>LN890985.1:164647-216933 GCA_900010015.1 Tuber aestivum
GCGCGACAAGGTGAAGGCCTACATCACCGCGCTTGCATGGGACCCCAACAAGCTTACCGATATGCAATTGGAGTCAGTCCTGGCGTTCGCCCGCTCCCCCCTCCCTGTTTCGATTCGGGTCGACTTGCTGAAAAAGCAATATCGCGCCCATGACGTGGTCGAGCTCGATCGTCAGCTGAAGCCCTTGGTCAAGGATACGGCCAACCAGCTTCAGACAACGTTCGAGGGTCGCAACGTGGAGGAGGAGGGGGGGGATGCCGCGGCAGAGGAAATGATAAGTAAGAAATCTTCGCCATGCATGTTGAGTTTCAATAGTACTTACGGATTTCACTAGTGGCTACAATCGATTGGACCTCTCCTTATTGCCCTCGGGCGATAAGGATCCACATCCTGCACCGGACGGGTGCTCCCCCGGCGGAGCATCCGTTCGGGGATCACCCCTGGTACTCCCCCGAGCAGGACGGGCGTGTGGCCTGGGGTATCCTCTCATCCCCGAGCATGAGAGATCTGCTGGGGATGGTTTTGGCGCAACGAGTGGAGGAGGCCATCAGTTACCCCCGGTATCTTCTCGGTGCGACTGCTCACGGTTCCAGCGCCTTGCACCGGGACCCCACAAAACCTCTCCCTCTCTGGGATGTTATCGTCTTGTATGGAGATGATGACATCCAGACGTGGCTCCTAGCAAACCAGCGGGAGGCTAAAGATCCGTTAGCTATGCTGGTGCTGGAGTCACGTGAGGATGGGGTAGAGAGGCAGACGCCCGAGCCTGGACGCGGCCGGTATCCCTTCTTTGACCGGAGTGTTTGGGATCGCCTGGTCCAGGAGCGAGATCCGGGGGAGGCCATGCAAGAGGAGGAAAGCGAGTGGGAGGGGGAGGAGGAAGAGGAGGGTCCGGCGATCCTGGGCCTTGAGATACTTTCTCTTGACGATGTAAGTTTCAAAATCTATACTGCGTACAGCTAACTTGAAGAAAAACTCCAGAGCTAACTACCAGCATAGGACTATGCACCGCGCTGCGGAGAATCTCAAATGATGTCGGAGAGTCAATCTTTCACCGAATCCGATGCACCTCAGCGCCTACCCGCTCTGGCTCGTGCGGGTTCTCACTCTGCCCCGCATTCTGTGTCTCCTTGCTCCGAATCCCCGGCCCTCACGGCACAAGCAAGCAGAACCACCATCCAACCATTTGTTTCTACCCGGGTGCCAAGGCTGCCGCGAAGTGCGATTCCGGCTGCCGTGTCTAGTAGGGACCAAGAATTGCATCTCCAGGAACACGAAGGGCCTTCCCATCGGCACCCGCAACGTCCCTCCGGTCGCCGCCTCCAAAGTCCGCCCCGTCAGCACCCCCAATGTCCCCCCCATCAGCGCCCCGAAAGCCCGTCCCCTCAGCGCCTCCAAAGGCCCCCCGTTCAGCACCCCCAAAGTCTCTCCCGTTGCCACCCCTGAAGTCCCTCCCATCACCGCACCTCAAGTCCCTCCCGTCCACGCTCCCAAAGTCCCTCCTGTCGCCGCCCCCAAAGTCTCTCCCGTCAGCGCCCCCAAAGTTCCTCCCGTCGCCGTCCCCAAAGTCCCTCCCGTCGCCGCCCAGAAAGTCCCTCCTTGCAGGCTGGCTCTGAGCCTTCTGGGCCATCACAGGAAGAGAAGATTTGGTCGATGCAAGATCTCTGAAAAAACAAGCCATGGATGGCTCAGTTCCTACAGGATCCGAGACTTGTGTCTAGCACTCACGCATCCAGAGCTGACAAGGCTGGCCCCCTGCGGATTGAACAAGGCCGTTGGTATGACGGCGCTTCCGACACCCCGGCCATTGGCACTGCTGAGACCGACCGGCCCCGGACCCCCAGTGCGGTCGCTACTCTTCCCCCGGATCCTCTGCCCCCCCTGGCGCCTGATACACTCCCGCTCTCTCCCTCCTCTCCCTCTGCCCCCCCCCTGCACCACTACTCTTGCAGCTCCGGCGAGCCCCCCCCCATGCCCCAAATATCGCCTCGGCTCCCGGCTCCCGAACTGTGACGAAGCCTAAAGGACGGAAGAAAGCAGGAAAGGCAAAGAAGTCCGAAGGAAAGAGTAAGGCAAATAACAATACGGCTAGCCGCGAAGACGTGACTCCAACCCTCCAGGTGCCCCGGCGCGGAGCACGTCGGCTTGCCACCAACTAATACACATCTCGTCACTTACATGTTTTTTCTTTTTTTTTTAGACTAGCTCTTTCCTTTGTCTCCGAAGTTTCTTTTTCCCGGCTTAATGCATCTCGGTGTTTCCTTTGCCTCTGGGCTTTCATTTTTTCCTGTTTTTATCTCCCACTGTTCTCTCTGTCTCTGCGGTCCTTTTTAACCCATCACGAGGTTTTCTTTGTCCCCGACTTATTTTTTGACGCATCATGATGTTTTTTTCGTCTCAAAGGAGTTTCTTTTTTTCTGTTTTCATCTCTTGATGTATTCTTTATCTCGAGGGCCTTTTTCTGGGACCGATTACGGGGTTTTCTTCGTCCGTGGTCAATTCTTTTAACGCAGCCTGGAGTTTTCTTGTTCTTACGGCTCCCCCTTTTTTCGTTATCTACCCGTGTCTTCCGCGTTCCTGCCGTCTCCCTTGCATTTCTTTCGTTCAGGCGGTTTTTTCCACTCTGAGTACTACTACTGCTGTTGCTTGAGCCTTTTGTATTGTTAGACTTGTCTACCGCAGTCCGGCGTCGCATATTTTTAGTCCCCCTTGGGTTAGCATCGTGAACCCCATTCTTAGCCACTCTACTCGAGTACACTAGCATAAACCTTGTCTACATTTGGTCTATCTCGCGTTCTCCGTCAGTATCAGGCCCGGCGCCGACAGGGCCCCTCCAGTGCTCAGACGCAAGGAATGCCTGGCGCAAAGACGCTTCGCTATTGTTTAGCTGCTGCAATTCCACATTGGGACATGAACGTAGATTCATCTAATCCCATTAGGTATAGTTAGTGCTGTAGGGAAATTGCATCACTAAACTATACCATAACTGGCTACGCGAGGCGTCGCTTGCTCCGTGATTGGCGCATTCATTTCTTCAGTTCTTTATCTGACTACGGTGGCTCTCGTCCTATGAAGCTCAACGACTGTGAGTTTCGATCATGAACGCATGACCCAACACTCACAAAACGACATTTTATAGTCAAGTTTTGAACTGAATACCAAGTGATAGTCTATGATTGCACCAGCTAACCTTTGCCAGTGGTCCAAGCATATAAAAACTAGCGTGACCTACTACATATACAAAGCCTACACAAACACCACGCCTTTTCCAACCTCACGACGCGATCCTCCCTCATCTCTAACCAGCCCCAATCCCCAATCTCTCTCTCAACATGCCTAAGGAACCAGCCCATGCACGGAGTTCGCAAACTCAAAGAACAGGCGGTCCTGTTCGACGTACCCCGGACGTTGGACCGACCCCTACGGCATCTGGAAAATTGAGGCCAAGAGAGGGCACAAACAACTCTCATAGCTCCCCGAGTACTCTAACTAATGACGAGACGTCATGTCGGTGTCCGCCCCTCCCGCCAATTACACCCCAAGTGACAAGACCACCTAAACAAGTACGTAGGAGTACTACACTGACCGCACCATATATGGAACCCAAAATAGAACGCGACGCGCAAGCCAATTTTGAAACAGTACCCCTGTCCAACTATAGCAGTGCAGAGTGCCAAAGCTCACAGGGATCTGCGGAAGCTGAATCCGCGACCGACCTTGATCCAGAAGACAGTGATATCCCACACCTGCCTCTCTCCGGCGGCCATCGTCTTTCACAAGTCGGGCAAAGTCACCATGGGGATGGTCCTTGAACTGTTCGTATATTGGTGACCCCGCAATCCCCAGAGACAGAAAATGCTTCCAGGATTCCAGCTGCGCCCCCGCTGATAGTTCCTGGGGCTGAATACAGTCCACCAGTCTTTCCGTCATCTAGTTTAGCTCGGATATCGTCTCCAGCAGGCCAGGGGAGTGTATATTCTTCTGTTATCAGAGGTTCTAGTCCAACTGGTCATCTAGACACAAGACGCTACGACAATGGCTGGTCCGTGGCCAGCACACGTCGGAATACAGTTGTGGGACATGAGCTTGCCGTGGTAGTTCTGGCAAAGTCTCTGATCCTCAATTACATTCTGTTTATTAACCCAATCCCGAATCCAGCTGCTTTGACGGCCAAGATACACAGCATCTGGGATGAGGCGGTGAGTAAGACGCCAGGTGTGGGCCGTATGGAACCATCGGAGGAGATCGTGGGCCTAGTCAGTAAAGTCAGCTAGATATGGGGAGAAGCAGGAAATTGTATTGATCCAGTTAGGTACACCAGAAGCAGTCGGGAGTAAGGGCACAATTCGTCTACCATGTGAAGCATCACGTTGTAGCGTTATGTGAACTACCAGAAGATACCCAGGATACGGCGCGTAGGGTTGATTATCTCCGGGAAAAAGACAGGTTTATGTGCGACCCCAAAGGGTACGATGTTGGACTCCCGCAGATGACGATCCCATACAATTACATGTGACTACCACTGACGACGGCCATCGCAAGACAGCACGTGAAACTGCGATTCCTTGCGCCAGAGATCCCCGAGGCGAGATATGGTAAGTACTTCGCAGGGAAGAAAATGCAGGGTATAGTAGACCCGGATTTGCTAGACATGATCAAGGGTACCATGGTCTGCTTGACGTGCGCTATAATCTGTCATACACGTAGGGCGGGGCCAACCGGTACATATACCGAGGCAACTGACTTGAAGCGTGAGTTAGTAGGAGGTGAGTATATACGAATCATCGGGCGTATATGTGCGACGAATCTGGCTAACCCTCCACCAAACACTTGAGACCTCATTGCTAGGCAGATGCACACATGGCGGAAATGTCCCCAGGGAATCCAGAAGAGTATTCTTGAGAGTATTCGTCAAACGATTGCCAACAAGATCATGCAAAAACGCGGTGTCCACCAAGACCGACCAGAGGGCTATGACGACAACTTGGACGCAGTCTGTACCGAATTAGAGAGCCGGAAGTCGAACCTGGAATCACGACCACCTGCCCCGTGGCGTAGCGACACTGTGACTGATTCACCCAGGCTCGTCCCCTGAGGACACGGGGCAGACGAAATGAGTTACAGGATACCGATGTCACTGCAAGTTTCGCTCAGACATTCCCTGCCCTGGCGCTGGCGTTGCTTGATTCTGATCAAATCGGTGGATCCCTCCAGGACATCGCATGTTGACCGACAGAGATTGTTAGCAGCCCTCCTCCGGCCTCACAGCTATCGCTTCGTCTTGAGTAGTCACCTGAGGAACACGGAGTAGCGGCTGAAAGCGATCCCAGCGGACCGGGCGGCCCATTGTAGTTACTTAGCACAGAGGAGAGGCGGGGGCAGAATTCGTGAGATCGATACTAGGTTATGGGCGAAGGAGGATTGGAGCAATCACGATCGGAAGAGGTACAGTGCGGAGACACAGTAGGAGCCAGTGTGCATGAGGGGACGGGGACGTAGTCTGGATTTCACCACGACGGCATAATATTGTACATAAAGCGTCAGGGTCAACTACAGGGAATCCCACGAGATTAGGCAAATAAGTCTGTTAGGTATGGATGAGGAGGAAACATCCACGATGTATTGTGACATGCAATATCAGGTAGTGAGAACCAGGAGCCACGAAGGGCCGGATCATGGTTGATTGGTAGCGGGAGAATCTGGCCAAGAAATGAGTGCCAGGGGACGCAAATGGTAGGTAAGTTGAAAGATCTGGGCGCAAGGAACATCGGGGCAAAGGTCTCCAGAGCGTACTAGTAGAGATCAAGCCCACCAGTTTGGACAGGAGATAATCCAGATCTTTGGGCGCTGGGTCGTCACGTCAAGACTTAAGAGGAGTCGTTTAAAATATCAGGATTAATGCTGCCCCAATGACAGGTAGGGTTGGGATGTTGAAGGCCAGGGGGTGGGGAAAGTCAGATGGGATGGAGCAGAATCAGACGATAACAGGAAGTAGCAAAGGGTCACAGGGATAGTCAGGAGGCAAGGAGAAGAAAGCGTAGAATCTCCTGACGTAAGGAGAGGAAAGGGTGGAATCTCCGGAAGGGAGGAGAAGAGAGCGTGAAATCTCTGGACGCAGGGGACGTCGGCATCCACGTCCGGTGGGGTCAGAACGGGTTGCGCAAGAGGAAGGCAAATCTCGACCCTAGGTCCCGCGGACGTCGCGTCCAGATTAAAGGTTTGCGTTTGGGCGTCCCGTGCGTCAGATGCACGGGACGCACGGGACGCAAAATGAAATTTTCACTGATGTGTTTGATCCTGAAGATATTTCTCCTACTCGCACTACAGTGTCGGCAGACTATCACCGCTCCCCGTGGGCGCTTTTGAACCTCTTCCGGCAATTTTGCTTTTTTTAATGAAGTCTGAGTTTTATTGTTTAAGGTACAATAACTCGCATACAGCTGAAAAGCTACAGCGTAAAAAAACGTACACGTTCACCGGAACATCCCGCAACTCCAGATGGGCCTCCTCTTGGCTTTGTGCTATATACAGAGTTCATTGGGTCATGTGCCTCATCCTTATAGGCAGGTCCTGATGACTTGACTTCTGGGACTGTTAGCGATCTGGTCCCCACACCTCCCACCAGTGTCTGTGTTCTGGATACTTAATTCTGCTTTCCTTGCAGCTGCACCATTATCAGTCTACTTCACTCCACCCTACTTTCCAGGTAAGGCCTGTGGCCCACTCTTCTGCCTCGTGTGAACAGTTTCTACTCATGAGGAAGGTGACAAGGTCAATAGTGTTATGAATGTCCTTTGTTTTAACCAATTCATAATGATGGGAGGCACGTGTGCGGCGAAACTGTCGAGATTTGCGTGCCGTGTGGTCGCGCCAGGGAGTGGTGTTGGCCGCTAAATTTCTGCAGCTTTCCAGCGGAGCGGTACATGGTGGAGGTCTGTACGTTCATGCGTACAGCACCTGATAATGTAGTAGGCTGAATCACATGATATACAACAACAAATGTCTTGAAGCGAGACCACCTTGTCACTGACATCTCAGACATGATTTCCCACAACGTTTTATATCATCACGTGGTGCAAGGGAGGTGTCAGGCTAGAATATGGAATTCTAAGATTTTTTCTGACAGTTCTACAAGATAATGTGATAGGTAGAACCTGCTGATATACAATATCATGGTTGACCAAAAGACCACCTTCTTACATGAGCAATGCCCTCGCACACAATTTTACTCCATCAGGCTGCAGAAAACTAGCAGCAGAAAAGAATGGTAAGTTTTGAGCCTCGTTCTAAGAGTCCCACCCGAGAATAGGATAGGTTGAAGTACATAATATACAGTATCAAATTTCGTTAAGAGAACACATTCGCAAGTGGGAAATACTTCCCCACAACTTTGTATATCATCCACGGGTGGAACAGAGTTGGCAGGCTAGAACACCTAATTCTAAGGCGTGCCTTTGCTGACAGTTCCACAAGACAATGTAATATGTTGAACCTACAGGCATACAATATCCCATTTGACAAAACGACCTCTTCCGCAGATGAGAAATGGTTTCCCCGTAATATCTTATTGTATACAGCTGTGGCAAATGCGTGGCCGACAAGAATGATGAATTCTGCAGTGTTTTCTAATAGTTCTAGCTTATGACACAATTGGTTTAGCAGGCCCATGCACAATATCAAATTTCGTGAATGGATCACACTCTTACATGAGAAATCATTACTCGCAACATTTTATGTACTGCTGGTGGAATGGGGGCGGCAGCCCGGAGTGTGCAATTCTAAGTCTTTTCTGACCGCTCCATAACATAATATATCGTGTTGTACCTACTGACATCCAATATCATATTTCTTACTACCAGACCATATTTTCCACATGAGACATGCCTTCCCAGACCATTTTACCTTATCAGCCTGTAGAATACTGGCAGCAGAGAAGAATGGGAAATTCTGAGCCTTTTCTGAGAGTTCTACCTGATAATATCAGGCGCTGAACAGAATGATAAGCAATATCCAATTTCCGGAATGGACTACATTCTCATCGGAGGAATACTTTCCCACAACATTTCATAACAGTCAGGGGCGTAATGAAGGTGCTAGCATCGAATATACATTTCTAAACATTTTCTCACAGTTCTAAGAGACAATATGATACCTTGAACCTGCTGATAGACAATATTAGGCTTGATAAAGAAAACCAACTTCTTATGTGAAAAATGATTTGCCCCAATATTAGGTTTCATAAGGCCCTAGAATCGGGGTGGCAGACAAGGATGGTCAATGTTTAGTAGCTAGGCTTTAACTGGTTCAATTCATTTGCTACCCTGCTAGTAGGGAAAGAATTGAGCTTGGTAAGAGTTAAGGTAGTTGATCATACCCTGGTTGGGAACGTCTATAAACCCTCAATGGTAATGGCAGGTAGTGGACATTAAACTCTCTGGCCTGCGGTCCACCAGGGCTACTGGTATATACCACGTTCTGTTCCTATCTCGTGTACTATCTCACCTGGGACCAGGTTATCATGGTTGTCCTCAGGTACCCAGAATGTTGTGTTCCATACCACTTTGTACGCGGCAAGACTAAGTACCAATAATGATCACAGCTGCTATACGAGTTTAACCTACAAGATCCTGGATACATGATATTGATCCGAGCCATATACGAAATCTAATCATTAGCCGTACTACCTTTATGGCTCGATCAACATATCCAAACTGGTCATAAGGGTACACACAAGGGTTGCAGGGATATGGGCTGTTGAAGGGCGCAGGGTAGGAGAGTACAAGCCTGAAGAAGAACAAACCAAACTCCGATACATTACAAGAGTTAAGAAGTGAAGATATGAAGGAAAGAGACTGAATGGGGGAAACGAACAGAAAGGAAAGGTTGGTAAACAATATCCACAAAGGAAGGTGTAGAAAGAAAATAAGGATTAGGCCAAGATATGAATACCATAGGGAAGCAAGGAGGCGAGGACAAGAATGAGGAAACAGGAAATGAAAGAAGCAATTGTTGATGATTCTCAGAGTTGTGCTGGAGTGCCATGGAAGAAAGAGTATCATTCTTGGTATCCCGCATCTACTAGTACATGGTTTGGTACATGCTAGACACTAGACATGTTGTTGTACAGCACTGCATGCCGGTAAAGTACACGTGATGCTGGCCCTGGACTGCTTCCATTACATCTGGTTTGAAGGAGAATGGGCATCCATGGTCATGAATGCAGATATGCCTGTCTTGAAAGTCACCAAAGGGTACCATTGGAGCCCGGTGATATCAGTGCTGCCCACGTAAGAGATTGTGGGAAGATTATCTGGCAGACACGTAAGCTGAAGCAGTCATTGAGGGTTGATGTCCCAGCTGTAGGTGATCTTCTGGAGATGGGGCAACAACCACACGCATTCCGTCCCCCGGATCCCTATCCAGGGCCCCGAACAGTGTAGACTTCATCTGGGTCGGATTGCTCATGGGTTCAAACAGCCTGAGATCCACAAGGTTCTAGGATGTAGATACTCCAGAGGTGTTAGTATCCGCAGGCTGGTCAGGAGAGAGGTTGGTGTGCTCCTGTTCGATCCACACCCTCCAATGATAGACTCCATGGTAGGATCATGGATTAGCACCAATGTCTGGGCCCAGCTTTAGCCATTCATCATAAATCCAGTGACTGGTGTCGGCTGGTACCTTAGCTGCCTGCTGAGAGGCACACGTATTAATATCGCATGTGGAAGCCTTCAGTACCTGCCATCCAACAGGGGCATACAATACAAGAGTACATGGATGGGAGAACAGGGTGAATACATGACTATCCAACTTTTCCAGGGCATGGTAGAATACTCCAGGGGGTAGAATGATCTTCTCATCAGTTCTCCCAATTTTGTCTACCACTTCAATGGACTTTGCTGCTGGGCCCTGTAAGGTCTATACCGGGGTTTGCTATTCACTATCCACAGAGAAGAAGTCTTCAATAAGGTGTCCTCCATATCTGAAGCATCAGTGGAATACTGGTGCCGAGAGGCTCAATGGTACTAGTACCAACCTTCAGGATTCTGGGTCGTAGCCCATCATTGATCGTCCTGCCAGCACTCTGGCTCACACGGCTTGGGCTCATAGGGTGGAGTCGGGTCATATCAAAATCCAGCCACTGCGCCCATCCCAGATTGTGGCAAAACAGCACTCCCGGCTGTTTCCCTTCCCATACCCTTCTGTTTCGGCCATCCCTGGCTTCCTTTACCCTGCCAACCCCCTGAAGCTAGCCATGTCAATGCTCACCGCTTCTACTTTTAGCCAGTGCTCTCTTCTCAGAACTACCATAACATACAGGAAGATCTGTGATTGGTGTACGGTGGGGATGTGGGTTACCTGTCCTGAGGCATGTTCGTTCTTTCGTAGCTTCATGGTCAGCATCATACTAGCCCAGCCACCTTATTGACATTTAGTTACAAATAGGAATGCATAGCATAGTCAGGCACATACCAGTATGTGGGTATGCTCCAATATCTGGACCTGGGCAATGAAATCTGTGCAACAAGGTTTGGAATTTGGCAAATGGACTGGCAATGGTAGGCGCAGATGAGTTGTTAATAGCAGCTCGCGATCAGATGTACTGTTTGTGCAGTTGTAGCCTCACAGTGGCAGGTACTACGACTTCAAAGATTGGCGAAGAGGCTTCTGGGTAAAAGAGCAATGGTGAAAAGATATCGCCCCACACAGAAGGCACACTTATGAAATTTATGAAGCACGTTCTCTGCCGTAGAATTGGATCGGTAAGAGACATAGTGTAACAGACGGGCTGCGGAGAGCACAGACCAAGCGACAGGTGAGCCTGGTCTGTGTGAAGCATTAGCAGTTCTGAAATCCGCGACGGAATGTCAGGTTCTCCCTTCTCTGATGGCATTGACATGTAGAGCAAACCTGGTCAAGTTACACATTGAAGGCCAGTACAGCCTTGTGATGGATTTCTAAGGGGAGAGATGAATGGACACACACTGGAGTGCAATGTGGCTTGAGTTGGAACGATGTACTATAATTCACAAGGCAGGGGAGGTGCTAGAGCCTCAATTCCTACTTTGCGAGAACCCTGATCCACTGCCACTAGCCCTACCCCTCTACGACGGAGATCAGATATTTCATGGGTTAGAAATAGCGAGAGAGAGAAACTGACTATATCATACTACTTTAGTATCTTAGATACGGGGCCCTGAAGGCTTAGAGAGCCATATTGACCCTACCGCTTTAGGTATGACACCACAATGCAACTTTGCCTAGTGATCAAACCATAGTGATAAGACCTAGAATAAGAAGACAGGGCAACCATGAATGGGGAAGGGATGGGTCTAGATGGGGATAGTTGATGGTGTGAGCTGCAGCCAGCGCTACCATCTCACCTTTCCCGTGCATGAAGGAAGAAGAGCCCATGCTGGCTGCAGAACATGCCTACTATCCTCTACCAAGTTGTAAGTCCCTCCCCGCACCACATCCAAGCACAAGAGACTGATCACTTTGTACCCTAGCTGATAGTCTAACTGCAGGCAACAATCCCGTTAAGATAAGAGTAGGGTGGTGTTAAGAATCCTACCGGAAGTGGAGTACGACAGGTAACGGTTCTTAAGTTGTAGCGAGGTAATAGTTCTTAGGCCTATGCCTACATGATCTTGATAACTAAGTCCTTATAACTTCTATCTTATCGCGCCTACTCCTCTAATCTTCTCAAGTCCTCGCTTAGGACTTAACTATTCGACGTGGGACAAGAAATAGTTTTCTTTCGTGGGAGGAAAGCCAATTCTTGGGTTTCTTAAGATAAATCTTAAAGAGCGTAAAGGTAGGTTTTTATTGATAACTTAAAGGTAGGAAATAAACAAGAAGAACATGTGAAGAGCTCATACTCAGGGTCCTAGTGACCATTTTTATAGTCGCTCTTCGCCTAGTGTGACTCATACCTCACGTCATGCTAATCCTGTGACTCATAACCATGAGTCATGTGAAATCCATCAGCTGATGTTAGGGGGTAGGTAACTCTAGAATCAAGCGAGTATACACTAGGCCCTGTAAGCTTCTGTCTCGGAAATAGCCAAGAAGGCTCGGAAAGATAGAAGTAAAGTAGAACGAATATATTGATAAGATCTCTTCTCCAGTCGCTGATGATAGACTTAAAGCTGGTGATTTTTTTCTTTTTTTTGTTGTTTGACTCTTTGATTATTTGTTTAGGGTACAAAAAACGTATGGAGTGCTAGCTATGATGACAAAAAACCCATATCCCTCCTCTCGCCACAGGAAAAAGCCAACCCCCCAAGCCCCTCTGGTATGGAGCCAACTGCACATCTCGCCTCAAAGAAAAGAAACCCAAGCCCAGCTAGATGGATGAACAAGGAAATCCTAACTAAGAAGAAAGCAGGAAGGGCCAGGAAAACCCCCTGAGAAATCCCAAACTAAACAAAGGAAACATTAGTAACAAGCCACGTAGGGCCCAGAAGGGCGAGTCTACTCATTCAAGCGGAAAGCGACGCCCGAAGCGCGCTAAGATAGGGGGCCCCCCCCAGACCCACTCCAAGGAGACAGTGCAATACCATGGAGGGAAGGAGGAGGCCAGCTGGCCGTGCGTGATAACCGGGGAGAGGGGAAGGTGTACCAGTAGGGTACCAGCCGATCCGACCATAGAGAGAGGAGAGCGGAGGGGTAGACCCAAAGACCTTAACAAGGTCTATTGGAATCGCGTTCGTGTCTGACTAGGCAGCCTCTTAGGGAAACAAGAGAATTGGGAGATCGACTGTAGCCTGTTGGCTGTTCTCCCCTACTGCGACTGTAGTCCCGGCCATCTAACGATGGTGGTTAAGGGGTTGCCGACTGTGAGAAGGCTAAGCGAGGCCAACTCAGGAGGAGGATAGGACTCCCCACCATGCGTGGGGGGAGGAGGCAGGGGGAGTAAGGAAGATCATCAACAGCCGCCTAGGCCAGCATGGCAGGTGTTTTCCCGTGTCTCTCATGTAGTCCCTTGTTCTGGGAGAGATAGCGTCACTGTAGTGGATGGGATCCCACCACCTGCCAGCCAGCCAAGGAGGGCCACCGACCGACCAACCCCCGGGGAGAGAGCGGACCCAGGGACGGTAGACCGAAATCAATACCTCCAGGTGGGAGAGGAGAGAGGAGCCAGAGTCCCCTAGGCCGAGGCCAAAGGCAGGAGTGGGCGGGAGGGAGGAGAATGTTTCACGATGAAACAAAAAACTCACGATAAAAACCGTGGTGTTGAGTTTTCAATCGCTGGAGGTGTAGCAGAGACGGAGGATGGACTTAAAGCTAGGGAGGCACCTGGATATTTATATTCTGCGTCTGGGTGGTCGTGGCCTACATCGAATCCCCTACTGACTATGTACCTGCCATACTAACAATTTAGTGTCTTCGGAGTGCGAAATCCGTTTGACCCTGAAAACTAACTTCCCTACTCTCTTCCTAAATGGAGTGTTCAGCTCCGTCAAAGGACTTATCAATGACTCCTCTATGTGCATAGCTTAGAGTGCATGACGAAGGTAACTAACTCGACCATTGAGTTGTTATTAACCAATTGTGACTGGTCTCCGGATGACTCTTGGTACACGCCAGCAAAGGGGCGTGTTCGTTACTACACGTATCATTGGTAGTAACAACACTTAGACTTGCAGAGACGATAGCTCAATAACTAACTGACCAATCTGGTTCAATCAAGTCTTATCTTGTAGAGTGGAGCTCCTTCTATGTTATCCAGCGAAAACCCCTCGGTCGCTTATCTTATCCCATGGATAGTACAAGGGTAAAGACATGCATGATGCCGTATCGTTTCCTGCGCTAATATCTTCGCGCTACAAATACTGCGGCTGGGCCCGGAGTCGAACACATGACCTTATACATTTAGTCACGTGCCGTACCGATTATGCTGTCTAAGTATAACAGCTGACTCCTATGAGTCGCTGCGCAGCATGCTTTAAACCAATCAAAACATAATAACTAAGTCAGGTGTGCAACTTGTGTCACCTGAGTGAAACCCATGACTCATAACTTGAGTTATGTGCGAAAATCATAACATCGTGTGACTCATAACTGTGAGTCATAAGCAGGTAAATATTATAACCTCTGGCGCACTAGTGTGTGTCATGTGAAATTCCAAGATACCTATAGCTCAGAATTCCAAGCCATGTGAAATCTGCCTTGCTTAGTCACAGTTCGTGACATTAGCTCCCCTCTCCCTCAGCCCGAGTCCCATCGGACTTACATCCTTGTTTCCTCCAATCTCCATGCGGTGTCTGCTGGGAGTCCCCACTTGGTTTCTTTGTTCAACCAAGTACTGACTTTCCTCACTCTCATCAGAGCCTTTTCCACCTCCTTTTCTTCTCTTCTGCAGTCATTCTGGAGTGCTTTGCTTATCCTCATCTCCTCCCTCAACTCTTGCTGGAGTTGTTCTATCTTTTCCGCCTGCCATTCTATCACTTTCTTTGTTTCCGCTGCCTGCGCCAAGAGCTTCATTATCATCATTTCTGGTTCCTCTGGTTTCATCTCATTTTCCTATGAGACATGCCTCGCTCTCGTGAGTTTTGCCCATTTCTCTTTTTTCGCCCCCCTCCTCCTCAACTCCATCCTCAGAGTTGCTTGAATGTATTGCACCAGAGCTACCTGCTCCGGTGTCGGGGATCTCGCTGGTGATCCCACGGGTGACGTCTTGGATGGCCATTGGTTCGCTTCCCGAGGCCAATAGTCCGCGCCCTCCTTCTCCCTGTATTGCACTTGGCACTCGTCTTCGTAACATCCTGTCCATGACAGGTTCGCATGTTTCCTTTCTGCAGTCGTGGCCCTTTTCCGGTTGAGGTCCACTAATTTGGTCCAATCTTCGTTGCTCAGTTCCTCTTTGATTGGTGTGCCTGTTGGGGTTCGGTACCCCAGGCTGGTAGGTGTAACGTATTTGAACGTATCCTGGTTCAGATTGTATTGAAGACTCGATGTTAACGGCAATTGCTGAAGTTGGATCTTGGTTTGATCCCAGTGGCAGGAATCTGTTCTGCGTAGCGGTGGGGCTGAGTATTCGGATTCTGGCGCATCCTCGACGCTAGGCTGTCAGCTTGCTTGGGTATTGTTTGGGGAATTGGTGGATTGCATTTTGGGCGTTATTGAAGTTGTCTGCCTGCTACCACGTTTTATCGTGTTCGGGTGAATATCTAGTCCACTTTGCTCAGTATTGTAAGCGACTGTAGTGTAACCTAGAGTTGATGATTTCTTCCAGTTCGTATTCTGATTCACTGTCTATTTCGATAGGTGGTGGCGCTAGTTTTTCTTGTGAAGGCAAAGGATTGTGTTGATAGGGTTCTAGCAGGGTCATGTGGAAGGTGTTGTGTATTCTCATAGATGGTGGGAGGTTGAGCTTATAAGCGCGACTCCCTATTTTTGCCAAGATCTTAAATGGTCCTATTTTCTTGTAATCCAGTTTTTTCGTTGGTCGTGTGGTTTTGATATTGTGTGGTAGTAAGCCATATCTCCTGATTTTAGGTTCGGATCCAGTTTTCAGTAATGATCGTAATCTTGCTTTTGTCGTAATTGCACTGCGACCATTTCTGTTCGTAATATGTCGTCTAATTGACACTTATCATTTGTGTTCGTCATGTTTCCTGGGAGCAGATGACCTATGGCTTCGTGTTCTGGGTGTAGGCCATAGTTCACGAAAAAGGGGGTTGTCTTGATAGTTTCTTGTTTTCCGTTGTTGTAGGCGAATATGGCTATGGGTAGCCATCCATACCAATCGTCTTGCTGGTAATTGACGTAGCATGGAAGATACTGTTCTAGTATCCCATATCTCCGTTCCATTTGTCCATCTGTTTGAGGGTGGAAGTCTGTACTCATGCATGGTTCTATTCCCAGTTTTTCTGTTATCTCTTTCCATATTTCCTATGTGAATAGTAATCCTCTATCACTGATGATATCTTTTGGTAGTCCATGCAGTCGGTATATTTCTTTTACAAACATTGTCACGAATTTTGTTGCTATCATATCCGTCCTGCAGGGTATGAAGTGACTCATTTTGGTCAGACCATTCACCACTACTAGAATAGTGTTTTGATTATTTGACTTCGGTAAGTCCGTAATAAAGTCCAGTGAGATTGATTTCCATCGTTTTCCTGGTACTTGGTTTGATTTAAGTAGGCCATATGGTACATGTCGGACCACATTAGTCCGTTGACAAGTGTCGTAATTCTTGACATATCGTTTGATGTCTTCTCTTATCTTGGGCCAATAGCATCGTCGGCTGACGAACTTGGTAGTTTTGGCTGTTCCTCCATGTCCTGCGTATGGGGGGTTGTGATGATGTCATATGATTCCTGTGCGTAATTCTTCTTTATCCGGTATCCAGATTTGTCCATCATACCACAAGTATTTATCTTTCCAATTGCATATTCCTAAGGCCACGCCTTTGACTTCCTTCGTGTTGTCCACAAGTTTTTCTCTTATCTTTTGGAATTTTTTGTCTTGCTTGCTTTCTTTCCGGATATCTTCTTCCAATGTCGTCCTTGTTCTGATCTCATTGGGTGATTCGTATCCGCTATCCTCTTCTTCTGTTTTGAAATATTTTTCCTTGGGTAACAAGATTTGTTGCCTTTATTTGATCATTTAATCCTCTGGTTTGTTAGGTTTGTCATTTGATCTTCGAGTTAAGGCCTCTGGTTTTCCTGATTCTTTTCCTGGACACTATCCTATTTTGAAGTTGTATGTGCTGAGTTTTTCCATCGATCTAATCTGGCGTCCATTTAGTTCCTTCGTTGTCATGAAGGGTACTAGATTCTTATGGTCGGTCAGGATCTTAATCCAGGCTTTATTGTTTTGTACGTATCTTCTCCTTTCCTTCAAGGCCTGAACTATGGCTAACAGTTCTTTATCATGAACGTCATAGTTGCATTCTGCGGAGGTCATTGTTTTGGACCTGAAGGCCACTGGTCTCCATTTTCCACCTGCACATTTCTGTCATAGCATACCTGAGCATACATATTAGGATGCGTCCGTTTCAATCGTTGTTTCCCTTGTCGAGTCGAAATGTACCAGTATTGGTCCTTAGGTCATTTTCGTTCGAAGTTCATGGTATGCCCCTTTTTCCTTAGGTCCCCAGTCCCATTTGACGTCCTTTTTGGTTATGTTATCTAGAGGTTTAGAAGTTCGACTAAATCCTTCTATAAATCTTTACTAGTAGTAGAAGTTGCAGAATCCTATAAAATATTGGATGTCTGTTTTGTTCTTTGGGTATTCCTATTCCCATATTGCTTTGGTCTTGACTGGGTCCATTTGAACTCCTTCTCCATTGATGATGAATCCCAGGTATTCGGTTTCTTTCTTATGGAATTCGTATTTGCTTGGCTCGCATCGCCGCAGTCGCATTCCTGCTGCTTTGATGTCTGCCATTATGTTGCTGACATCTCATTTGTGTTGTTCCATGTCTCTGGACTATATGAGTACCTCGTCTAGGTAGATGATACAACATCTATCCCCATATTTGTGGAGTATGTTGTTGATCTATCTCTCAAAAGCTGCTGGGGCATTGGTTAGCCTAAAGGGCATGACTAAATATTAGTACATTCCCTATTTTGTTGCAAAGGTTGTTTTGCATTCATCTCCTTCCCTGATCCTGACATTGTGGTATGTGGCTCGTATGTCTAGTTTTGTGAAGTATTTGGCTGATGCTAGTTGATCCAATGCTTCTCCTATTAAAGGTAGTGGATATCGGTCCTTTTTGGTTATTTCATTGAGTGCTCAATAATCAATGCACAACCTTAGCTTTCTGTCTTTTTTCTTGATGAATAGGATAGGTGATCCTCCACTGGTATAGGAGGATTTTATCTATCTTCTTTCCGGGTTTTGTTGAATGTATTTCCTTAGTTCTTCGAGTTCGGTTTCCCCTAAAGGGTAAATTCTCTTTTGCGGTAACACCTTAGTCACTTCTTCAAAGTTGATTTCCAAGTTTACACCTGATCGCTGAGGTAGTAGTTTGGTGGATTCCTTTTCTTGGAATAAGTCCAGATGGTAGTAGTATTCGGCTGGTACCAGTTACTCTAACTGTTCTTCTTTGGCTTAGGCTCGGTTTCTTATGGCAAGTTCCATGCTGATATTGATCTTGGCTAGTTGGGTTCCTTTATCCTGGTGATCCCACTTAATGATTCCTGCGATTTCTCCCTTGCAATAAAACTTTCTGAAGGCTTGTGCTGAAATCCTGTTGATCTCGATCCTTGGGTGGTCTTCTTTGGTTCCTTCTTTCTGGTCAGAGCTGCCAAACCCCTTGGTTCCTCAGGTGGTCTTACTCAGGTTTTCCACTTCTTGGAGTTCTTGTTCATTGATCTTCTTGATGATCAGCTGTGCGATTTTGTCATCTTTTTCAATCTTGTATTCTTTGTCATTCTGGTTGATCATTACCACCTTCAATTCACCCATATAATCAGCGTCTATTACTCCTGCTTTGGGAGTGAGTCTATGCTTCACAGCGAGACCGCTGCATGGAGCTATTCGCCCATAGGTGCCTTGAGATCATTCAATAGCTATTCCTGTTTTGACAATTACCTGCCCTTTGGCTGGTATCCTGACTCCTTGGCTTGCATACAGGTCGTGTCCTGCTACCTTTTTGGACCCTTTGGTCGGTATTTTTGCTTCTTTGCTTAATCTTTAAACCTTGGCGCTTTTGTCTTCCTTTTTTCGTCCTTGGCTAAACCTCAGGTCTAAGTTTTCTTGGGTTGCTTCTTCTTCAGGCGTTGCGTACACTACCGGCGAACTGTTGTGACACTATGTCGTACATCTTTCGCTAGTAAATGTAACCATTTCTTCTTCCCAGTTCAGTGTGAGATTGTATTGTCTTAACCATGGCATTCCGAGAATTATCTCATGGTGTTGTAGATTTGCCACTTGGAAGGTTGCCACTTCCCTATGGTTTCCGATTTCTATGGGTACTTGCGTGGTATGGGTTATAGGTCCCATTACGCTGGGCATTTCATCTGCAAGGTAGATCTGTCTTTCGTTCTTTGCTTTCTTGGTCCTTAGTTGATATGTCTGGCATATTTCTTTGTCGATAAAATCCTCCGTTGCTCCTGAATTGAGCATCCCATATATCTTAATGGCTTGTTTTTTGTCGTTTTAAATGCTGGTTTGGATCATGATATGATCATTGTCGTTTGCTTGTTGGCTTAAACGAGTGTCGTGGTTGGCTTTCCAGATGGGTTTGTCTTTCGGTTGGTCCCGCAGACCATCTATTGCTGGGGACCTTCGTCTTTTGCCTCCTTTTCGTACTACTTGTCGATTTCGATTTCCCTTTGGTTGCTGTGTGGTTGGAACCTAGGGTTCGTTCTGACGTTTTGTGGGTTTCTCTCTTGACTTGGGGCTGGGTTGGCAGGCTGTTTGCAATCCTTAATCACATGTCTTCCTATCCCGCGTCTGAGGCATTGGTTGTTGTTTCTTCCTGGAAAGTATTCGTCTTTTGGGAGGTTGAGTGATGGCCTTCTTCGGGTAGCATCCAGGTCTATCGCATCTCCTCCTTGTGTGGTGGTTCTGAATGTCCCATTCTGATTCCTGGGGGATCCTTGGTATCTCGTGTTGGTGTTGCCACCTTGTATATTAGTTGATTGATTCTTTTGAATCCAGTCTAGTTGCCCAAACAGGACTTCTTTTCGCATGGCCCAAAGGGCTATTCCTTCTGCTGTGATGAATTTCTCCTCGCTGTACCTCCATGCATCTTGGTAGGTTTTTCTTAAACCTTTCATAAACCATCTCATAACAGAGGCCTCATCGCTGTCCGTGTCGTACGGGAGTAGTTGTCACGGCCACCTGGCCCGATATAGGAAAGGGACATTGGACTTTTGGTCGTACATATTGGTTGTGGTTTTCTGGGTTGCATAGTAAGATTTCCTTGGTTTTATGATTGGGATAGGTTGCCGCGCAACGGAGACTGGCGGAACCTGACGGAAGGATCGCGGCTGTGCATCATGCCAAGAGTTTACGTTTGTATTAGTGATCAAGGGGGGTTTCCTAGCTATATAAGTGGGTCTGCCCCCTTATATTTTATGTTCTTCACGCAATCTGGTAATCTCCTTTGGACACCCTTTCCTCCTCGCCCGCGGGCCTGGTTGCCTTCTTTTGCTAAGAGCTTCCCACGGGAATTTACTCTGGCTCCTCTGATGGCTTGGGCTGTCTCCTCACAGTTGGACCTTCGTTTCGATTAACGCATGCTGTTGGCGGCGTTTCCTGACGTTCTCGTTTCCGCGTGGATTCTGCTTTCGTTTCGTCGGTATAGGGGGGTTGCGTCTCTGATTCCGACGGGTCTCAGGTTTGAGACTGGATAGCGTTGGGTTCTCTGGTGCTGACATCCTTTCTCCTCGGTTGGCTGAGGGCTTTGGCCTTCGGTTTTACTTCTAGGTTCGACACGCTCGGTCGCTCGTCTACCTCGCATCGTTCCTACGTCCGCCCGTTTCTCGCGATATAGTCCGTTCGCTTGCATTTACGGTGTCTTTTGGGTCTCCTCCTTGCCCGTTACGTGGGGTGGGGATGGCTTTGACCCTGAGAATTTCCCCCCCCCCCAGATTATTTGGGGTGGTGTGGGGTGATTGGCTCCTGGCTCCCCTGGTAGGGGCTGGTGTGTGCCGGCCCGGTTGGGAACCTGGCTGAACACTGGGGCTTGGCGGTCACACCCATTGCAAGTGTGGCATTCCTCCTCGGTGGCTGGGGACCTGGCTGGGTCACGTGGGTTGGCGTTGGTGCCGCACCCGATGTTTCCTCCTGGTGGGCGGTCGGCTCTGTGGCGTGGGGAATTTGTACTGTGGAAGAGGGGATTGCGGGACAGTATTCAGACTGGATTTGTATTTTGATTTATTTTATTTTTGTGACGGTCGCGGGCCGTAACTACCTTCCCCTCGCTTAGCGGTACCAAGGACTTCGGTCGCTCTGTTGCCGTTGGGTTGGGTGTCGGTTTGTCGGTTGGGGCGGGGGTGATCGGGGCTGTTGATGGGCTTGTACTTAGCTTTCGTGTTTGCTCGCTCGCGGAGGTATTGGCTTGTGGTGTTCTTTCGGGGTCGCTAACGGGTCTGGATGGTATGGGTTCGGAGGTTTCTTGGTCTTGTACGTTGTTGTTACGCGCGCCGGTGTATTGTGGGGATCCCGGCCCCAGGCAGTTGCTTTCGAGCGCTGTTCCGGTCCGCTTGTGGTCCGCCGGAGGCTCGCCTGCCCTTATGGTAGGTGTACGAGAGATGATCGCTCGACCATAAGCCATGTTTTGGCGCGGCGAGTATAAATATAATTAGATATTATTCGGACACCCTTTCTTACGTTCCAGGAATATTCCTTTACCTCTTTGAAGCTTTTCGGCTCGGTTATTTATTTTGCACTTTGTTTGTTGATTTTGTTTCGCGCTACCTGAAACACCTTTGCTTCTTTGCTCCCCTCACTTAGGGTTGAGTTGGTGTGCGCTACCTAGCCTCGAAGGCACGTTGGGCGAGATATCCGTGGTGTAAGCCCGGTAATCCCAGGTGCAGTCGGGCGGGCAGACATGTCGTCTCGCTCCCATTCTCCTCCGGCTTCGGCCTTGTCGTTTGAGGTTTCCTCGTCCATGATTACGGATGCGGAGCCTTCCCCCTTTACCTTGGGTGAGCCCTCGGTTATCCTTGACGTCCCGGTTCCAGCACACAAAGCTGTGAAGCATCGCTAGGCACTTATCGAAATGGAGACACGGTACTACTGTGCACCAGGTGGTAACTACAAGTTCCTCTTGTTTGATCACGATTACGGTTGCGACAACGCCATGAATGAGGCGTTCGACAATGAAGTGAGGGCTGTGCTTGCTGATGCCAAGCTTGTCACGATGAAAGAGGTGGAATGTTTGGTGAAGGGTTGTTTGGTGGGGAGGGGTTGTGTGGCTGGATGCAGCCTCGACCTCGCTTCGACTACCGGGTTCTTTGACCGACACAATCCTGATGGGGGATCGGAGTTTACACCGTCCCAGGAATCCTCGGCTCCTGGTGACTCACCAGCGGTGATCCCAGAGACCTCCGTCCCCGCCCCTCTTGCGACCAGCACTCCCGATGTTGGCGAACCCTCAAGTTGGGCATCAACCCCTCCGAGACGAATGCTGTCTCAAGCAGTGGTGGAAGTGATGGCGCCAGGAACGTTGGTACCCTTGGCTCGGAGGAGTCACTCCACCCCCTCCCTGTTGGCCTCAATGTCATCTGGCCACTGGAAAGTTTATGAAAAAGGGACGTTTAAGCTGAGCGCCAGGTCAGACTCCGACTACGAACCCACGCCGCCCCCATTTGTGGAACGAAAACGACGTGGACGATCCCCTTCGCCTGATCCAACCCTGGTATCTGTATCCAGTGGCAGCTCTGGTTCGGTGCTCACTCCAACTAAGGGGGTGCTGACCAAGGAAGGACGAAGAATGATGGTGGTCCCCAGGGAGCAGCTAACCTTGGATGAGATTCGGCAGCAGACGGCTCCGGGACTTAAGCTGGTCCCATACCCAGCTTCCACTATTGAGTCAACGGATAGGGCAAGTTCCCCTCCTTTGGCTACTGCTGATGTGCTTCCCTCCTCGGAGGTGATGGCTAGAGACACCCCCATGGATATGGGTGGTAGTAGGAACACTGAGGCTACCGGCCTTGGGGACAGTACGTGGTCTGATTTGGAGGCAATCCGCTCTTCCCCGGTTCGATCGAGCTCGCCGATTGTGGCACAACCCCCCACACAACCCGAATCAATGGATGCTGATGTGGCGAGAGTAAAAGATGCCATGAGGCAGTTGGATGAGGCAGATGAAGCGATGAGGCGGGTGGATGAGGAGTTGTATGCCCCCCCCTCGAGACGCTCGGAGTCGGTGGTATCCCGGGACTTGATTCTTGGGGTACTTGATGAGATAGGAACGCCGGCGGCCATTCCATGCACTGGCGATGCCCCCAGCCCGTCCGAAGACAGTTCAGATTCCAGTTCAGAATCTGACTATCAGGATGAGGAGGTAAGGAGGATCCTGTTTGGTGGGAAGGAAAGTTATGATAACCTGGGTGATGTGACCCGGGATATGAGGGTTATTTTTCGGCTGTTGGATGAGTTCTGGTCTATGCATAGAGACCTGAGATCGAGGATGTTTGAGCTTGAGGAAGAGAATAGGAGGTTTAGAGCAGCGGTTGAGAGAGGAAAGAAGGCTGCTGAAGGATCCCCTGCCCCCCCCCCTCTGTTGCAAGAAGCACTCCATCTGAAAGTGAGGAGTCAGCCACGGCTGCTCCTGCTGCTAAGAAAGTGTCGTGGGCAACTGTTGCCAATAGGTACATGACGTCTGATGCCAGCAAGGCTACACCCTCCTCGGCCCCTCCCAAGGCAGACGATAAGGAAAAGAGGCAGTGCTACAACTGCAAGACTAAGGGGCATCTGTCGGCAGACTGCGACAAGCCCAAGAAGGAGAAGAAGAGGCCTGTGGAGGTAGCTCTGCCAATGCCAATGGTGTCGGGGGGTAGCTCATCAAGCTCCTCTAGTTCAGACAATGATGGTGGAGTATCTGTTACCCCCGCCCCCAAGACTGACAGTGAGGCCAAGGCCAAACCCAGGTTGGTCCAGATGAAGAAGCCACGAGTGGCGGAAACTCCCGAGACTAGTGAGGAGCCGTCCCACCCGAAAGGACCTGCGGCGGCTGTACCCGGTGCGTGGAAGACTGTGGTCGGGCGGAAAAGTTACCTGGCCAATACCCGGTTTGATAAGGGAGACAGCAAGATGCCTGCACCTCCCTCCTCCTCGCCAACCCCCAAGGCCAAGAGCCGTGGACTCACCATCAGGTTCCTAAACAGGAAATCGGTGGAACTGCCGGATGGCGTCACGACGGAGACCATTAGGTCTCGCATCAACGTCCTCCTGTCCAATAAGGGCAGAGTTGCGGGGACGGTCCCGTACATCAAAGAGGCGGTCTTCCGGACCCCCATCGGCTGCATATTCATGACGCTTGCGCAGCATGAGGTCGGCCAGATCAGCGGACAGCTGGAAAGGATCAGAATGATCCTCCTCAAGGAACTGGCTATTCCGGACTTCGAATTCCAGCGCGACATGGACAAAATTACCATTCGCGTAGGCCAGGTTCTGTTGGCTGACACCGGATATGGATCTGTCTGGAAGGTGGATTCCTGGACCGGAGACAAGGCTTATGATGGCCTCCGTCTCAACATGGAGCAATCAAACCCGGGTGTCAACACTGCTGGGCGACCTGGCCTGTTAGGTTCCGCCAAGGCCATGCGACAGCATAACGCCACAACCTGCGGCATCAGATTTGTGGTTGAAAAGAATGATGCCATTTTGGAAGCCTTGACCAAGGGCACAGTTTGTTTGAGGGGTCGCCCCAGGCCGGTCAGGATCTTTATGGAGCATCGCCCCCCAGTGGTGTGCCAGAGGTGTCTCCAGGTTGGACACATGCAGGTTACCTGCGCCTTTCCCTCCCGATGTCGATTTTGTTTGGGGTCACACCTGTCTAAGGACCATGAGTGTGGCATGATTAACTGCCCTGGGGTCAAGGGGAACGCTTGTTCTCATACCCGGAGGCTGTGTTTACTGTGTGATAGGTCGGACCACTTTACAGGCCACCTGTCCTGCACCGCGACTGAGACCCGCGGTACCCCCCCCCACGCTTCCGCTGCCTGCTCCCTCACCCGAGACGGTGGACGACACTGCCCGTAAGGGTGTATCCGACCGGACGATGAACCGAAGGATCCGTGAAGAGGCTGGCAAGCCACGGGACCCGCAATACGCAAGGGTACTTAACGCTAGTGAGAACCTCACCCAGGCCACCATTGTGCCATCCGGGAAATATACCGGGAAATGCAGGAACTGCAGCAAGGTTGGGCACATGGCATAAGAGTGCAAACAGGCACTCAGGTGCA
This sequence comes from Tuber aestivum, assembly GCA_900010015.1. Taxonomy (NCBI): domain Eukaryota; kingdom Fungi; phylum Ascomycota; class Pezizomycetes; order Pezizales; family Tuberaceae; genus Tuber; species Tuber aestivum. Next base: position 189,526 of record LN890985.1, read on the forward strand.
ACAACTGCCATGAGGTTGGGCACAGGTTCAAGAGCTGTGAGAAGGAGAGGGTGTTCAGATGCTTCAACTGTCATGAGGAAGGGCCCAGTGGCAAGGAATGCCAGGAAGAGAAGAGGTCAAGAGGGCCTAGGAAGAACAGGAACAGGAGGAAGACATCTTCTAAGGGCAAGGAAGTTGACCCCTCGCCATCCCCTTCCCCCACCTCCCCCTGTGGCTCCCCCGCCACCTACTAAGAAGAATGGGCTTCCTCGAATTGGTCGTCTCGATAAGACCAAATATCTTGGTGAAATGCTTGAAGACCCCATGGTCACGGGTTATATGACTATGCATGGTGAGGGCTCAGTGAGCTTACGTGGTTGCGCGGAATCCCCATGTTAATGCATTTTACAACCCTTGCATTGAATGTTGGAAAGGGGGTAAGGAATCGGGAGGCGGCGTTTGATTTGTTTTCTTATGTTGATTGGTTTTTTGTTTTGGAACCACCGGTTGATGCTGATGGTTTGCATGTGCCACATGAAGCTAACGGGTGGGATTTATTTTCATTTGTTAAGGGTTCAGGTGTTGAGGTTTTTGTGCGCTCATCTTTGTGTGGGCTGTTTGATGTGGCGGAGCATGAGAGATGTTTTTCTTTGGTGCGATGTTACGATGAGGGGGTGGAGAGGAAGTTGGCGGGTGTTTAGCTTCCTCGCAAGGAGGGGAAGAATTTGTTTTGTGGGGAGTTGGAGAATCTGGTGGGGTGTGATGTGTTGTTGGGCGATTGGAATGCCCGCGATGCGTATTGGGATCCGGCTGGGAGCAACTACAGGGGGGAATGGCTGAGGAAGTGGATAACTGATAACCAGTATAACATGACCTTCCCCCACAAGCCCACATTTAGGGATATATCGAGGATTGATTTGTGTCTGCATTACGCCAACTCGATCCGCCACCGGTATAGCGATGCCGTGGGATGTGAACACATGGCACAGGTAATCAAGCTGGACGTGACGGCACCCTCGGACATGATACGAACGCGGCCAGCATGGAAGAAGGTTTGTTGGGAGAAGGTGCGGACAAGCTTGGACCTACTTCGCGAGACTCCTGATAATGCCATGTGGGGTATGGCACGCGGAATTGTTGATGGGTTGCCAAGACCACCGAATAGCAGAGTCCCGTGCAAGTGGTGGACCCCTGAGCTGGAACGGATGCGGCGGGATGTTCAAAGGCTGCGAAGATACGGCAGGAAGGATCCCTCCTACTCCACTGACTATAGGCTCGCCAGATGCGTCTATAGGGGGTCGGTGGTGCGGGCTCACTTCGAATACATCCGGGAACAATTGAGTCAGGCGGAGGACCCTGGCGTGTTCAAGCCAGTACAACAACTGGATGTCAGGAGGACGCTGCCTACCATGGTTCGGGACAATGGGAATGTGGCGGCTACTCACGAAGACATTGCGGATGCCATTGCCGCACAACTAGAACCTGGAATGCCGGCCCAGTGGGCACCGCCAGTTATCGAGATTGGATCAGCACAGGAGATGGAGCTGGCAGTGGCGCGGTCACCGACCAATACTGTGCCAGGCCCCGACGACATGGGATACCCTTTCCTGAGATTCTGGATGAGGAGACAGCCTGACAGTATGCGACGCTTGCTGGACTACGGGTTGGTACATGACATTCCGGACTGGCACGAGGCGGAAGTGGTGTTGATCCCCAAAGTCGGTAAGCCTAGGTATGATGTGGTCAAGGCATGGAGGATGATACACCTGCTACCGGTATTGGCTAAGGTGGCGGAACGAATCATCCTCATCAGGTTGGCCCAGTGTCTGGAGCTGGGGGAGACTCAATTCGGATCACGGCGCAAGACGGGGGTCCATGACGCCATGGCAGTAGTGTTCGAATTCCTTAAACACAAGGAAGGATATCACCGGATGATGCTGTCAGTGGATGTCGAGGGGGGCTTCGACAATATCAATGTTGACTTGCTCTCGGACTTCTTGATGGCCAGGGGATGTACTTCAACATTGTGCCACTGGATACGCAGGTGGTGTACTAACAGGACAGTCCGGTTTCGATTTAACGGGCGAATATCCAGGAAGTATTACACCAGCAAGGGGATTCCCCAGGGATCGCCGCTTTCGCCGTTCCTGTTTGGCGCATACGTGGCTGATATCTTCACGCCCAGGATGCAATACTCACCTGGTGTGAGGCATGTGGTAGTGTCATATGTGGATGACGGGGTGATACTTGTAGCCGCGGCCAATCAGGAGGCAGCCAAAGGGCATGCTAATGAGTTGTTCTCGGACCTCGACAGGGTGGCGAGGGCTAGAGGAATGGGTTTCAGCGCCCTGAAGACCCAGTGGATTGGGTTTGGGGACCGGGCGTGGGATGGAATGGAGTTGAAAGGAGAGCTGGTTGAGCCATCAGAGGACCTTCGGGTGCTTGGGTATAGGTTTAATGTTTTCCTTAATTTCACTGCCCATGTTAAGTATTGGTTAGAGAGGGGGCTGGAGGTGAGAAGGAGGATTGGGGCTCTGGGGCAGAGATATGGTGGTGTGGGTGGTGTTGGAGCATGGGAAACTTACCGTTTGGTGCAAGCAGCCTACCTCCCGACCGTCTACTACGGACTTGAGTTTGTAACCGACTATGTGTCGTATGTGAAACAGATTCAGGTCCACGTCAACCAGTGCCTCAGATCGGTTTTCCGTACCCCTTTCAAGTTGGCCAACAATATCCTGTTGGCTGAGTTTGGTGTGCCACCGGTTCACATCCAGGGACGGTACCTACAACGCCGCTGCTACAGCCGGTTCATCAACCTGCGATATTGTGACGACCATCCATGGTTTGGACACATCAGATTGGACTGGAAGGTACAAGGCATGGTGGCTCAGCGACAGATATCGGATATTGAACTTCGGGCCCGACCATCTGTTACAATTGGGAAAGGCAAGGAAGTGGTCACTCCCCGGCACAACACGAAGATCGGTAGACTACTGGGTTCACCTGGCCTGGTCGTATATACTGATGGATCCAAGCACTCCGGGAAGGCGGGGGCGGCTTGGGCTGTGTACCATCAAGGTGCGGTTCGGGTGATGGGACAGGCGGTGCCTCCCTCTTAGAGCATTGTGGAATGTAAGCTGTTTGCGGTTGTGGGGGCTTTGCGGTATTTGAAGAACGTCCACCCCCGACAGGATGCCCACATATTTCTTGACTGTGTGCCCCCGCTGATGCTGATAGAGGGAATGTATCCCCAAGGCGACTCGGCAGAGATGTGGGAGGTGTTTGCTCTATTGCTGAATGAGTGTGGGAGGATCACCTGCGAGTGGGTACCTGGCCATACTGGGGTAGTTGGGAACGAAGTTGTCGACCTTGAGGCCAAGAGAAGCGCACACCTGGATCTGCGGCCTGTAGACTGGGACGGGGTCAGCTTCGGCATCGGGCATGCGGCACTGGCGCGTGAGTTACAACGTGAGGAATGGGCGGCTTGGCATTCGGGACAGGGACAGGAATACTATGAGCGTGAGCCAGCTGCGCCACGACACCTCAGGGTTCTCACCAGATTGGACGCATACGTTTTGACTAGGATCCACAGCGGTACCGGCCTGGTCGGACACGACGAGTGCCCAGGGAAGGATGCCCGAGACCACTGGACCACGACCGGTCGATATCTTCGCGGTCGGCCCCACGCGAATACGTTGTTTAAGGACAGCAAGGTGGAGGGCTGGCGGAGGTGGTGGAGGGAGCACCGGTGGCTGGGTCTGGGCATCCCGAAGAATGTGGTGGAGGTTGACGGGGAGTTGGTGGTGGCCGGGAACCCCTTCGATGGAACTTTGGTGGTGGAACGGGATGGGCAGCTAACCGTCAAGAGTGGTGGATGGAAGTGTGCCAGATGTACGACGGCACATGAACACGGTTATTGTCGGCTCCCTAGTGCACGAATCGGGGGCAACAAGTGGTTCTTCATCCCCGAAGACGCAACGGTATGCGAGGATTGCAGCAACACTATCACCACCGGCGCTGGATTGCGGACACGCACGGAAGCATTCGCCCGACACTTCGGTTCGTCGCAACTGTGTCTTGACCGGTGTTTGGACCTACATTGGACGCGAGTGTATGATGGATAGGATGGTTTGGCTTTTGAAGAACAGGTGGCACAGGTGTTGGCGTGGGCCAGGAGTTATGAGTTTGTTAAAGGACCCCAATGTTTTTCTTGTGATGGCACGTTTGTTGATATTGCAGGTCATTGGAGGAATACTGAACGTTGTTGGGACAGATTGTATATTTCATTTGTTGAATATGTGGAAGATGAAATTGCTGATGGTGGTGTTGGTGATGGATAGGATTGCGGGACAGGAAGACGCGTTAATCCGGGGTGTCGCTTGCGGCACGAGCGCCCGTGAGCCTGTTTAGTAGTGATTTTGGGATTTATGTTTGGGAGGAGGGTTGCGAGACGGACTGCCGTGGTAGTGATTGTTTTATGATTTATGGGTTATGAGGGACGTTAGCTAGATCATAAGCCATGTTTTGGCGCGACTAGGATAAATAAACTTAGATATAATTCGGACACCCTTTCTTACGTTCCAGGGAATTATCTTATCTACCACGATACCTTTCTTTGACCCGACCGGGGTCAAAGTTTCTCCTCATCCCCTCCATCATGGGTACATCACCCCCTATCGTTCCGCAACCTCCTACGCAGCCTGACGGGGCTTCGCGGAGTCGGCTATCACCTATCTTTCGGCCTCAGGGCCCCCCCTCGCTTAAACGCCCACGCAGCGGCACCACCACCTCTCTACCACGATACTCAGCAGACGATTTTGAAGGCAGCCCATATGGCGCCTTCATGAGCATGTTTGAAGAGTTGGCAGCACAGGACGACATCCCAACACCCTACACATTTGGAAGATCCTTTCCTGTCCTAATCCACATGTTGCAAATCTTGCACGAAGACTACAGGAAGGTGACCGATGGGCTAACCGAGCACATCACCGCCCTTACTGAGGAGTTGGATGCCCTCCGCGCCTCCACTCTATCTCAGCCTGCTCCTACCACTGCCCCGCCGGCACCCCCTACTACCAACACAACAGAGCAGCCCTCTGTCCTTCCTGCACCTCCTACCCTTCACTATGCCCAACCTCCTGGCCCGGCAGCTCCTCCTTGTTGGGCTACCATCGCTAGGAGGGCAATGGAAGCCTTCTCAGAAACCTGCAAAGCCTGGGCCCAAGCCAGCCAAATCTTCCTCTATCACGGCTAAGCCCCTTGCCGATAAGAAAAAGGGCCTCACCATGGGCGAGGGTCGGCTCATCATCAAGAGAGATGCTGCCCCCCTTACCATTACTGCTGTACAGCTATGAGACAGCATCAACCAGGCCTTGGCCTCCACTTTCATTCAGTCTCTTTCCTTCTGGGACGGGCATGTTACTCTTACTACTATGGACACGGTTAGAGCCACAACTGTCAACAGCAAAGTTGGCATCTTTTTGCACCTCATTCCTGGTGCCTCCACCGTCCACTTCGACACCCCCGCCACCCAGCTTCTGGTGCATGGCATCCCCACCTCTACCTCTATGGCATCACTTGCCCAAGAACTCACCACATTCAACTCAGGCTTATCTCTTACCGAGGAGACTAGGTGGCTGACCTCTGATATAGCACGGATTGGCAAACACGCCTCAACTGCTGTTATTTCCATCACTGGACCTCGGGCTCCTTCTTTTGTCGGCAAACACCTCTCTGGCTTCTCCAACACCTACCGTACCGAGCGACGCTTACGCTTCCACGAATACACTCAGTGTGCCAACTGCCACAAGTTTGGCCACCACAGCATCAAATGCACCCTGCCTGCTTCCTGCCGCTGGTGCCTCCTCCCTCACTCTACCGGGGATCACTCCTGCCCCACTGCCACCTGCCGTCTTCGCGGCCGTCCCTGCAGCCATGCCACACTCAGGTGTGTGAACTGTGATGGCCCCCACGAATCCCACTCAACTGTTTGCCCTTCTTGCCCCCGTCCAGATACCCGAGAATCTGAGGATTCGGAGGAACAAGAAGAAGAGGTGGACATGGTTGGCGAGACATAGGTTGGGATACCTATAATTATGATGATGTTACGAGGATTTTGGGTGCGAGACCAGAGCAATGCTGCCGGTGGTAGTGATTTATTGATTGTGCTGGGATTCCTGTGGCCTGGCTAGGTGGGACAGCTGGATGCCGGACTGAGGATGGACTTGTACTTTAGCTTTGGTGTTGGTGCTCGCTCACTGGAGTGGTTAACGGTATGGGGACGGAGGACTGGTATCTTGTATGTTTGTTGATATCTGGCCCACGCTAACTCCCGGCCGGAGGGGGACTAGATCATAAGCCAGAATTTGGCGCGACTAGTATAAATAAACTTAGATATTATTCGGACACCTGTACCTAGGAATTACACTCTGTTCTACCGCGCGTCCTCCTGAACCTCTGAACCCCGTCCCTGAACCGCTGACCCCTCGAGCCCTGTACAACTCGCTTCGGTTGTACGCCCGTTCCTAGACCCCGTCTCCCGACTCTCGCTGGCTCCTACCGTGGTATGCCTTGGGCTACCCGACCCTCAGACCTTGTTCGTTACACAAGATTGCGTCTACCAGGACCCAACCCACACCACGCCATGGCCACGTCCCACCTCCCAGAGAACATCAATGGTCCCCTTCATACCCTCGCGAACCTGGGGGATGACCATGCACAAAGCTCAGACCATCATCAGCTTCAAGCCCAGTTCAACCTTACCAGAAACCTGGCTGGTCAAATCCTGAACGCACCTGCTCCTCCCCTCGCCACGCCACTCCCGTCCCCCCTGAACAGACGCCCCAGCACCTACCGCTACAACAACACTGTCTCACCCTCACCCAAGAACGGGATGATGCCTGTACCAAAGGCCAAGGCCTCGAGGCCCGTCTCGTTATTGTTGAAAACCAGATCACGCAGGCCAACACTACCATCACGTCTTTGAACACCACCCTTGCCCTCATGCTGGCCCCTGGTGCCGCAGCCCCGGTTGGTGGCAACAAACAAGTCTCGATCCCTGACCCCGAACAATTTGATGGCGCCACCGAGAAACTTCATCCCTTCGTCACCCAACTACGAATGAAGCTCCAGGGTGACGCCCACCGGTTCACCTGTGAACAACACCGCCTCGGCTACGCCCTGCGCCTACTTCGGGAACGCGCTTACCTCCAGATCCAACACCGGGTATTGACTGACCGCATTGACTTCGAAAACATGGATGCCCTTTTTGCGGAGCTAGAACAAGCCTTTGGGGACCCTAATATGGTTCAGACCGCAGAACGCGCCCTGAGGAGCCTCCAACAAAAGAACCGCCCCTTTGTGGAATACCTTGCCGACTTCCAACGCCTCGCGGTCGACACCCTCTGGAACAATGCCGCCAAGCGTACCTCCCTTTACCAGGGCCTCAGCATAGAGCTGAAAGACACCTTGGTACAGGTCTTCCCTGTTGGCGAACCCTTCAATGACTACTTCTCCCTCCTCAAGCAGCTTGACAACAATGTCCGTGCCCATGCCGCCGAAAAGAAAGGCTCCTCTTCGTCCTCTTGGAGGACCTCCACCCCTGCTGCTCCGCGCACCCGCGCTCCCGCTCTTCCCCTAGCGGCCACAGCTACCAGCACCGCCTCTGGCCCCATGGACCTCACTGGAGGTCGTCAAACGCTCACCCCTGCCAAGTGGCAAGACCGGATCAATCATGGCCTCTGCCACTACTGTGGGGGCCAGGGACATATGGCGCATGCTTGCCCCAACAAGGGACCTCGTCCCAGGCACGGGGCCAGTACCCACACCACCCCAGCTCCTGAGGAGCCCCTCCTGGCCCAAGAAGAGTCGGAAAACTAGTGGTCCCATGTGCAGCCATCGGCACTAACATGGGACATGTTAAGTCTTCTCCTAGTTTAGTTATTTCTAGTTTATCTCTGGACGAAATGGAAAATGGAATTGAGGGTAACCACTTGGTAGTCGCCTGTGACATCATAGACAACCAACACACAATCCGAACCCATGCCCTCATCGACCCTGGAGCAACTGGTTATGCTTTCCTAGACATAGACTTCGCCAGCCATCACCACCTACCCCTTTCCCTCCTCAAAGACCCTGTCCACCTCTCTGTCATAGATGGGAGGCCCATTAGCTCACGGGCCATCACCCATATCGCCCGCTTTGACCTCAAAATAAACGACCACCTGGAATTCATCCCCACCTTTGTCACCAAGCTTGGCGGCTACCCGCTTACCCTTGGCATCCCCTGGCTGAAACAGCATGATGTTACCATATACTTCGCCTCCAATACTGTTACCTTTGAATCCGAATACCGCCTCAAGAACTGCACCCCAGACGTAACTGGCACCCAAGGGATCGAATATGAAATCCCCCATTTTCTCAAAGTCTATGCCCTCCAACGAGCCCTCGACCACACCTTGTTGGAACACTAGGAAGTCAAAGAAATCGTCCCTCCAGAATACCACAACTTCCTCCCTTTGTTCCTAGAAAAGAATCAAACTCAACTACCCCCTAGTGGACCCGGGATCGACCACCAGATACCCCTCAAGCCCGGCTTCACCCCTCCCTGCGGCGCCCTCTACAACCTGGCCCCGCCCGAGCTAGCTGCTCTGAAAGGATGGATTGATGAAAACGTGGATAAAGGTTTTATCAGTCCCTCCACCTCCTCTGCGGCCTCGCCCGTACTGTTCATCAAGAAAATGGACGGCACGTTGAGACTATGCGTGGACTACCGAGGGTTGAACAAAGGGACTGTCAAAGACCGAGGACCCCTTCCGTTATTAACAGAAACCTTTATGAACATGGCTGAGGCCAACATCTACTCCAAGATCGACATCTGTGGGGCCTATAATCAAGTTCTAGTGGATAAGAAGCATCGGTGGAAAACGGCCTTCTGTACCCAATATGGACTCTTTGACTCTAATGTCATGCCTTTCGGCCTCACCAACGCCCCCGCCACCTTCCAGGCGTTCATCAACAAGGTCCTACGCCAGGGACTAGACAGGTTCTGTACAGCCTACCTCAATGACATCCTCGTTTACAGCAAGAATGAGGAAGAACATGTTGAGCATGTACGATGGGTGCTGAAAGCTCTACAGGAAGCCAAACTAGAAGCCAAGCTGCAGAAGTGCGACTTCCATGTCACCCACGTGGAATACCTAGGCTTCATCATCAGTCCCGAGGGCATTCGTATGGACAACGCCAAGGTGGAAACTGTCACTAGGTGGCCCGTCCCTGACCATGAACGTGAAGTCCGCGTGTTCTTAGGGTTTGGCAACTTCTACCGACGTTTCATTCGTGCCTTCGGGCAGCTAGCACGCCCCCTCACTGCTCTTACCAAGAAGAACTGACCCTTTGTATGGACCCCCGAGTGTCAACGCGCCTTTGACGGGTTAAAGAAAGTATTCACCACCGCCCCTGTCCTCGGCCACTTTGACTTCCACAAAGAGGTTGTCATTGAAACTGACGCCTTCGATTTCGTCTCCGCTGGTGTCATGTCTCAAAAGGACGATAGCGGACACCTCCACCCTGTCGCCTTTTATTCCGGCAAGCATAGTCCCGCGGAACGCAACTACGACATCTAGGACAAGGAACTCATGCCCATGGTGAGAGCTTTCGAAGAATGGCGATGCTACCTCCTGGGGAGACAGGTGACCATCCTAACCGACCACCTCAACCTCAAACATTTTACTACCAAGAGGCTGTTGAACAACCGACAGGCCCGTTGGTCCAAATTCCTGTCACAGTTCAATTACCATATCGAGTATCAACCTGGGAAGCTCAACGCCAAAGCCGACACCTTGACTCGGATGAAAAACGAGACCCAGGAGGAGGTGGAGGAATGAAAGAACCACTGGACCCAGCTGGTGTTGAAGTCTCAGCCTCTGAGTTTGTTGGCGAACATTACGCTCCCTACTGGAGCGTCCCCTATTGATAAGCTTTGGAAAAAGGCCTATGAACCTGACACGATCCCCACCCAGGTTCTCCGCGCCCTCGAGAAGGGCGACCGACACTCCCACCTCCTGTCATTGAACGAATGCCGACGTGAGGGAGATTGACTGCTCTACCGCGACCAGATCTACGTCCCTGGCCATGGCGAGTTGCGCCTACAACTGATACAGGAATCCCATGACCGGCCCTCTGCAGGACACCCTGGACGCGCCAAAACCCATGCGCTCATGTTCCGACGCTACGTATGGCCTGGCGTGAGACGGGACATCGGACGCTTCGTGGCCAACTGCCACACCTGTCAACCAAGTCGTACCTCCCGACATGCCCCGTTTGGCATCCTACGCCCATTGCCGATACCCGACCGTCAATGGAAACACATATCCATGGACTTCGTCACCAGTTTACCGTGGAGCCAGGGAAACGACGCTATTTTGGTAGTGGTGGACAGGATGTCCAAAATGCGCTACCTGGTCGCCTGTCGCACCACCATCGATGCTCCTACCCTTGCAAACCTGTACCTCCACCACATCTGGAAACATCACGGCCTCCCAAAGACCATCACCTCTAATCAAGGTACTCAGTTCACAGCGGACTTCTAGACAACTGTTTGTGTAAGGCTACAGGTGGAACGGAAGATGTCCACAGCCTTCCACCCTGAAACCGATGGTTAGACCGAACGCGTTAACGCTATCATGGAACAGTACTTGAGAGCCTTTGTCAATTACCAGCAGGCCGATTGGTCCCTCTGGCTCCCCATGGAGGAGTTCGCAGCCAACAACCATGCCTCTGAGTCTACCGGCGTGTCCCCTTTCTTCGTGAACCATGGCTATGACCTACGTATGGACTTCTTGGACGCCCCTGATGAGGTCACCGACGAGGCCACTGCGGGGACATTTATGGATCGTATCAAAGACATCCACGACCACCTCAGGATCGAGATCGCCTTCGCCCAGGATCACCAACAGGAGTATCCTGACAAAGGAAGACTCCCTGCACCTCGTTTCCAGATCAGAGACCGCGTTTAGTTGAATGCGAAGAACATCAGAACCAAACGCCCCTCTGTGAAACTTGACGACAAACGCTTCAGCCCCTACCCTGTCCTCGCCAAGATAGGAACCCACGCATACCGACTGGACCTCCCCCCTACCATGAAGGTCCATAACGTGTTCCACGTCTCCCTCCTTGACCACGTCTCACACGACCCCCTCCCAGGCCAGGAAATACCGCCGCCACTACCAGTGGAGGTAGACAGCGAACAAGAATAGCAAGAGGAGGAGGTCCTGGACACCAAGTTTGTCCACAACCGCCTCCGGTACCTCATCAAGTGGAAAGGATGCGCAGAACCCACCTGGGAACCTGCCGACTCTGTCAACGGACTTCAGGCCCTGGAACGGTTCCATGAACGATACCCCCGTAAGCCTGGACCCGTACCCGAATAGCTCGCCTCAGAGGACTTCGGTGTCGGAGAGGGGAGCTAGTGTGATGGCCACCTGGCCCGATATAGGAAAGCGACATTGGACTTTTGGTCACACATATTGGTTGTAGTTTTCTGGGTTGCATAGTAGGATTTCCTTGGTTTTATTATTGGGATAGGTTGCCACGCGACGGAGACTGGCGGAACCTGACGGAAGGATCGCGGCTGGGCACCATGCCAAGAGTTGACTTTTGTATTAGTAATCATGGGGGGTTTCCTAGTTATATAAGGGGGTGTGCCCCCTTATATTTTATGTTCTTCACGCAATCTGGTAATCTCCTTTGGACACCCTTTTTTACGTGCCAGGGAATTATCTCATCCACCACGATACCTTTCTTTGGCCCGACCGGGGTCAAAGTTTCTCCTCATCACAATCATCATGGAGTCTTCTCCTCCTCTCGTTTCGCAACCTCCTACACAGCCTGACGGGGCCTTACAGTCTTGTGGGCAGGGTCGCTTATCACCTATATTCCGGCCTCAGGGCTCCCCCTTGCTTAAACGCCCACGCAGTAGCACTACCACCTCTCTAACACGATACTCGGCAGACGATTTTGATGGCAGCCCATATGGCGCCTTCATGAGCATGTTTGACGAATTGGCAGCAAAGGACGACACCCGGACACCCTACACGTTTGGAAGATCCTTTCCCATTTTAATCCACATGTTACAAATTTTGCATGAAGACTACAGGAAGGCGACCGATGGGCTAACCGAGCACATCACCGCCCTTACTGAGGAACTGGACGAGCTCCGTGCCTCCATCCCCTCTCAGCCTGCTGCTACCACTGCCCCGCCGGCACCCTCTACTACCAACACCACAGAGCAGCCCTCTGTCCCTCCTCCACCTCCTACCCTTCCCCATGCCCAACCTCCTGGCCCCGCAGCCCCTCCTTCTTGGGCTACCGTCGCTCGGAGGGCAAGGAAGCCCTCCCAGAAACCTAAAAAGCCTGGCCCCAAGCCAGCCAAACCCTCCTCTATCTCGGCTAAGCCACTTACCGAAAAGAAAAAGGGCCTCACCATGCGTGAGCGTCGGCTCATCGTGAAACGAGACGCTACCCCCCTCACTTCCACTGCTGTACAGCTACGCGACAGCATCAACCAGGCCTTGGCCTCTACTCTCATTCAGTCTGTCTCCTTCTGGGATGGACACGTTACCCTTACCACTATGGATACGATCAGAGCCACTACTGTCAACAGCAAAGTTGGCACCTTCTTGCACCTCATTCCCGGTGCCGCTACCGTCCATCTCGATACCCCTGCCACCCAGCTCCTGGTACATGGCATCGCTACCTCCACCCCTCTGGCATCACTTGCCCAAGAACTCACTACCTTTAACTCAGGCTTATCTCTTACCGAACAGCCTAGGTGGCTTACCTCAGATATAGCACGCATCGGCAAACTCGCCTCAACCGTGGTTATTTCCATCACTGGACCCAAGGCTCCATCTTTTGTTGGCAAACGCCTCTCTGCCTTCTCCAACACCTACCGTACCGAGCGACGCCTACGCTTCAACAAATACACCCAGTGTGCCAACTGCCACAAGTTTGGCCACCACAGCATCAAGTGCATCCTGCCTGCTTCCTGTCACTGGTGCCTCCTCCCTCAATCTACCGGGGATCACTCCTGCCCCACTGCCACCTGCCGTCTTCGCGGCCGTCTCTGCAGCCATGCCACACTCAGGTGTGTGAACTGTGATGGCCCCCACGAATCCCACTCGACTGTTTGCCCTTCTCGCCCCCGTCCCGATACCCAAGAATCTGAGGCTTCGCAGGAACAAGAAGAAGAGGTGGACATGGTTGGTGAGACATAGGTTGGGATACCTATGATGGAAAGGCTGGCCCTAGGAGTGTCTCGGGTTGGTTATTACGGTGCAAGGGGTTTGGTTTTTGTGCCTGCCTCGATTGATTCCTTAGGGGAGACTGGCTTCGTACCGCCCCTCTGTCATGGCCCCTAGGGGACTAGTGCTGGAACGCTTTCTTGGGTGCTGGGTGGGGTTGTGCTGGGTGGATTTATTTTATGATATTATGAGGAATTTTGGCGCGAGACTGGAGTTTTACTGCCAGTGGTAGTGATTTCTTGATTGTGCTGGGATTCCCGTGGCCTGGCTAGGTGGGACGGGTGGGTGCTGAACTGTTGATGGACTTGTACTTTAGCTTTGGTGTTGGTGCTTGCTCACTAGGGTGGTTAACAGTACAGGGCCGGAGGATTGGTATCTTGTATTTAGTTGCCTGTATTTTGCGGGGGTAACAGGGCCCCAGTCCCAGCGGTGGATCCCGACCGGCGTTAAGCTCCTGTCGGGGGGGCGCTTGATCATAAGCCATGTATGGCGCGACGAGCATAAATAAACTTAGATATTATTTGGACACCTGTACCTAGGAATTACACTCTGTTCTACTTCGCGTCCTCCTGAACCTCTGAACCCCGACCCTGAACCGCTGACCCCTTGAGCCCTGTACAACTCGCTTCGGTTGTACGCCCGTTCCTAGACCCCGTCTTCCGACTCTCGCTCCCTCCTATCCGTGGTGTGCCTTGGCCTACCCGACCCTTAGACCTTGTTCGTTACAGTAGTCTGAACTCGTACTAGTAGTCAGTGACATTCTTGATTCTTTGACCGATTTCTTCTAATTTGTTTCGCACTGATTGGCTCAATTTTATGTCTGTACATTGGGCTTCAAATACCCTCTTGAAATTGGCCCAGTCCGTCCATGGTGCATTATTGCTAACCACCATAGGGGTTACCCATTTTAGGGCTATTCCTTCGAGTAGGGTGAGAGTATATCGTATTTTGTGCTGGTCGTTTCCTTGTGTCCATCCAACTGGGTCGAAGTAGGTCAAGCGTTATACCAAGAATCCATGTAATTTGCTTCGTTCCCTGTCATATCTTGGCGGGGTCTTGACTTTAAGTTGTTGTCCTCTTCCTCTTATGGCTTCTTGTATCATTTGTTCCACTTCTTCGCGGTTGAACGTGCCTGGGGGTGTCGCCCCTGCCGGAGGTGGGCCTCGGGGTGATGCTGGTCCTGACATTGTTCAGGTCTTGGGGTTTCTGGTATTTCGTCTTCGTCTGGAAAAGTAACTCGTTGGTGAGTAACTGGACTTGTAGCTCTGGCTGAGTGTCCACTTGCTTCGCTTAGCGCCTGCTCTAAATCTGCTAGTCCAAAACCGTCATCTTAGAGATCCAAATTTCCTTCTCGGTCTTAGTTGAATGTAGCCATGCTGTAATCGTTAAGTATCGCGTTGTAGACACGGTCTAATGTTAAGAATCCTACTGGGGGTGGAGTGCCAGTGCGACAGGTAACGGTTCTTAACTTGTAGTGAGATAATAGTTCTTAGGCCTATGCCTATGCGATCTTGATAGTTAAGTCCTTATGACTTCTATCTTATCGCACCTATTTCTCTAATCTTCTTAAGTCCTCGCTTAGCACTTAACTATTCGACCTGGGAGGAGAAATAGTTTTCTCGCGTGGGAGGAAAGACAATTCTTGGGTCTCTTAAGATAAATCTTACAGAGCGTAAAGGTAGGTTTTTATTAATAACTTAAAGGTAGGAAATACATAAGCAGAACGTGTGAAGAGCTCATACTCAGCGTCCTGGTGACCCTTTATATAGTCGCTCTTCACCTGGCGTGACTCATACCTCGCATCATGCTAATCCTGTGACTCATAACCATGAGTCATGTGAAATCCATCCGTCGACTCCTATGAGTCACTGCGCAACATGCTTTAAACCAATCAAAATATAATAACTAAGTCAGGTGTGCAACTCGCGTCACCTGAGTGAAACCCATGACTCATAACTTGAGTCTTGTGCGAAAATCATAATATCGTGTGACTCACAACTGTAAGTCATAAGCATGTAAACATAATAACCTATGGCACACCAGTGTGTGTCATATAAAATTCCAACATACCTATAGCTCGGAATTCTGAGCTATCTGAAATCTGCCTTGCTTAGTCACAGTTTGTGACCGTACTGCAGATTTTGGTAATTGGTGTACACGGTGATAGGACAAGCTGTACCCATCAAATAATGATGCTATTCCTTGAACACTTCAACTATGGCCAGGAGTTCCTTGTCGGGAATGTCGTAATTGCGTTCGGCGGGATTTAACGTACGGGAGTGGTACTCAGTTGAGTGTAACCGTTTCTCGATCAACTGGAAGAGTACGCAATCTCATGTGAAGTCACTACCATCTGTTTCCACAACCCTATCCCTTTCTGGTTTGAAGTGGCACAATATTGGTGCCGCAACGAACTTTTCTTTTAACAGCTCAAATGATTAGTTTGCTTAGTCTGTCTATAGGAAACCGCCTCGGGTTGCCTTTAGTAATTCCGTGAGGGGTTTGCAGATAGCTGCGATGTTCTTTATGAATCTTCTATAGAAATTTGTGAAACCCATGAAAACTTGTATGTCCTTTATGGACTTTGGTGGCACCCATGTCTTAATGGCATCCACCTTCCTATCACTCATTGACACTCCTGTCATTGAGATAATATAACCTAAAAATTCCAACCGTTTTACATGGAAAATAGACTTCTTTAGCGAAACTGCCAATCGATGACATTGTAATTGTCATAGAACTTTTCGTAAGAGTTCAATGTGCTCCTTCTCCATCTTAGAGTACATTAGGATATCATTGATGTAACAAACAACTCCTTGATCCAAGAATTCTCTTAGTACTATGTTCATCATTTCTTGGAATGTTGCGTGGGCATTAATTAAGCTGAAAGGCATAACTTCCTATTGCCATAAGCCCCATTTTATGCCAAAGGCTGTCTTTGGTTGATGACCTTTTGCTATGTGTACCAGATTATATCCTTCGGCCAAATTGATTCGTGACATGATTTCACATCCTTCTAGTCTATCTTTTAATTCTGACATGAGGGGTAGGGGATATTTATTTGCCACAGGAAGTTCGTTTACCTTTCGATAGTCGACACAAAGTCATACACCGCCACCCAGTTTGGGTGCAGAAAGGACCGCTGCTCAGTACAGGGATTCGCTTGGTACTATTTTTCCTTGTTTGAGCATCTCATCAAGGTATTCCCATAGCACTTGCAGTTCCTTTTGTGACATTGGATAAATCGGTCCCCAAGGTGGTTTAGCTCCTTCAACCAATTCAATTTCATGGTCGAATTCGCTGTGGTCGGGCAATTGGTCCGAAGCTTGCGTGGAAAAAACATCCTTATAATCTCAGTAGCATTTTGGCAGCCTTTCCCAGGCTACATCCCATGGTTCGTCGGCATATTTGAATGGGGCTATGATGCCTTTGGCATGCCTTCGTCCGATAAACATAGCGTTTTCGTCGAATAGGAGGGACTTGTCCCATTCGACTTCGGTATGTCCTGTGTGGGCCCAACATGGTCCACACACTTCTCCTCTGTAAACTTCCAAGATTTTTGATCACCAATATTCGTGATAGAGTATTGGTCGTGCCACCAACCAAACGGTATAATCATGTCCTGAGCGGCAGTATCTACACTATCGCAGGACACAAGTAAAGAATGCTAGTTGGTGCTTATTTCCAACCATGTTGGGTGGGTATAGAGCCACCCGTTTTCTTTAGAAGGTTTGCCATCAAACTCTTCGATTTGGCGAGGCTTATCTCTCCTTTCGGTAGGCATGCCCAAACGTTGCACTTGAGTTTTGCTAATAACAATGATATTAGAGCCCCTGTCTAATCACACATGAATCGGTACTCGTTCTTCATTGGAGCAGAGGAATGCTGTACCTTCTGGGCACTTGTACTGCTCTGATTCAGGTACGTCTATCTTGGTTCGCTTAGCGCCTGTAATAGGACCCTGGTTGGTTGTCTGTCATTTGCTCATAGTTGCGGGGGTGGTGATTGTTACCATGCCTACATGGTTTCAGCTACTGCAGCCTCCTCAGACAACCTTTGGACATTCCACTTCAGTACCCTCAATAACGATATTTAATCATACCGAACTCCGAATCCTAAAGTCAGTCGAGGATCGACCTTTTAACCAGGCCTTAGGGTTTTTTTCAATTCCCATTATGGGGGGACCGGCTGGGGCGAGCACGCTGTTTCTATTTCCCTCATCCTGATAATCGACTACCACATTGCTGTCACCATGGATGCCCCTTCCCGTACTTGTACCAGCCTCGCTTGCAAGACGCCCCTTTTCGACTAATGGGTAAGGAGTCTTTAGACATTGGGTTATCTTCCCTTACGCAGCACCGTTTTAAACTCGTACGTCTTTCAGGAACTTTTTCTATCAGGTGAACAACCTTGGTGAGCACCCTATCGCCAGTTTCAACTTGTCTCAGGCTGCATCCAACCAGCTTGGACTCCTGTCTCGCTGGTTCGATAGCTGTGCACTATCTGGTCGTACTCCCAATCTTCTTATCTACTTTTCATATGCAACGCCTAGCGGAGGCCTCAGAAGGGTGTGCATCCTGCTCCTTAGGCACTTTGCATCCTTCAGCACTTTGTCGGAGGGTGCCTCTACATCATTCTTGCATAATGCGTTCCAAAGAGTAAACCACTAGGTCGGGGAGAGATGTACTACCAAGCAAGATCGCGTAGTTCTTCGTCTTGATGACCCTCCTATGTAGGGTGCACTTCCCTTTTGCAGATGGTCCACTATTGCCATCTAGTTCGGTTTTATACCGTTGCTTGCTCTGAAGTAGTTTCCCAAATCGGGGATGCTGTGTTTCCTCGAGTTTGGCCCACCCTTCCACCCACAGGTGTTGGACAGACTTCCACTCATCGGGTTCTCACGACTGCGATCTTGCACCCAGTAATTTGGTTTACCGTGGCTGCCTTGCGACATTCTCCCCACATGTGATTAGTGAGTTCACAGCGCATGCAGCCATTATTGTTGCGCCATGAGTCCATTACATTTTGTGGAATCCCGTCATGTGCCGACTTCCCGTTGGTGTGAACTCGCTTCATCGTCGCCGTTCCTATTGCCGCGGGCTTCCACTTGCCCTTCGTATCCCTTTTTGGTTGGGACCATATTTTGGACTTGCCTTTTGGGTTGCTAGACCAGTCCCCATCCACCTTTTTTTGCTTAAGAGTATTTGTCGCAGAGCTTCCACTAGCGCGGCATTGTTGCTCGTTGTACTCTACATCCTTTTGTCCCACTGCCCGCAGTATATTGATCCAATCCATATCACTGTCGACTTCTTCATACGACATTCAGAGAAGTATGGAGTACGGGAGTTTACTCTCCACTTGTTGCCTCCAACTTAGTCCTTTCATTTGTCCATATACGTTGCACATTTCTACTCTTGTCAAGTAGGCTTTGATGTTCTTGTCATAAGACACTTTGTTCATGTCGTTGAGCGCTATTTGCGCTTGGTTGTGTGGGGAGTATCTCTGACGGACTTCCGCGATAAAATTTTCCCACCATTGGAGTTCCTCTCTCCTTTCGGATCCGGCCAGCCCTTCCATGGCATTCCTATACCATTCCGTGAAAGGGGCCACATCAGCACCCTTGGTCCTGCCCCGTGCATATACGATCTTGTCGTGGTCTTGTTCCCAATGTAGAGGATTTTGCCTAAAGTAATCCTCACAGGAAGTAACCCATCCTTCGATTGTTTGCTACTTCTTGTTTTCGAAGAAGGGAGGTAGCTCGGCTGGTTTCCTTACCGCTCCTACTACTGCTCGTAATAGCATTTCGGTAACCTCATTGGCTCCTCCCTCTGGCCTTGCCCAACCAAATGGTCCATTGTTGCCTCCGCCGCTGAGAGGTCGGCCGCCTCCGCCTGAAGGTCCACTGCCTCAGCCTAGTGGTCCCGAAGGTCCTTTCCCATCATCTTCCCTGTTGGTAGATTGATGTGGTGGTTCCTTACTGCCATTTGGGTCCTTTTTTGGAGGAATCAGGGGCGCAGGAGGTACGTAAGCACTATGGTGGTTGGTTTCGGTTCTGGCGACAGTTCCAGCATATGAGGCTCCTCCGAAAGCGCCTGGAGGAGGTAGGGGTAGGAAGCTGGTTCCCATCGGACTGGGAATATTTTGGGTTGCTTTCCCAACTCGTTTTTCTAAAGCCACGGTTAATCCATCGGCAATTACCCCTCCTAATCCCTCTTTTAGGCTACCTATGTCCTCACGTATGTCCTTTCGGAACTTGGTCATTTTTTCTGACAGAGATGTCATTTCTCTGTCTGGCTGTTTTAGGGCATCCTCAAATCCCACTTGGTATTCATTGTTATTGCTAACGAATTCAGTCAGTCTTTCGTTGAGGGCTTCGGTCAGGTCTGTGTATTGCTTAGCAACATCGGTATGCAACTTTTCCAGTGTTTTGCGGTCTCGTCCCCTTTGCTCCTTCAGGTCTTCTATCATAGCTGCTAGAGTGTTGTCCCGTTCCCTAGCATCCATGCTATGTTCTGCACCTTCCCTTTCCAATCCCGCAATGTTTTCCTGGATTGTTCCTGTTGTGGCAGATTTGATCTGACGATCTCTTCCGCTACCCGCAAATGGTAACTTTACAGCTCTGCTGTCACATCTCCTTGCAGTCCTTGGGCTGCTCTTTCCCATCGAGCCAATACATGACCCATGTACCTCTTGCCTTGGTCCACTCTTTTCTTGACCCCGGCTGACTCGTCCCCAAGTCTCTTTCCTGCATCTGTCAAGGCCCCATATGCGACCTGTTGATCAGTTTGGGTGTCAGTGATAGTTCGGTCCAGTTGGGCCCTTACTCTTCCGACTAGGGTTGCCAAGTTTTTGAATCGCTCTTTGTCAGTCGGTGGCCTTGGTCTCGGGATTTGACCTAAGCTGAAAGGCATTAGTGTGTTGGATGATGGCGGGCCTTTTGGGAAGAGGCCTTCCATCGTCCGTAGATCCCATGCACTCTTCCCAAATGGAGATCCCAAGGTTTCTTCCATTTCATTGTCGGCCGGTTCCACGCTTTGTGTAATTCAAGCTATGTCCAACATATTGTTCTTCATTTAGCTCACGTTAATGTGTGAGCTCGATTTCCAACGCCCAAGGAGTCAAGGATCCCTCTTATCTGTCTTTGCTTTGATGGAAAAAGTATGTTCCAATATTATACGTTATATCACAGGTGGGTTCCGAAGGAACTGTAGATAGGCGTGGATCGTGGTTCAAAAGTGGTGTCTAAATGTTTTTCAAAGTTCACTAACAAAATTCTTGGTCTTATTGGAATCATTCAAAGAGCCTCTGTAACCAGAGGTTATCAATATCGTGTTAGGGGGTAGGTAACTTTTAAGTCAAGCGAGTATACACTAGGCCCTGTAATGTTTCATCATGGAAATAGTCAAGAAGGCTTGTAAAGATAGAAGTAAAATAGAATGAATATATTGATAAGATCTCTTCTCCGGTCGCTGATGCTAGACTTAAAGCTAGGGATTTTTGTTTTTTTTTGTTTGACTCATTTAAATTTTTGTTTGTGGGACAAAAAGGCATATGGAGTGCTAGCTATGACGCCTAAAAAACCACCCCCCGCCAGACCAGGCCGAACGACAGAGCTAAAAGAACCCTCTGCGGTAGAAAAAACTACTCCTGCCCGTAATCCTTCCTGTGAACTGCTCCACCCAATAACCCCCACTGCCACGCGACAAAAGAAAGCTAACTACCCAACAGTGACCCAAGAACCCGCCAAAACCCCGAGAACGAAACACCTAAAGGCAGGAACTCAAACCGAACCCCTAAGGTCCAATGATCACAACGCAAATCCTATACAGGAACCCCATGGCCATATGACGAGGGCCAGGAGGCGGAAACCAAAGCCCCGGACACGAAGGTTATAAGGGAAACCACCCCGAGGGCAGCGACCGAGAAGTGAGGAGAGGAGGTGTGTGGCAGGCGTGCCAGTTACCGTGTGCCCTCCGGGACAATCAAGGATTGTGGTAGTAAGGTGCCAGCTTGCAAGGAGGTGGCAGTAGGGTGCCAGCTGATCCGACCATAGAGAGGGGGAGAGGAGAGGTAGACCCAAATCCATGAACAACAACCATTGGTAATCGCATTCGTGTCCGACTAGCCAGCCTCTTAGGGAAGCAAGAGAATGGGGTGATCGACCGTCGCCTGTAAGGTGTTCTCCCCTACTGCAACTGTAGTGCCGGCCGTCCCGTGAGGTTGGAAAAGTGGGTTGCCAACCGTGTCAACGACTAAGTAAGGCAGGGTAGGAAGGGGAGAAACATTATGAAGGCAAAAGACCCCAACCAAGGATAGAGCCGAGAGGGCCGATAAATAAATAAAGGCCTCAAGGGAGAGGGGAAGCGAGCCCACCGCCTGTAGCCGAGGCTAGATGGGGGGAGATGGGGGCCGGTAGTGGTGCTAGATGATGAAAGCCACAATAGTAACCATGGTGTTGAGTTTTCAATCGCCGGAGGTGTAGCGGAGACGGAGGATGGCCTTAAAGCTAGGGAGGCACCTCGATACCCATATGCCGCGTCTGGGTGGTCGCGGCCTACATCTAATCCCTTACTGACTATGTACCTGCCATACTAATGATTCAGCGTCCTTGAAGTATGAAGTCTGTTTGATCCTAAAAACTAACTTCCCTAATCTCTTCCTAAGTGGAGTGATCAGCTCCGTCAAAGGACTTATCAATGACTCTTCTATGTGTATAGCTGAGAGTACATGACAAAGATAACTAACTCAACCAGTGAGTTGTTATTAACCAATCGTGAACCAGTCTCCAGATGACTCTGGTCCGCATGAGCATAGGGCCGTGTTTGTTACTACTCATATGATTGGTAGTAATGACACTCAGACTTGTAGAGGTAATAGCTGAATAACTAACTGACCAATCTGGTTTAATCAACTCTTATCTTATAGAGCGGAGCTCCTTCTATGTTATCCAGTGAAAAACCCCTCGTGTTATACATAGAAGCATAATCGGCATGGCACATGACTAAAATGCATGAGGTCACGTGTTCGACTCCGGGCCCCACCGCAGTATTCGTAGCGCTAACATATTGGCGCACAAAACGATAATGCATCTATGCAGAGCACTCCGCGGATATACAAGCCATGCGACCGTGCAGGTTTTGCTAGATACCATAGAAGAAGCTCCGCTCTATAAGATAAGACTTGATTGAATCAGAATGGTCAGTTAGTTAATGAGCTATTGTATCTGCAAGTCTGCGTGTCGTTACTACCAATAATACGAGTAGTAACGAACACACCCCTTCGCTCGCGTGCACTAAAAGTCATCCGGAGACTGGTCACGATTAGTTAATAACAACTCACTAGTCGAGTTAGTTATCTTCGTCATGCACTCTAAGCTATGCACATAAAGGAGTCATTGATAAGTCCTTTGCCGGAGCTGATCACTCTACTCAGGAAGAGAGCAAGGAAGTTAGTTTTCAGGGTTAAATGGAGTTCGCACTTCTAGGACACTTAATCATTAGTATAGCAGGTACATAGTCAGCAAGGGATTGGATGTAGGCCACAACCAGCCAGACGTGGAATATAAATATCGAGGTGCCTCCCTAGCTTTAAGTCTATCCTCCGTCTCCGCTACACCTCCGGTCATTGAAAAATATTTCCTATTTGGGAACGACTCAACACCGAGGAATCATCACCACTTTTCCATAGCCATGCGCCCCCCCGCCGGGGGGTGCAGGCTGTTTCTTTCCATTTCCTCTGCCTATCGGGGCCTCTTCTCTACTCCTTCACTCGTCTGGCACCTCGCCTCTGCTGGATGGGGGTCACCTCCTCACCCGGGGGGCCTCATCGTGAGGCCTCTATCCTCTCTACCCCGCTTTTTCTTCACCTCGCTTAGCATCAGCACAGTCGGCTTTGGTGGCTGGGTGATGGCTGGACGGTCAGTTGGGGTGGTGGTCCTCTGGGCTATCGGGAGTAGCCTCGCCTACTTCTGTGACCCTAGTTGCAGCCTCCTACCGTATTGTTTGGCCGGATCTTTGCTTCCTTGCCCTCTTCCTCTCCTCTCCTCCGGGATCGGCTGGCACCCTACTGCCAGGATCGGCTGGCACCCTACTGCCTCGGCCTCTGGGCCCCATCGCCACTGAGGTGGTAGTGCTTCGGCCTACCCCTCCCACCTCCCCTCCGCACCAATATCACTTGGTGCTGCTCTCACTTCTGCTACCCTCACGGCAGCCCTGCAACTCTTTCCTGGCTCTGGTGTCACTACAGGCACCATCCAACCTTTTCCACCACCAGGCTCCTCACGGCTGGGGCCTACTCCCTCCCTCCTGGGCAGTATCGGCTGCCCCCCTCTATCGTTGGTTGCTGGCATTTCTCGCCTGTCTTCCTCCCTCCACGCTTGCGGCCCGCCCCCGGCCGAACGAGCGGTTGGCCTGCCTTAGTATTGCACTATCTCCTGGGTTGAGCTGGCTGGCCCCGTCATGGCATCTCGCCAGGGTCCTACCATGGGCCTGACAGCAGACATATTCGTTCGCGGACGCCTGTAGAGGCACTTGGGGGTTTCCTATTCTATTCTTTCCTTTGTCGAGATGACGCTGAAGGGTTTTTCTTCTCTCTCCTGCCTTCCCTGTAGGGGACGATCGTTCCTTTGCAGGGCGGGATGTGCGGTTAGGCCCATACCAGAGGGTCTTGGGGGGGTTGTTTTGGTCCCTGGGCCGCAGAGGAATGCGTCTGAAATTAAGGTTTTGTTTTTGACATAGCTAGCGCTCCATGCAGGTTCTTGTACCTTAACAACAAATATATGAGATAAACAAAAAAAAAAAAAAAGAAGAAATCCCTAGCTTTAAGTCTATCATCAGCGACGGGAGTGTAACGGGGGCTCCCTCAGGTAGATGGTTCCTAAGCATGCGACCACACCAAACTTCGAATCTCTCGAACACAACTCTTGTAAAGTGTAAAGAATAAAGTAAACGGTAAAACTTAATATCGTTAAGCTCAGGCTTATCTCAATTGAAGTCTCTCGAGAGGATGTTGATTCTGTCAGGGCAGGAGAGTTCTCGTATAAGCTTCAAGTAGTCAGACTTATACCAAAAACTCCCCCATCAGGTCGCCCCGACCAACACGAGTATACCCTTCTCCGTAAGGGTTGCCGGCACCATCACCGCATCCCCAAAGGGCGTAAGGTGTCAGCGCACTCTAGCAAAATTCTCCCATATGCACGTCAGTTCCTGTGAGGTGTTTACCAATACACCTGCCGGAGCGAAAACTTCTGCCCATCGGTGTCTCGTCAGTGGCTAACTGCCGAGACTCCTATGAAAGCTAACTAAATGACTCTCTTCCCATGTGCTATGATCCATGCAAGCACCCGTAGACATCAGGTGTTCTCTGGTTAAGTTCTATCTTTCTTGATTGCGAACTTACGGGGTCTACGACGCTCCCACGTAGAGCTGTGTCGCTGGCGGAACCCATGGGCGCTACCCATGGTCCCTTACCTCCGGCACACCACTCAGCGTGATAGGTATCATGCTATTAGAGTCTTCCAACAACCCAAAAAGAGCCTACGGCAAAGGGGCACGTGTAGGCATGATTGGCGTACAACCTTCCCAGATGTCTCCGGCACTACCCGGGACTACTCTGGGGACCCTTCCGGATAGCTCATGCTAACTCCTTCAGTTTTGGTCCGTTTTACTCCATTCCTCTTGGAGAAGGTACTTGACCCTCTCACCTTGGCCCCCTTATATATTCTGCGAACAGCTTCCGGTCGGACGGACGGCAGCGACGTATACAGTGTTATGGACATGTCTTCAATGATTCCATTTAACTAGTAAAACAGCAACTTCACCCATTTTGGCCCATGACGCCCAGGGCGAACCCTAGGGCCGGAAGTACCTGTTAGGAATAATCCTGCCAAGTTACAGCATGTTCGGAGCACCCTAGCTCCTCCCGTAGTCTTCCGATCAATGTGTAAGCAAGTGCCCGTTGATCGTCATTGTGTAACAAACAATACTAACATTATACGAAATCTTTCCGAGAACATTTCCGACGGAAGGTAGGGTAATAGTGTCCCAAAGGTAGGGTAAGTATGTCCATGGTGACACGAAACTGGTCCCCATACCAGGGTAACGTGACTTACCTAGACAGGGTAAACTCACCTGGCCTTCTGACCTATCCTTAGGTCGAAACCGACATAGTCACGTTACTTCTGCTACTTAGGTACACCTATATCGCAAGTACCTTCTGTTCTTTTGGGATACCCGGACCATCGGATATCTCCCGGACATGCTCAGGCATGCCCGCCTAGTCTACCATATGACCTCGTGGTCTTATATATGGGGGTAGACTTAGGTTGCCATAGCTCTCTAACGTAGGGTCGTTACAGGGAGAAGCGATCTTATCAATATATTCATTCTACTTTACTTCTATCTTTACGAGCCCTCTTGACTATCTCTGAGACAGAAGATTATAGGGCCTAGAGTATCCTCGCTTGACTTCAGGGTTACCTACCCCCTAACACCTCGGTCGCATGCCTTATACCTCCGCTGGGAGGGCTGCATAGATGCCTTATAGTTCCGTGTGATAATGTGATATCGTCACGATAACTCCAGCGGGGCCCAGAGTCGAACACGTGACCTTATGTATTTAGTCACGTGCGCACCGATTACGCTTCTATGTGTAACACCATGCCAAAACATGGATTATGGTCGAGCGATCATCCCTCATACACCCAGCATAAGGCCAGGCAGGCCTCCGGCGGACCACAAAGCGGACCGGAACTGCCACCGAAGCAACACCCTGGGGCCAGGGTCCCAACAATACACCAGTGTGCTCCTCCAAATATCAACTACTGTACAAAGCGCCAAAGTCTCTCAGTCCCAACCGTCAAACACTCCCACAAGCAAGCAAACACAAAACCTAAATACAACACCCCTGATAGACCCTTCACCTCCCCCACCCCAACTGACAAACCGACACCCAACCTGACGGGAACAGAGCCACAAAGGTCCTTGGTCCCACCAAGCGCAAGAAAGGTAGTTAAGGCCCCATCAGCAAAAATAAAAGCTCGCGTCATGTTTGTCCTGTACGTCTGAGGCACAGGACGCACAGGATGCAAACCATTAATCAGGACGCGAGACGGCAGCTACTGAATCTCCGGATGCAATGGTCCTTGGTGCCAAAACTCAGGATGCAGGCAGAATGCAAGCGAGCCTTGGCGCGATAAGTCAGGACACAGCCAGGATGCTAGCGAGCCTCGGTGCCGGAACTCAGGACGCAGCCAGAATGCAAGCAAGCACTACTGGGATTTGCAGGACGCAAGATTAGAATTAGACCTTGTGACCCAGGTCACATATATAGATTCTGAAACCTTTCACATAAATAGTATTTCTCATCGTATTCCAGTCGGTTCTATAATGTATGATACAGAAAGCAACCACCCCACTCCCCAACCCTTTGCTATAAATCCGGCCCCAACCACCTACCTCACAGGTGATAACTACACTAGTACTGGGGCCAGGAGGACGTCGGTGGGACCATTGAATAGCTAGCATCAAGTAGAATCAGGCTGCCGAGTCTCAGACCCTGCGCCGAAAGGATGCCCAAGAGATCTGGTGTCAAGGTCAGCACTCCGCCAGGACACTGCCAGAACTCCGCCAGGATAAAGACCCCTTTCATAACAGGCTGCAGCTCTACCAATATTGGCGCCGGGTAGACCTCTAAGGTACCGTTGAAAAGCTGGCGTCGAGTAGAATCTGGCCACCAAGTGTCAGGTGCTGTGTCCAGAGGACGCCCGAGGAATCTGGCATCAAAATCAGCACTCTCCCAGGACACTGCTAGAACTCCACCAGGGTAAAGACCCCTTTCATCACAGGCCATAGCTCTACCAGTATTGGTGTCAGGTAGATGTCCAGGGGACCATTGGAAAGCTAGCATCGGGTGGAATCGGGCCACCGAGTATCAGGTGCTGTGTTCAAAGGATACCTGCGGAATCTGTCATCAAAATGCGCATTCCGCTAGGACACTGCTAAAACTCCGCCAAGGTAAAGACCCCTTTCATAACAGGCTGTAGCTCTACCAATATTGGCGCCGGGTAGACGTCCAAGGTATGCTTTGAAAGCTGGCGTCACGTGGGATTGGGCCGCCGAGTATCAGGTGC
>LN890985.1:216953-233701 GCA_900010015.1 Tuber aestivum
AAGCTGGCGTCACGTGGGATTGGGCCGCCGAGTATCAGGTGCTGGGTTTAATGGATGCCCAAGGAATCTGTCATCGAAATCAGCACTCTCCCAGGACACTGCCAGAACTCCGCCAGGGTAAAGACCCCTTTCATCACAGGCCATAGCTCTACCAGTATTGGTATCAGGTAGACGCCCGAGGAACCGTTGGAAAGCTAGCGTCAGGTGCAATCAGGCCACCCAGTATCAGGTGCTGCGTCCAAAGGACGCCCGAGATATTTGGCATCAAACTCAGCACTCTGTCAGGACACCGCCAAAACTCCGCCAGGGTAAAGACCCCTTTCATAACAGGCTGCAGCTATACCAGTATTGGCGCCGGGCAGACATCCGAGATACCGTTGGAAAGCTGGCATTGAGTAGAACTGGGCTGACGAGTATCGAGCGCTGTATCCACAGGAAACCCGAGGAGTCTGGTGTCAAAGTCAACACATAGCTAGGGTAAAGACCCTTTCTATAACATGATCTATCTCTACCAATATTGGCGCCAGGAAGACGTTCAAGGTACTGTTAGAAAACCGGTATCGCGTAACATTAGGCCCCGGAGTATCAGACGCTGCACCTAAAGGACAGGCTAGGAATCTGGTGTCAAGCTCAGCACTCTACCGGAACAGTGCTAGGGTAAAGACCTCTTTCATAACAGGATGTATCTCCACCAATACTGGCGCCGAGTAGACGTTCAAGGTACCGTTGGAAAGCTGGCATCACATAGAACCGGGGTGCCTAGTGTCAGACATTGTAGCTAAAGGCAGTTCGAGGAATCTGGTGTCAAGGTCAGTACTCCCCCAGAACTCTGCCAGGGTAAAGACCCCTTTCATAACTAGATGTCTCTCCACCAATAATGGCACTGGGTAGACGTTCAAGGTACCATTGGAAAGCTGGCGTCCCCTAGGATCAGGATGCTGAGTATCAGACACTGTACCTAAAGGCCGCCTGAGGAATCTGGTGTCAAATTCAGCACTCTGCCAGAACTCCGCCCGGGAAAGAGCCCTTGCATAACAGGATGTATCCCCACCAATATTAGCACTGGGTAGACATTCAAGGTATCATTGGAAAGCTGGCATCGACTAGAACAAGGGTACCGAGCATCGGATGCTGTACCCCAAGGCTGCCTAAGGAATTGTGCGTCAAATAACCTTGCTCACTGGAACAGCCAGTACTGGTCAAGAAAACAACAAAGTCCAGAATGCAGGGGAAGTAGTATGCAGGACACTGGTACGGGGACAGGCTGGAAATTGGTAGGAGGATGGGCAGATAGGGGGGGGTTGGTAGTAGGGTGGTAAAGGGGTAGCGGCTGGCAGCTGTGTTTATCAGTTGGAATCTCAGAATGGTAACTAGTCAGCATAGCTCACTAAGGATATACTCTGGATGTGGCACTTCCTAGCATAAGTACTAGGATGCAACTGACCCAGCGCCCCAGTACCAGATGCAACCAGACCTGGCACCCCAGTACCAGACGCACAGGACGCAACCAGACCCAACCAGACCTAGCACCCGAGTACCAGATGCACAGCACGTACCAGACGTCGAATTCTCCCTGCTTACGTCCTGATGCACTGCCCGCATATCTGATTCAGGAATCATTTTTGCTGATGCCGCAACCATCACAAAAATAAAATAAATCCAAAAATATCAAATGCGGTCTTAATACTGTCCCACAATCCCATCCTCCACAGTAGAACATACCCATACTAAACAGCCTGCCACCGATCAAGGGGAAACACTGGGTGCGGCACTAACACCAACCTGTAACAATCTGCCCAGGTCCCCAGCCACTAGGGAGGAGTGCCACACTTCCAATGGGTGTGACCGCCAACCCCAGCCAGAGCCAGGTTCCCAACCAAGCCAGTGCACATCAGCCTCCCGCAGGAGGACTGAGAGCCAATCACTCCACACCATCCCAAATAAATCAGGAGGGGGGGACGAATCTCAGGGTCAATGCCATCCCCACACCAGGGGTGGGCGGGGAAGAGACCTAAAAGATACCATAAAGGCCTACAAGTGGACTATATTGTGGGAAACGGGTGGACGGAGGAGCGAGGTGAGGAAGATGAGCGACCAAGCTTGCAAAACTTATTGATGTAAAACCTCGGAGCTGAAGCCCTCAGCCAATAGTGGAAAAAGGATGTCAGCAAAAGTAAACCCAAGCGATCCAGTCTCGAACCTGTGATCCCGGGGGAAACAAGAGACGCAGCCCCCCTAAACCAAGGAAACAAAAGCAAAACCCGTGAAGAAACGAGAACATCAGGGAATCCTGCCACCAGCATGTGTTAATCGAAACAAAGGTCCAACTGTAAAGTGATGATCGTGACCATCAAAAGAAGCCAGAGGGAATCCCAGAGGGGAGCCATACCAAAGAAGGCCTCCAGGCCGGCAGGCGAGGAAGAAAGATTGTCCGAATAATATCTAATTTTGTTTATACTAGTCGTGCCAAAAATGGCTTATGATCTAGTCCCCCTCCGGCCTGGAGTAAGCTCGAGCCAGGTATCAACTAAGTACAAGATACAGATCCTTCGTCCCCGTACCGTTAACCACTCCCGTGAGCGAGCACTAACACCAAAAACTAAAGTGCAAGTCTATCAACAGTGTGGCATCCACCTGGTGTACCTAGCCAGGCCACGGGAATCTAAGCGCAAATAAAAATTCCACTACGACTGGCAGCATTGCTCTGGTCTCGCACCTCATTCCTCATAATATCATCATAATTATAGGTATCCCAACCTATGTCAAGCAATCTATATCCACCTCTTGTTCATGTTCCTCCAAAGCCTCAGACTCTTGAGTTGCAGGACTGGGGCGAAAAGGGCAGACAGGTGAGTGGACTTTGTACGGGCCGTCACAGTTCACACACCTGAGTGTGGTATGGCTGCAGGGACGGCCACGAAGGCGGCAGGTAGCGGTGGGGCAGGAGTGATCCCCAGTAGAGTGAGGGAGCAGGCACCAGCGGCAGGAAGCAGGTAGGATGCATTTGATGCTGTGGTGGCCAAACTTGTGACAGTTGGCACACGGGGTGTATTTATTGAAGTGTAAATGGTGTTCGGTACCGTAGGTGTTGGAGAAGGCAGAGAGCCATTTGCCAACAAAGAAGGGAGTCTTAGGTCCAGTGATGGAAATAACAACAGTTGAGGCGAGTTTGCTGATGCGTGCTGAATCAGAGCTGCGCCACCTTGGCTGCTCGGTAAGAGATAAGCCAGAGTTGAATGTAGTAAGTTCTTAGGCAAGCGATGCCAGAGAGGTAGAGGTGACGATGCCATGCACCAGAAGCTGGATGGCAGGGGTGTCGAGGTGAACAGTAGAGGCACCAGAAATAAGGTGCAAGAAGGTGCCAACTTTGGTATTGACAGGTGTGGCTCTGACAGTGTCCGTAGTGGTCAGGGTAATGTGTCCATCCCAGAACGTGACAGATTGGATAAGAGTAGAGGCCAGGACCTGGTTAATGATGTCGGGTGGCTGTACAGCAGTAGAAGTGAGGGGGGTAGCATCTTGTTTGACAATGAGCCGATGCTTACCCATGGTGAGGCCCTTTTTCTTTTTGGTAAGGGGCTTGGACGCGCTAGAGGAGGGTTTGGCTGGCTTGGGGCCAGGCTTTGTAGGTTTCGGAGAGGGCTTCCTTGCATCAGCAAAAATTCATTCTACGTCAGATCTGCGTGTCTTACATCCCAACGCAGGGCACTCGTCCCCTGCATCCCCTGCGTCCCATGCGTCCCGTGAGTCCACTACTCTGGCGCAACGCCCCCCTGCGTCATCTGCGTCCCCCTTTTTGCCCTGTCGATTCCCTCCGTCTCCAAGCAGGCGCTGTCAGCCCATACGTCCGGACCGCGCCCTGTTTCTGATCCAATCTTGTCATCGTCCTGACACCGCGACCTGAGGTCAACTGCGAGATCAAGCTTTCTGCGCATCCTGATGCTCTGTTCTCGCTCCTTTCCTGATTGCTAGTTTCCAGCCGCTGTTACCGCAATCCGTTAACTACCAATTTGATTCCCGGGCCCGGCATTCTTCATCTGTGACGGCCGCCTCGCAGTTCTCGTTTCCTCCATGTTTACCCCCGGTCAGCACGTCCGAGTCTGCGGCGTCACCTTTCTGATGCCGAAATGAAAGTTTTGACATCCGAGCTCCCATCGCGATGTCCACATCTTCTCCTGTCTCCAAGCTGATGCCAGCTCCGACCAAGGCCCACGTCGCATATCATTACACCCTGTTCTTGGTTTACTAGTACACGTTCTCTGGTTCTGAACACAATCTCGTTCAACTTGAATCTTGTATGATTAATTTTTACTCTACTATTACGCAATTATTTCTACCAACAGTTTGAGTTACTACGCAATGGTAGGAATTTCGACGCTCCCTGCTGGCCCTGTGGTGTATCCTGCCTTGCGACGCAGGATACACCACAGGGCCTCCATTTGTTCCCTCAGATGCGATGTCAATAGATCTCATTGAACGTCCTCAACTCGATTCTACTATTCACCAGCCGTCGCCGGTCACCGGCTGGGACCAGGTGCGCCTGGCCCAGAATGGTCCCAATGTCCACTATTGGAAACTGTTGTGCCTCTGTCCTCTGCTCCACCGTGACGAGACAGTGGGCATCGGATGGCCGCCCGGAATTAACCACGCTTGTCATTTCTACCATTGCGAGTCTGTAGACCCTATCCTGGTGCCTGTAGTCCCGGATCTTGAACAGCGCCCTGAGTGTAGCGGGAGGACATCCTCTGAGGGCACCATACATGTGCTCCCCTCCTGCCTGCACCCAAACCAAATCATTGCGACTCGGTTGCTTGCGGAAGAGCCGAGAACCCGTACACCGCGCCCAGTGGACATCATAAACTTCGGTTTCCTGGAACACGGGAATGGGGATTTCAAGTAGCGTCATCAGTTCAGTCAGAAGTAGTCGAACTATTGCAGGATCTTCGGGAAGCCAGCGCTCCATTGGCAGGCTGCGACGGCTATAGCTGATCAATTCCTCACAAATGCTGTCGGTCGAAATTCGGACCGCCTTGCACAAATCCACAATGTTTGAAACGTCACATTGTTGTCCCTTTAGGATCCTGCGGCATGTGACCAACCCAGATGCGGTATCTTCTGCCTTCAACATGTCAACGGCCTCCAGAGGTAGATCTGTGCCTCAACGTCGAAGCAGGTCCAGGTTCAAGAGTCTTATGTACATCCCGTGCTGTCGACTGTAGCTCTGTAGGATCTGGTGCGCGGCGGTGTTTTTGTGCGAACACCGCCAGCTGTCTTTGATTTGGTCCTTATGTGTGAGCTCGCCAAACTGCGTTGAATACATTTGAATGTTGCCGAACTGATATATGTGATCTGGAAAATGGCCAAGCAGATGCATCTTAATAAAGTTAAAATGATATTCCGCATGGATCAGTTCTAGGCGTAAGTCGTCGTCCTCCCCACGATGTTCCTCCAGCATCCGACGCTGCTTGGATTTGGTGAGAGATTGATCCACACGCCCCTGTAGACGTCGCTGCTCTCTTCGTTGGTCGTTGAGCTTTTCTCGTGTCCTTTTAGATATCCGAAACTCCAAGGAGATATCCTTCGTGGAATGAAAACGTGCAAGATATTGTTCCATATAATCTATGGTCTCTGGGGTATGGCTACGGTATTGAGCCATCAAACGGAAATCGAGCAATGACCGGACGCAGATGAGCGCACTTTTGAAAGGCGTTGCTTGTGTACTGCCAGGCTGTCTGTGAGCCACAGCGAGGACCCCCAAGATGCAACGTCCTAGGTTCCTGATTTGCTTTCCTTGCCACTGCGTAACCTCACTGTAGGCCTTTTGGGGGACGAAGAATCCCGGATCGGGTGGTAATGCACTCCAGGCGTCGTCAAAGGCCTGCTGTCGCCCCTGCTTCTTAAGAAATCCCTGAACCCAGTGCATCATGTGCTTGAATAGTCCAAGATAAATGGTATGTAGCAAATCTGGCTGGTGCAGATTGGACGCCGAAGGATGTGGAAGTTCATGAAAAACGTTTCGCCCTACCTTGACGCCAAGGGCATGAAAGGTGCCGTGGACTGCCTCCGAGTCGGAGTGCGTGACTCTATCCAGACTATCTTGTTCCAGAAGATCATATTTCACATAATCCCAGGTGGGATATGGTTGCTTTTGGGCTGAACCTAACTTATCCGCAGGGACTTTACATTTAGGACAGGCGTTCGATTTTACACCGCGTAGCGCAATGTTTTCCATATGGTCTGCAATCCATGCGGCCAGGATAGAAAAACCACCTCCAAACTTGGCCGTCTGCCCACTCAATAGGGACGCCGTGGAGCGCTGCATTGTGTAAGGGCTCCAGAATGAGTTCGAATACTCCTTGGAGTGTGTCGGCATTGATTTGTCTCTGTAGTTCGTTCACAGAAGAAGACTTTGGCAACTTGGGCGGGACTGGGACGAGCCCAAGAAGGAGAACTGCCATTGATCCAGGCTTGTTATTCCTAGTCAACGGAAGATTTCCAACAGTAATATAGACGGGCCAAGCCTTCTTGTCTCCAGAGAAGTTGGTAAGATGTGTCTGATCGGACATCTCAATAATCGGAACAACAGTCGCACCAGGCGGGAGCGTTTCCTGCACCAGTTAATCGGCCTTCGCATGACTGATGAGAAGTGGGTAGTTTACCTGGATGTCCCACCACCAATCTGCGGTATGCATTTCCGTGTACACCCTCTGTCCGTTGTGGTCATACTCCAGTCGCGGCGCGAAGACCAAATCATCTCTGTATGCTCCCTGCTACAGAAGATATCTGACACAGTCTAGTATGTTCCGGTAGTAAAACGGCAAAGTTCTCTTGCCGTCGTCAACTTGGCCTTCGAACCATCGCAGATATTGTCCGTGCGGATCCAACAATCCCAGGTGGTTCTCAAGCTTATACATAAAGCTATAGCCAGCTGAGGCTGAATCCCCGAGACCACTTGAAAAGTATTCATTAATTCGTGACTTTGACACCTTGCTCTGAATAAACCAAGACGCGAGCTTGAATCCATGTGCACTCGTGAATGGTGCCCATGGATCCTTGATCAGAATACTGTGCTCCTCCTCAAATTCTATCATGTCTGCAATAGATCGCCGAGCGAGTGGATAATATGCCGTTTCGATGGCATCAGGGGATCGGTAGTTGGCATTGAGTGCTTCCGCCTCAGGGAGATGTGCAGCATTCGGGGCGTATCCGCTTGGACCCGCATCGGATTCATAATCAGAATCGATCAGATCATTCTGTCCAAGAAGGCCACCGTCATCGTCCTGTTCAGATTCTATGCGGAGTGGAAGCTGGTGTACTAGGCCGGACGTGAGAACAGCACCCAGGCTGGCGTGTGCTCTTCGTAGGTGCTTCTCGTAAGGACCTGAGGAGGCATATTTGCGGCGGCAGAATGAACATTTGATAGGCATAGCTCCAGGTAACGTACTGAATTGAGGGAAGCCAACTTAAATGTATATATTGTATGGCCCAAAGGGAATGTTCACATGTAACGGTGTGTTGGAACGCAGGGTAAGGGGTTTGGGCGCTTGAAGATGTAGCTAATATTGAAGTGGGTTAGTGCAGTCGCACATGACGTGGCATTAGGAGTATTCTCTGAGTACTACTTTCAAAGCAACAGAAAATGTCTCAAGTTCTGTTCGATAGTGATCCAAGATGTGTTTTCAACGCGCACAATTGGCGTCCACAGTTTGAGAGTCTAAGGTCTGAAATCTAAATTACTAAATAATCTCGGAAACGATTTCAAGAGTGGTTCAAGATTCCTATCAGGACACCGACTCTGATATATAAAGTGAATTGATCGGGGCCAAAGGGAGATCATACCAAGCGAAATATCTACAACTAATACCGCATTCCACATATACAGCGCTCACAATATCGACCTTCTCACAGCAGAGAATCTGACGACATGGCGCCAAAGAACAGCAATCTCCGGTACGTCCACAATCCAAATTCCAGAAATATACAAAAAGGTCTGCCAGGACAGGAGCACCAGCCGAGCCGGGTCTACATACTTCTAGCCATTTCTCTTACTGGGCAGCTTAATGCTCAGCATCCAGGTGGCCGGCGTATAAATCAATATAAGACTTCTCTTAACTTCTGAACTGCTCGAGATGACCCTGTCTATAAGGCATGGCGCAACGCCGTCAAAGATCAACTCTCAGCAAGGAACTATACAGATATCAACTCTATCCCCAACGGGGATTTCTCCGAGATTTGGGAGGGGATGAGGAGATTGCGCCCCCCATGCGATTTACTCGTAGCAGCAGATGCTGCGAATAGCATACAAAGGATTCAGGAGATAGACGACGCCATCATTCAACTCATTAAGGATGCAGGAAAAAAACTCACATATACCATTCTGACTAAACATGATGCGAACCAGGAGCCGGCTGCGCCGCAAATTGCCCCACGGCGTGTTATTGTTGACGAGACCTTGCGGCCGCCTGGAGCTCCGCCTCACTGGGATCCCGCTGCGGAAGCAGGGCCGAGTCCGTCTCAAGACCCTGCGCGGCAAAGGGCCCCGGATGGCGAAGATGGCCAGATCGGACGTCAAGGTCCTATACTCGGAGATGCCTATGAAGAGGGCGTCCCAGAAGAGAGTACCCCGGTTCACTGGTATCCGGGATTATTGGCGCCCAAGGCAGGACCCCCCAAGGCAGGGCGCCAGAATGCACCTCGACGCCCAACCCGTAAACAGGGTCCCAGCAATCAAGCTGGACTGGCCCAAGATCCAGCACGGGCTCCCATAGAATGGGCTGATGTCCAAGATCATGGCGAGCACTATGACCACCCTACAAGAACGAAGCGGGCACCGCACGGTCTCCCAGAGCGACTACCAGACGACGGCGAGGGCGATCCTCGCGCACGGCCCCGAGAAGATGTCCTCACAGGACATCAGGCTCATCGCGCTAACTCCCATCCACCTCATGATTCTCCAGCTGCAGTGGTCGCTCAGACACGTCCACCAAATGCCCCAGAACAATTGAGTCCATTGTCAGCAGGTTAGTTGGTTCTCCAAAGTTGCTAGATTCGAGCACTTACTTACAAACATCGACTTTGTCGATTGGAAGGCACAACTTGGGCGCCCACGTGCAGTACGTATTGTTTGGGTCCCTCCATCAAGACGTGCACAGGGCCTACATGGTGAGAATAAGAAGGTAGGGAGTGGACCGCCAAACTATCGTTCCCTCTATTGGCGTCCGCCCCATGTCCATGGCGTTAAATTCGGTGAATTAGAAAGTGGCGATATGCACGGATCATGTGCTATGATTAGGAGATGGGATCCATTGCGCCGTATCAGCTATATCCTTGGCGCCACAAGTGAAGGGCGCAGAATGCTCCAGGAGTTCCCTGGTAAACCTCTATCATTAGTAGCATTTGTCTTCATTGCCGGAAATGAAACTCTCCAGAGATGGCTGCTGTCGAACCCGGTATATGAGGACCCACAGGATCTCCTAGTCTACTGTTACCATGATCGTGGAGATGTGCAGCCAGAGACGCCTGCATTGAAGGGACAACCATATCTGTTGGAAGATGCGGTGAGTCAGATAGCTCGAGGTCAGGCCGCACATGTAGGTCAGACGCAATTCCAGACATCTGAGCAGGAATCTGCGGCGCATTCCGGATCTGCTACTGCCGGTGATGGCAGGCCGACTAATGAGCCGCTCGAACAACTAGAACAACATCAACCTGACGAGAGTGCGATGCTGTCCTTCTCCAGCCCAGCCGTACATGATATTCAACCTGAGGAACACTTGGGAGACATGGAATCAAGGAATCAGTATTTAAAGCCCCTGGCGGTAGGACCAGAGGAGTCTCTTGCAAATCCCGGACTTCTAAAACTTACATTGCTGAGTCTCCTGAGTGGTCAACAATTGTGCCATCCAACGCTCCCTCCACAGGAGAACGAGAAGGTCTCGAAGCGCCGTGCTTCGAGTCCCCTGGAAAGTGCTAGTCACTACTCGGGACAGAAGCGACGGCTCGTGGGCTACCGCGACAGGGAGGCATCAGATGGAGACGCGAAAGATTGGACTGCCAGCCGATGGGCATTTGACGTCGTGTGTACCTAGATATAAAATGTTAGCGTTTAGATTTATCATCCCTGGCTTTTCCTTACCAAGATAGGTATGCGCACATTGTGTTGTTTTATATAGGTTTCTGTGCATGTCTTCCTTCGCCGTGGAGTGTAGGAGGGCGTGTGGGATCCAGCCAACCGGTGGCTGGGGCGATGTAATGCTGTCATACGTGCGGTACGTTGGTAGGGTTAAGGGTTATCGCAATGTCTCTGGAGCCGTTAAAGAGCACCCTACCTGATAGGCAACCGTAGCGATAGGAGCTATAGCAATTGGGTCTGGCTATCTACTACGATAACTCTTGACCTAGGTGATGTAGATTCCGCACGTCACAGTAAAGGATCATCATTTATCTCAATAGCTATTCGATCGGCATAAACTACTGAATTGGCGGAATTCCCCTGTTACGCCAAGTGATCTGCTGGCGCCTCTTTCCCGTACCCTTACGCCTTACTTTATACTGGGACGCCGTGACTTACGGTCCCTGGCGCCATGATAAGCGGAAACACCAGGGGCCATCAATGCGTCATCTCGTTTAGGGAACAACCCCAACGTATAAGCTGGCTCCCTTCCGCCCCTTGTCTGATCTACCCCTCCCCTCTTTCCCCCACTCGCTTCCTCCCATCCTTCTTCTCCCCCCCACTCTCCAACAAACTCCACTCGTTCAGTTTGCTACGTCCCGGCGCACATCATCCCCTGTCGAGTCCTTTTTTCTTTCAAATGCTCACTAAATCCACGACATCCCCAAACGGCCGCCATGCCCATACCTAAGACAAAGCGGACATCTTCTGCAAAGGGAAAGTCAGTATAGATATTCCCCCCGCGGTGGAGCCACCAAACCTAATATTCTATCACGCGTCCGGCCCTCCAATCGCACTCCGGGGACCCGGCCGGTGGCAAGCGCCGAAAGATCCTAACGCGTGCGGCTGCTCTAGCGGTGGAATCTGAAAGAACGTAAGTAAACCCGGCTATCAAACATTCTGGATGATGGCACAAACAAGGACAGACCGAGCTAATAATGATCCGTCTATACACAGTCGTCATCAGACGTCTAGTGAGCGGCCCGCCTTTACATCAGCTGTCGAGGACTCCAAGTAAGTCAACCCCAACCGAGCGAATCGCAGGATCGGAACTAACATACATCCGTCTTCTAGAGGTCGCTTCGGTGACATTGCTTTTGCGAAAAGTTGGTGCGGTTTCCCAGACGCCCGCCGCTACAGCAAAGCGTATCTCTCGTGGCGCGACCAGGTGAAGGCCTACATCACCGTCCTTGCATGGGACCACAACATGCTTACGGATACGCAATTGGAGTCGGTCCTGGCCTTCACCCGCTCTCACCCCCCTGTTTCGATTTGGGTCGAGTTGCTGAAAAAGCAATATCGCGCCGATGACGTTGTCGAGCTCGATCATCAGCTGAAGCTCTTGGTCAAGGACACGGCCAGGAAGCTTCAGACGACGATCGAGCGTCGCAACGCGGAGGAGGAGGGGGGGGATGGCACGGCAGAGGAAATGATGACTAAGTAATCTTCGCCATGCATGTTGAGTTTCAATAGTACTTACGGATTTCACTAGTGGCTACAATCGATTGGACCTCCCCTTATTGCCCTCGGGTGATAAGGATCCACATCGTGCGCCAGACGGGTGCTCCCCCGGCGGAGCATCCATTCTGGGATCACCCCTGGTACTCCTCCAAGCAGGACGGGGGTGTGACCTGGGGTATCCTCTCATCCCCGAGCATGAGAGATCTGCTAGGGATGGTTTTGGTGCAACGAGTGGAGGAGGCCATCAGTTACCCCCGGTATCTGCTCGGTGCAACTGCTCACAGTTCCAGCGCCTTGCGGTGGGACCCCACAAAACCTCTTCCTCTCTCGGATGTTCTCGCCTTGTATGGAGATGATGACATCCGGACGTGGGTCCGAGCAAACCAGCGGGAGGCATAAGATCCGTTAGATATGCTGGTGCTGGAGTCACGTGAGGAGGGGGTAGAGAGGCAGACGCCCGAGCCTGGACGCGGCCGGTATCCCTTCTTTGACCGGAGTGTTTGGGATCGCCAGGTCCAGGAGCGAGATCCGGGGGAGGCCATGCAAGAGGAGGAAAGCAAGTTTGAGGAAGAGGAGGAAGAGGAGGGTCCGGCGATCCTGGGCCTTGAGATAGTTTCTCTTGACGATGTAAGTTTCAAAATCTATACTGCGTACAGCTAACTTGAGCAAAAACTCCAGAGCTGACTACCCACATAGGACTAAGCACGACGCTCCCGAGAATCTCAAACGATGTCGGAGAGTGAATCTTTCCCCCAATCCGACGCACCCGGCGCCGACCCGCTGTCGCTCATGGACGTTCTCACTCCGCCCCGCATTCTGTGTCTCGTTGCTCCGGATCCCTGGCCCCCACGGCACAAGCAACCAGAACGACCAGCCAGCCATCTGTTTCTACCGGGGCGCCAATGCTGCCACGAAGTGCGATTCCGGCTCCCGTGTCTAGTGGGCACCAAGAATGGCATGGCCAGGAATACGAAGGGCCTTCCCATTGGTGCCCCCAAAGTCCCTCGGGTCGCCGCCTCCAAAGTCCCCCCCGTCAGCGCCCCCAAAGTCCCCCCCGTCAGCGCCCCCAAAGTCCCTCTCGTCGCCGTCCCCCAAGTCCCTCCCGTCAGCGCCCCCAAAGTCCCTCCCGTCGCCGTCCCCAAAGTCCCTGCCGTCGCCGCCCCCAAAGTCCCTCCTTGCAGGCTGGCTCTGAGCATTCTGGGCCTTCGGAGGAAGAGAAGCTTCGGTCGACACAAGATCTCCTAAAAAACAAGCCATGGATGGCTGAGTTCCTACAGGATCCGAGACTTGTGTCTAGCACCCACGCATCCGGAGCCGACAAGGCTGGCCCCCCGTGGATTGAACAAGGCCGTTGGTATGACGGCGCTTCCGACACCCTGGCCATTGGTACTGCTAAGACCGACTGGCCCCGGACCCCCAGTGCGGTCACTACTCTTCCCCTGGATCCTCTGCCCCCCCTGGCGCCTGATACACTCCCGCTCTCTCCCTGCTCTCCCTCTGCCCCCCCCTGCGCCACTACTCTTGCCGCTCAGGCGAGCCCCCCCCCATGCCCCCAATATCGCCTCGGCTCCCGGCTCCCGAACTGTGACGAAGCCTAATGCACGGAAGAAAGGAGGAAAGGCCAAGAAGTCAAAAGGAAAGAGTAAGGCAAATACCAATATGGCTAGCCGCGAAGACATCACTCCAACCCTCCAGGCGCCCCGGCACGGAGTACGTCCGCTTGGCACCGACTAATACGCATCTCGTCACTTACATTTTTTTTCTTTTTTTCTTAGACTAGCTCTTTCCTTCGTCTCCGAAGTTTCTTTTTCCCACCTTAATGCATCTCGGTGTTTCCTTTGCCTCTGGGCTCTCATTTTTTCCTGTTTTTATCTCTCAATGTTTTCTCTGTCTCTGGCGTCCTTTTTAACCCATCAGGAGGTTTTCTTCGTTCCCTGCTTAC
The DNA here is from genome assembly GCA_900010015.1 of Tuber aestivum. Lineage (NCBI taxonomy): Eukaryota > Fungi > Ascomycota > Pezizomycetes > Pezizales > Tuberaceae > Tuber > Tuber aestivum. The sequence goes on from LN890985.1 coordinate 230,528, forward strand.
CTTTTTGACGCATCATGATGTTTTTTTGTCTCAAAGGGGGTTTTTTTTCTATTTTCATCTCTCAATGTATTCTTCGTCTCCAGGGCCTTTTTCTTGAACCCATTACCGGGTTTTCTTCGTCCCCGGTCAATTCTTTTGACACAGCCTGGAGTTTTCTTCTGCTTACGGCTCCCCCTTTTTTCGTTATCTACCAATGTCTTCCCCATTCCTGCCATCTCCCTTGCATTTCTTTCGTTCGGGGGGTTTTTTCCACTCTGCGCACTAGTACCGCTGTTGCTTAGGCCTTTTGTATTGTTAGACTTGTCTACCCCGGTCTGGCATCTCGTATTTCTAGTCCCCCGTGCGTTAGGGTCGTGAACCACATTCTTAACTAGTGTACTCGAGTACGCTAGCATAAAGTTTGTCTACATTTGGTCTATCTCGCGTTCTCCGTCAGTATCAGGCCCGGCGCTGACAGGGCATCTCCAGTGCTCTGAAGCAAGGAATGCCGGGCACAAAGATGCTTCTCTATTGTTTAGCTGCCGCGATTCCACATTCGGACATGAACATAGATTCATCTAATCCCATTAGGCATAGTTAGTACTGTAGGGAAATTGCATTGCTAAACTATACCATAACTGGCTACGCGAGGCTTCGCTTGCTCCGTGATTGGCGCATTCATTTCCTCAGTTCTTTATCTGACTACGGTGGCTCTCGTCCTGTAAAGCTCAACGACTGTGAGTTTCGATCATCAACCAATGACCAAACAATCACGAAACGACATTTTGTAGTCAAGTTTTGAACTGAATACCAAGTGATAGTCTATAATTGCACCAGCTACCCTTTGCCAGTGGTCCAAGCGTATAAAAACTAGCGTGACCTACTACATATACAAAGCCTACACAAACACCACGCCTTTTCCAACCTCACGACGCGATCCTCCCGCATCTCTAACCATCCCCAATACCCAATCTCTCTCTCAACATGTCTAAGGAACCAGCCCATGCACACGGTTCGCAAACCGACAGAACAGGCGGTCCTGTTCGACGTACCCAGGACGTTGGACCGACCCCTACGGCATCTGGAAAACCGAGGCCAAGAGAGGGCACAAACAACTCTCATAGCTCCCCGAGTACTCTAACTAATGACCAGATGTCACGTCCGCGTCCGCCGCCCATGCCAATTACACCGCAACTAACAAGACCACCTAAATGAGTGCGTAGGAGTACCAGACCAACCGCACCATATATAGAACCCGAAATAGAACGCGACGGGCAAGCCAATTTTGAAACAGTACCTCTGTCCGACGATAGCAGTGAAGAGTGCCAAATCTCACAGGGATCGGCGGAAGCTGAATCCGCGACCGACCTTGATCCAGAAGACAGTGATATCACAGACCTGCCTCTCTCCGGCGGCCGTCGTCTATCACAAGTCGCGAAAAGTCACCATGGGGATGGTCCTCGAACTCTTCATATATCGGTGACCCCGTGATCACCGGAGACAGAAAATGCTCCGAGGATTCCAGCTGCGCTATCGCGGATAGTTCGTCGGGCTGAATACAGTCCACCAGTCTTTCCGTCATCGAGTTTAGCTCGGATATCGTCTCTAGCAGGCCAGGGGAGTGTACATTCTTCTGTTATCAGAGGATCTAGTCCAACTGGTCAGCTAGACACAAGACCACATGACAATGGCTGGTCCGTAGCCAGCACACGTCGTAATACACTTCTGGGACCTGAGCTTGCCGTGGTAGTTCTGGCAAAGTCTCTGATCCTCAATTACACTCTGTTTGTTAACCCAATCCCGAATCCAGCTGCTTTGACGGCCAAGATATACAGCGTCTGGGATGAGGCGGTGAGTAAGATGCCAGGTGTGGGGCGTATGGAATCATCGGAGGAGATCGTGGGCCTGGTAAGCAAAGTCAGCTAGATATGGGGAGAAGCCGGAAATTGTATTGATCCAGTTAGATACGCCAGAAGCAGTCGGGGGTAAGGGCACAATTCCTCTACCATGTGAAGCATCACATTTTAGCATTATATGAACTACCAGAAGATACCCAGGATATGGCGCATAGGGTTGATTATCTCCTGGAAAAAGACAGGTTTATGTGCGACCCCAAAGGGTACGAGGTTGGACTCCCGCAGATGACGCTCCCATACAGTTACATGTGACTACCACTGACGACGGCCATCGCAAGACAGCACGTGAAACTGCGATTCCTTGCACCACAGATCCCCGAGGCGATATATGGTAAGTACTTCGCAGGGAAGAAAATGCAGGGTATAGTAGACCCGGATTTCCTAGACATCATCAACAGTACCATGGTCTGCTTCACGTGTGCTATACTGTAACGTGTTCACGCCGGGGCGTTAATCACGCTGTCGGGTACAATAGGAGAGAAGTGATGCCTGCCGGAGACTATCAACTTCCAGGCTCGCTAAGGGAGGCTTCGGTGGTGTAATAGGAGAATAAAGATAACCGTTCAACCGAGTATATTAAAATACTGTCTGTCGAAGTCTGCCGTTTCCAAAGTGGAAGACGGCGGTCTTTTTTAAGTACATGTGTTTGAGTACGATCATGAATTCTCACTCATGTTCTTACTCAATCAAAGCATAAAAATAACCAAGTATCAACCGATACTTAAAACAAAACATAAAACAAATTAAGTATCAACCGATACTTAAAACAAAACATAAAACAAACTAACCGAGTACCAGCTCCGGTTACATTTCCCAAAACAATACAATTTCCCCAAACAATAACAAAACTAACCAAACAGAGAAAGAAACGTCCCCGGAGCCTCGCTAAGCTCATCATCATCGAGGGCCGAATGGCACTGGCAGTTGTAAAAACATGCCGGGCCCCCAATACACGCGTCATCCCAGTCCGGCCCGGCGCAGGTCCTGCAGGTATAGCTGGTAAAAAATGCCGGAGCACATTTTCGTCGATAGGCTTTTTTGAACGGGTTCCATACGGCGCTCGTGAATTTGCAGTCCATTTGGTTGCATCCCAGGCAACAGAATATGTAGATTGCTTGCCGTCTTTGGAGGGAGGGTATGTCGCCCATGCGTTTAATGTTCAGTCGCCATAGGTATGAGTCTTTCTTGCTGAGTCTCGTGAAGTCCGAGTCATGCATGGTGGGGTAGGTATAGTAGGGTGAGGTATAGTAGGGTAAGGTATAGTAGGGTAAGGTATGTA
>LN890985.1:246414-266271 GCA_900010015.1 Tuber aestivum
GAGGCGAGTCACTCAGATAAGGGTCCTGGTTTATCGGGGGTAGCGTTTATGGAATCGATCGAGTGCTTGTAGCCCATTGACAGCGTCAGCGGGCTCCCATGTGGCTTCTGCATACCCCTTCCAGCGGATCAGGTATCCTAGGCAGTTTCGGACAAACTTGGCGTCTAGGACCTCCTCTACCTGCCATTCCTGTTCTCCTTCCACCTCCACGGGAGGCGGTCGCGGTGTCTCCTGGCCTGGGAGAGGATCGTGTGATGCGAGGTCCAGAAGGGAGACGTGGAACACGTTGTGGATCTTCATGGTAGGGGGGAGGTCCAACCGGTAGGCATGGGTTCCTATCTAGGCGAGGATAAGGTAAGGACCGAAGCGCTTGTCGTCCAACTTGAGGGAGGGCCGTTTGGTATGGATGTTCTTGGCGTTCAGCCAAACACGATCCCCAATCTGGAAGTGAGGGGCGGGGACCCTGCACTTGTCGGCATATTCTTGTTGCCGGTCTTGGGCGACGGCGATCTCGGCCTTCCAGTGGTCATGGATGTCTTTGATACCGTCGACAAAGGTGCCAGCTCTGGGTTCATCAGAGTTCTCACCAGGGGTGTCGAGGAAGTCCATGCGCGGGTCGTATCCATGGTTGGTAAAGAAGGGAGACAAGCCGGTCGACTCAGAAGCATGGTTGTTGGCCGTGAATTCCGCCATAGGGAGCCACATAGACCAATCATCTTGTTGGTAATTGACGAACGCCCTTAGGTATTGTTCCATGATAGCGTTGACGCGTTCTGTTTGGCCGTCTGTCTGAGGGTGGAAGGCAGTAGACATTTTGCGTTCGACCTGTAGCCTTTCGCAGACGGTTCTCCAAAATTCCACGGTGAACTGAGTACTGCGGTCAGAGGTGATTGTCTTTGGGAGGCCGTGATGTTTCCAGATGTGAGGGAGGTATAGTTCGGCTAGGGTGGGGGCATCGATGGAGCTACGGCAGGCGATTAGGTGTCACATTTTGGACATGCGGTCCACGACTACCAGGATAGTGTCATTTCCCTGACTCCCGGGTAGGCCTGTGACGAAGTCCATGGACACGTATTCCCAGGGGCGGTCGGGTATTTGCAGTGGGCATAGGATACCAAAGCGGGCGTGTCGAGATGTACGACTCCATTGGCAGACATGACAGTTGGCTACCAAGCATCCAATATCCCGTCGCATGCCAGGCCGGACATAACGATGGGACAGGAGCTCATGGGTCTTGGCGCGTCCTGGGTGTCCAGCCGAAGGCCGATCGTGTGAATCCTGTATGAGTCGTAGGCGCAGCTCTTAATGTCGGGGAACATAGATCCGGTCGCGATAGAGTAATTTATCTCCATCGCGCTTGCACTCATTCAGGGATAGGAGGCGGGAATGGCGGTCTCCTTGGTCGAGGGCGTGGAGGCCCTGGGTTGGGATCATGTCAGCTTCATAGGCTTCCTTCCATAGTTTTTTAACAGGGGACGCTCCAGTAGGGAGCGTGATGTTCGCCAACAAACTCAGAGGCTGAGACTTTAACACTACTTGGGTCCGGTGGTTCTTTCGTTCCTCCACCTCCTCGGGGGTCTCGTTCTTCATCCGGGTTAAGGCGTCAGCTTTGCCGTTGACCTTTCCAGGCGGGTATTCGATATGGTAGTTAAACTGAGACAGGAACTCAGACCAACGGGCCTGTCGGTTGTTTAGTAGTCTCTTGGTGGTGAAGTGCTTGAGGTTGAGGTGGTCGGTTAGGATGGTCACCTGTCTACCTAGGAGGTAGCATCGCCATTCCTCGAAAGCCCTAACTACAGCCATGAGCTCCTTGTCGTAGATGTCATAGTTGCATTCCGCGGGACTCTGTTTTCGAGAATAGAAGGCAACAGGGTGGAGGCCTCCACTGTCATCCTTTTAAGACATGACACCCGCGGAGACGAAGTCGGAGGTGTCGGTTTCGATGACCACCTCCTTGTGGAAATCAAAGTGTGCGAGGACAGGGGCTGTGGTGAAGGCTTTCTTCAACCGGTCGAAGGCACGTTGACATTCGGGGGCCCGGGTCCATACAAAGGGGCGGTTCTTTGTGGTAAGGGCGGTGAGGGGGCGTGCCACCCGGGAGAAGGCGCAAATGAACCGGCGGTAGAAGTTACCAAAGCCTAGGAAGGTGCGGACCTCGCATACACGGTCAGGGACGGGCCACCCCGTGACAGTCTCCACCTTGGCGCTGTCCATCCAGATGCCCTCGGGGCTGATGATGAAGCCTAGGTATTCCATGTGGGTGACGTGGAACTGACACTTCTGTGGCTTGGCTTCCAGTTCGGCGTCCTGCAGAGCTTTCAATACCCATCGTACATGTTCGACATGTTCTTCTTCATTCTTGCTATAAACGAGGATGTCATCAAGGTAGGCTGTGTAGAATCTATCTAGTCCCTGACGTAGGACCTTATTGATGAAGGCCTGGAAGGTGGCTGGGGCGTTGGTGAGGCCGAATGGCATGACATTGGAATCAAAGAGTCCGTATCGGGTGCGGAAGGCTGTTTTCCAGCGGTGTTTCTTGTCCACCAGTACCTGGTTGTAGGCCCCATGGATATCGATCTTGGAGTAGATGTTGGCCTCAGCGATGTTCATGAAAGTTTCTGTTAACAAGGGAAGGGGTCCGTGGTCTTTAACAGTTCCTCCATTCAACCCTCAGTAGTCTACGCAGAGTCTCAACGTGCCGTCCTTTTCCTTGATGAACAGTACAGGTGAAGCCGCAGAGGAGGTGGAGGGACTAATGAAACCTTTGTCCAGATTTTCATCGATCCATCCTTTCAGGGCCGCTAGCTCAGGCGGGGCCAGGTTGTATAGGGGGCCAAAGGGGGGTGTGAAGCCAGGCTTTAGGGCTATCTTGTGGTCAACCCCTGGTCGACTAGGCGGTAGTTTGGTTTGATTCTTTTCTAGAAACACAGGGAGGAAGTCGTGATATTCCAGGGGGACTATTTCCTTAACTTCTTGTTGTTCCAACACACTGTGATCGAGGGCGCGTTGGATGGCATAAGCCTTAAGGAAGTGGGGGATTTCATACTCAATTCCTTGGATGCCGGTTACATCCGCAGTGCAGTGTTTGAGACAGTTGTCAGATTCGAAGGTGACAGTATTGGAGGCAAAGCAGATGGTAACATCGTGTTGTTTCAACCAAGGGATACCAAGGGTGAGGAGGTAACCACCGAGTTTGGTGATGAAGGTGGGGACAGATTCCAGGTGGTCATTTATTTTGCGGTCGAAGTGGGCAATGTGGGTAATTGCCCACGAGCTAATGGGTCTCCCATCGATGACAGAGAGGTGTACGGGGGCTTTGAGTTGAGACAAGGGGAGGTGATGACCGGTAGCAAAGTCTTTATCCATGAAAGCATATCCAGTTGCTCCGGAGTCGATGAGGGCGTGGGCTTGGATTACATGTTGGCTGTCTATGATGTCACAGGCGACTACCAAGTGGTTATCCTCAATTCCATTTTCCATTTCGTCTAAAGATAAACTTGAAATAACTAAACTAGGAGAAGACTTAACATGTCCCATGTTAGTGCCGGGGGCTGCACATGGGACCCCTAGTTTTCCGACTCTTCTTGGGCAGGGAGGGGTTCCCCAGGAGCAGGCACAGTGTATTTACTGGCTCCGTGCATGGGGCGGGGTCCGTTGTTAGGACAAGCGCGAGCCATGTGTCCATGTCCCCCACAGTAGAGGCAGTGGCCACGATTGATTCGGTCTTGCCTTTCGGCCGTGGTGAGCGTCCGACGACCGGCGGATAGGTCCATCGAACCCGGGGCGGTGCCTGTGGCTGTGGAGGTGGAGGCCGGCGGGGCTGCGGGAGTGCGGGGTGCGGCGGGGGTAGAGGTTCACCATGAAGACGAGGAGGAGCCTTTCTTTTCTGTGGCACAGGCCCGGATGTTGTTATCGAGTTGCTTGAGGAGGGAGAGGTAGTCGTATAGGGTTTCCGGGACGGGGAAGACATGGACCAAGGCATCTTTTAGCTCCGTGCTAAGGCCTTGATAGAGGGAGGTACGTTTGGCGACATCATTCCAGTGGGTGTCGACCGCCAGACGTTGGAAATCTGCAAGGTATTCCACGAAAGACCGGTTCTCTTGCTGGAGGCTCCTCAGGGCGCGTTTGGCGGTTTGGACCCTGTTGGGGTCATCGAAGGCTTGTTCCAGTTCGGCGTAGAAGCTATCCAAGTCCTCAAAGTCGATGCGGTCGGGTAAGACCCAATGCTGGATCTGAATGAAGGCGCGTCCACGGAGGAGGCCAATAGCGTAGCCGAGACGGTGTTGTATGCTGGTGAACCGGTGGGCGTCACCCTGGAGTTTCATTCGTAGCTGGGTGAGAAAGGGTCGGAGTTTATCGGTAGTACCCTCGAAATGTTCGGGGTCCGGGATCGAGACTTGTTTGTTGCCGCCAGCAGGGGCGGCGGCACCGGGGGTGGGCATGAGAGCAAGGGCGGTATTCAAGGACATGATGGTGGCATTGGTCTGCGTGATTTGGTTTTCGACGATAACGAGACGGGCCTCGAGGCCTTGGCCTTCTCTACGGGCATCGTCTCGTTCTTGGGTGAGGGTGACGCAGTATTGTTGTAGCTGTAGGTACTGGGGCGTCTGTTCAGGGGGGACGGGAGTGGCGTGGCGAGGGGGAGGAGCAGGTGCATTCAGGATTTGACGAGCCAGGTTTCTGGCAAGGTTGAACTGGGCCTGGAGCTGATCATAGTCTAGGCTTTGTGCATGGTCATCCCCCAGGTTCACGAGGGTATGAAGGGGACCATTGATGTTATCAGGGAGGTGGGACGTAGCCATGGCGTGGTGTGGGTTGGGTCCTAGTAGACGCAATCTTGTGTAATGGACAAGGTCTGAGGGTCGGGTAGCCCAAGGCACACCACGATAGGAGCGCGCGAGAGTCTGGAGACGAGGCCTAGGAACGGGCGGACAACCGAAGCGAGTTGTACAAGGCTCGCGGGGTCAAGGGTTCAGGGTCAGGGTTCAGAGGTTCAGGAGGATGCGAAGTAGAACAGAGTGTAATTCCTAGGTACAGGCGTCCGAAGGAGATTACCAGATTGCGTAAAGAATGTAAAATATAAGGGGGCACACCCCCTTATATAGCAAAGAAATCCTACATGATAACTAATACAAAAGAAGATCCTTGGCGTTGTGCGCAGCTGCAATCCTTCTATCAGTTTCTGCTACATTCCGTCGCGCGGCAGCGCATTCTAATCACATGTACCAAAGAAATCCAACTATGCAACCAAGGAAACCAATACCAACATAGGCAACGAAAGCCCATGCATATTCCATCTCCATGGCCGGGTGGCCGTGACAGAGACCGAGACTGCATACAACACGGCAGCCAACAGCCCACTCATCCACCCCCCTGAGCAACTTAAACTCAGGAAGGCCGGCATAGAATGTCCAGGCCAAAGGAAACAGGCCCAGACCAGCATCATCATGACGACCAGCCTCAGAAGAGTCGCAACCGTAGAGAGTAAGCACCAGGCAGGCTAAGCAAGCCGAGGAATACCACACTTGCAATGTCTGTGATCGCCAAGACCGCTAAAGCCCAATATAGCTATTGCCCAGGCCACCACGCGAGGAGACCCAGCAGCCAATCGCCCACCACCACTACAATCCTAACCATAGAAGTCAAGAGAGGGGGCGTAACCACCATGGTCAAAGGCATCCCCACCCACGTTAGGCAAGGAGGTAGACCCCACAACCACCCGTAAAAGCCACATGAATGGAAAACATCATGGAAACAGGAGGAGACAACATCATAGGACTCCGACCAAGGAATGTAGCCCACAATCAGGTATCCCAACCCATAGTAACAGGTACAACCCAACCGTAAAAGTGTGATGCGATTGGTACGACGAGTTAAAGGTACAGAGAGGTCATTAATCAACTCTGTAGGCATTAGTATCACTGGAAACAACACGTGAAACAACCAAAGGCTGGGCCTTAGAACTCCAATACGAAGTATGGAGGCGCCCGATCCTCTCAGCGCCAGGGTGATCCCCCGACAACAACCACTCCCAACCAACTCAATAAATGTGAAATCCTGCGAGGTAACGAGTACAGGAAAGCCGAAACATTTTACCGAAGAGCAGACTCATCAAGCAAGAAAGAGGACCCCCCAGCCCACACAGCCTCACGATAGAGATGAGCCAAGGGGTGGTGAGATGAGTACCACACTCAAACCAACACCAAACAACAACTCCACCAACATCAACTTCAACCAGCAGGGCTACTAGGTAAACCCAGATGACTCCCCTACAAGTATCAGAAGAAAGGCTTCATCGTTGCCATACGGGAATGAAACAAAGGGTATCCAAAGGAGATTACCAGATTGCATAAAGAACATAAAGTTTAAGTGGGCACATCCTCTTATATAGAAGAAACTCCTACCTGATCACTAATACAAAAGAAAACCCTTGGCATCACGAGCAGCCATGATATCTCCACCATGTTCCACTGAGTTCCATCGCAGAGCAATGTGTTCCAATCACAGTACAAAGGAAATCCTTCCCATAACAACCGAGAAACCCACCACCAATAAATGAGCTGAAGCCCCCATGCATATTCTGTCTCCATGGTGGGGTGGCCGTAACATTACCTTCACTTTCCTATTACACCACCAAACCCTCTCTTAGCAAGCTCTGGGCTGCTGCTCTCTGGCAGAATAGGACTTTACTCCTATTGTACCTGACAGCGTAACTAGTGCCCTGGCAGGAACATGTTACAACTACCAGAAGTTTAATATATTAAACAGAAACTTAATATCAGATAATAACTTATATTATAATTTAGTACCCTGAGAATTCAGATCTAAAGTTCTTACAGTTGTACAAAAATTCACCGCTGCGGCATTCCCTATTGCATCAACCTTAGTGCTATATCTAAGCAGTATGTACCATACTTGATTCTCTCCAGCAATGCCAGATATAGAGGCTAAATCCGCATTCACAATGCCCACGCCTTCTCTCTTGATCTACTTCAATCCTACAGCACAATCCTATAGTACCTACTGGCATCAGAATAGCCACCACTATATACTGCCAACACTCCCAATATGCCTGACCCTCCAATTCACTTGTCTAAAATGTCCTCATCTAGATGATCTCAGTGTTCCTACGGATCTAGTCTATCCATCCTTGGCTTCTTACAGGACAGAGGCAGGTTTCTAGAACTCTGCCATGGATGAATGCCCATCCTCTGGTCTGTCCTAACCTCTACCCAGCACGGCCGGCCGGGTCCTCTAGGTGTCTCACCTTCAAATGGCCCGGCAGATGATAGCCGGGCCCTACAAAGGACGGTTGGGAACACTAGATGATCTCATGAAATCCCAAGTTGATATCCACCTACAAGAGCCAGTGGTAGACTGGAATATGGATATTATCCAATGGTTGAAACTCCTGGGAAAGTGGCTACCAAATCTTGTGTAAATAGCACGGGATTGTCTTTTGACTAACACTCTTGTGAAGTATTGCATCAGAGCAAGCATTTTCGGTTGCGGGCAATATTGCTTCAAAAACAATTGACGTAACAATTTTCCCCCATGTCAAGACGTTAGGGACTAAAATTAAAATTAAGAAATTAGAAGTATTTAAGACTAATTACGACCGAAGATCAAGAAATCACAAAAGGAACGATACAGAGTAAGATTCAAAACCACCGCTCACGAATCCACCATATCCCTCAACATCGACTCACTATACCTCTCATCATCTGCGATCCTCACCATCACTTGCCCATGTGCATTAATTCTCCCCTCAACATCCCCCTCGGCCCAGACTTCCGATTTTGCGCTTGCAAGGCCAGAATCGTAGAATGGTAGGGTACTAAAGTCCTCTTCCGAGTATGAGGCGATCTTGGTCAGCACCACCTTCAATATTGTTCCACCCGCAGGCTTCAAGGCTTTTTTTGTCGCGGCACACTCCTTCATTATACGCCCCATAAGTTTCCTTGATTCAACATCGCCGAAGACCGCTTTCAAACCAGTTTCCAGTTTAGCGAGGACCTGTGTGCGGAGGTGCGTTCGCCGGTTGCCCAGGCGAATAACCTTTTGCCCCATCCATTGAGTGACGCCGATTGGCACTACCCCTGCCACAAGGACACCAAGAGTTTCAACGAGGAAATCGAGGTCACTGGCTGATGTGCCCTCGATTTTAGGGGCGTTAGGGACAAGGGAAAAAAGGTAATCGACCTTTTGCAACTGTTTCAGTATGTCGTCTGTGGCGATGACATCGGGCCATGGGGCAGAGGCAGAGAACTGAGCAATTTCGAGTTCGAGCTCGTACATTATTGAGAGGCAGATGGCCTTATAAATCTAAGTGCCTGTTAGTAAACGTACTTAATATTGAAAGGAATAACGAGACCCACTCCTGCATGGTTAGATACCTCCCCGGCCACGTTCACCACCGGTCTTTTCTCCACATCTTGTTGCTCCGGTTCCGCGACCAGAGTTCCTCCAACATAGTTCCAAAACAGCCTTGCACGTTTTTTGAATGGTAATGCAGCAATCAGGAGGTACGCGCCAAGCCCCGATGGCCGCGAATCTTCAATTGTCCATCGACCAAAAGCCGTCACAATGCGGGTGCTCAGTGACAATCCATGACGGATGAATATCTTCCCGGCGACATTCTTCGTTGACCCTTCCAGACTCGGCGACACGGCAAATCTTCGCATCGGTAAGCTTTTGTTCAACAGTTGCACCACCCCCTTGGCATCACTATTCAACGCTGATTGAGGTTTTTTAAACAATTTCCCCTTGCAGGGTATCCACATATTCTCTGGCGCTATATCACCCATTACCTTGGCAATCATTCCTTTCTTCGTTGTTTCCCCGGGCCGCTGATCTGGGGTCCCGTCGAACGGTCTTGTGGGAAAGAGGACCGAGTTGGTCCATGTTGGATTGCTCGCCGCCGCTTCCGGGAAAAGGAACTGAGTTCCACCAGTAGCCAGGTAGGACACAACCTGGGGATCTAAGAGATCAAACGCTGTCCTCGTTCCGCGCTGGAAGTACTCAAAAGGATTTGCCAGCACAATAATTGATTTTCCCATGTAGTTATAGAATACGTGATCAGCATTCTCGGGGATGGTGCAGTTTGGATCCCGGAAATTTCCGTAAACGCTCATGTTCCAAATATCAAGTTGAAGACCCAAATCAGCGACGAGCCCGCATATCTGATGGATGACCTCCCGTTTGGTATCGGCATTGACAATGAGCAAGTAGTCAGCAGCTGGGTTGTAAGTATACTTCGCAGAAATTTGCATGTCAAGTGGGTAGTGCATGACCGAGCGCATCTGAGAATGTGCTGATTCCAATGGCGAAAATCGCCCCTCGTTATTCCCTGGCTCTGAAAGCACAAGTTCGAGTGTCATCGATCCTGTTGAATAAGGTTCAGCTTGATCCGACACTTTGAATGTTTGGCGAATAGTGACTGCAGTTCCAGGGTCCAATGTATCTAAAAGGTCCAAGCCCCGTGCATCTCCCACGCCCGACTCATCGACGAAGGCAAATATACGCGTGCCCCCGTTCTCGGAGAGACATGTACCCGCCCTTCGCCCGAGGGAGCCGCGAATTCCGTATGATTTCGTGCTAACATTTTTCAACTAAATGTGCAAACGTTAGTTCTCCATATGTGAGGGCATGTGGGTAAAAAAGTATATACCATCCATGAGAAGGTCACGTTACTGCCCCGCTCGACGGAGTTAAGAAATCTCGGAGCTTCAAGCTCTAATGGATATGAAATATTGATGGTCGTAGAGCCACAAAAGTCGGGAAGCACTCGATCAATTCCAGGCATAACGCCAATCAACTTCATCTCGTCTGTCGCCGAAAACTTTACTCCCATCCGGCGTGGAGCACGTTCCTGTTGAATAAAGGCACGCAGAACGCCGGGGACCTCAACAGTCTCGCCCGGTTGTATTCCAACAGGAAGATAAACAGGTTCAGGTATTGGATCAAGCCACATACTCCCATGGATAAGTACCGGAATCATGGAGCGTGTCGGTGTAGGCATACCGCCCGTATTTTGCACATAAATGCTCCGAACCAGAATATGCTCTCCCGGTTCGTTGATCCCATCGCCATTCTCATCAACTACTTCAAAGCCAGTTACTACGATATTGTACCGACTTGGATACGTTGCTTCCGTGCCATCAAGATTTGAAACGTGAATGTGTGCAGCGCCGCGAACACCTCCGGCACCTCCGCGAAGATATGAATGCGGTCGGGATCCAGGTGGGCCTTGATTGCCTTTGTTGCCCGGGGGGCGCGTATGCCGTGTGTATCTGCTTTGGCGGTTATGTCTACCGCAAGTACAATAACTCCCGCCACAACATGCATAATAGTAGCCCTCGAACTTTTCCCTAGAATTTAGTCTTATCAGCTTAGAAGTTCCCGGGTACAGTACTCGTTTGTCACCTACCAAGTGCAACCAACACCACCGTCACCACCCTCCCCGCCATCTCCAGGATTTCCATGAACTCCACTATCGCCCCCCTTACCCCCACTGATATCCCAATCGAGAGCAAGAAGAAGATTCGCGTCCTGCTCATTCACTCTTACGAATATAGTTCCTCCGTTTCCACCATCTGCTCCATCGGTTCCGTACCCACCTCTAATTGTCATAAATTATTAGGAATCAACCATCACTACAAAAAGTTGTCTGCGGGAAAATGGCTATTAACTCACTCTCCACCCCGTTGCCCCGGTCCTCCATTCTATTGCCAACCGGGTTAGAGAACAAGCGCGATTTGGTTGGGCGAACGATTTCAAACTTACAGTTGCATCGCGATGCTTAGTCGCATCCTGTCCTCTCGCTCCCTTGCCTCCATCTTGCCCATCTTCACCCTGCCCTCCATCGCCTCCATCACCCCCTTTTGCAGACAAAAACAAAGTCTTGTCCGTTGAGATCTCCCAGCGCGTTCCAACCCAGGCACCGGCCCCTTCAGCATGAACTCCATGGGGCATTGATTGTGAGGGGGTCAATTCTAATGCAACGCTTCCAGCGTTGGTTCCCGGTGTTGCCGCGCATGAGGAACGTCCACTTTGACCAACATGTCCGGGGGGGGCTATCCACCCTTTATTAGCTAAGATTTGGCAGTGCAGCTAGAGCAGGAAATAAACCAATGCGATTCCGGTGACCATATGTTTGATATCCGGGCTCTCCAGCCTGCCCATCCACCGACACGAGGATTCTCTCTCCGTATAGCATATTTCTTAATTTCCTCCCTACCAACGATGAGGACCTCTGCACAAACACTTGCAATTGACTCGACCTTGTGCTCCGAAAAAAAAAAATACCAGCTTGAACAAATGGACAGAAATTGTGAGGGCACAGTATGCGCAAAGGAGAGACTGAGGCCCTTGGAAGACCAGATACAGATTCCTACTTATAACGAGCGCGATCAAGAGCGTAGCCTGTTCTGGGGGCAAATATTCAAGTAGCCAATCAAATTAACTTATCAGCCTAGAGGCACAATGGCTTGAGAAAGTACCAGGATCTTTTACCAACACAACTTTTACTTTTTCCTAACCATCCACAAGCCCCCCAGCTTACCTATTTGGATCACCCGGAATCCGACGACCAAGCAGAGCCTCAGTAACGCCATGAAGGCCCATCCCCCTTCTGTCTGCCATCTCTTATATCACGGCTGCCCCGCGGGTATGTTCTCCCCTACTGTACGAGCACATTCGCTTCACCTCAACCTCAACGACAATGGCCATAGGAGATCAAGTTCCAGTTTCTTCACCTCCAATCAACCCTCCTCCTCAAGTTAGGGGTCCACCCCCCCAGACTATCCTCCCCTCTCCTGTGGGAAATCCCCAACACTATGGTCAAACCCAAGCCCCAAATGTTATTCTCCCCACAGCGCCGGCTCTCCAACAACCGCCATCCTACTCTCAAGACCAGGCGATGACAGCCAGCCCCAATGTCCAGGTACTCCTCCAGCCAACTGGCCCTGCGGACTTGGAAGCCTATCATGCCATTGCCACCGGAGAGACTCCAGCGAGGGCACCAGCGTCGATATTTGTCCAAAATCTCTATCGCACAACCCAGAATAATGTCTTCCCGGTGGCCGAGCGTATGTCACTTGGTGTTTCCTCTAATTCGCCATATTACGTTCTGGTAGCAACTCCCGCAACCAATAGTACCGACGAAGTCAACAAATTAACCTTGACACGCCGACATCCAACGCGGGGATCCTGGAGCGATGCTTGCACCGCTGAAATTCAACCGCGGCTGGTTCTCCAGGCAGGTGTATCCCTCGTGGCAATCATTCACATGCGAGGGCAAAATTACATGAGCAATACCGGGCAAGATAGGGTCGCTGACAGATTCGACTTAACATGGAATGGCGACCGTGGGGCTTTTGCAATATGGCGAAACGAAGGGCAAAACGTCACCATGCTATTCGAAGTCGTGAATGAAGGATTCACATCTCTTGATACCTATCCCACTACTGGTCTACTCAGGGTAAGTTTCCATCGCGCCTACACAATTCGTTCTAACCAAACCACAGGCCATTCCCCAAGACTATCCAGCCTCACAGGAGTTAGGTGTTCTAAACTTTACAGCGGGTAGCGGCCAATTGATCATCTCACATCCAAGCGGTTATGCTCTCAGCGATGTTGTCGCAGCCGCAGTCCTCACTGTCGCCACGGTAGAAACCCGAAAATCCAAAATCGTGCAAGAAGTGCCCCAGCAACAACAGCAACAGCAACAGCAGCAACAACAAGCCGCCGGCGGTAGCTATGCGGATCAGTGGCAGTTCAAACCCGGGTTTGCGCAAACCCAAGAGACGGACGAGTGGTGGTGGGTGGCGCTGGTGGTATTAGGTTGGGCCTTGTATATCTTGTTGTGGGTAGCCATAATCGCAACAATTTTCTTCTTCGAGTTCATGATTGCTTTCTTCGCGATATGTGGGAATTATTATTATTATTAGTTTCTTTTCAAGTTCACCTATTTCCTGAATCCCATAATACCCAATGCAAAAGAACCCAGACCCAGGCACAATACTGGTACAAGTATGATACATTACCAGCGCGTGCTATCTCACAAGCTGCGGAAAAACTGATGCAGCCCCGGCCCTTCCCGGGACAAGTTAAAGAGCAACTTTTGCTACTCACCATCAGTGCTCGAGCGCAGTACAAGGACAGCTCCAGAGCTGTGCAAACCCCAGACCACAATCGCACCCACGCTCACTACCGTAAACTGGGTCGGTGGTGGCACATCTTGGCCTGACCACGTAGACCCCGAAATCATCCCCGAAGACTGAGTTGCTGAGGCAGTAGCGGTAATTCAGCCACCCCACCACCAGACGCCGACTGGGCAGCCACCATCTGGACAGTTCTAGACGGCGCTCCCCTTTTCAGCACCTCTCTCCCTCCTTCCCCCCCACGGAAACAGCCGTCATCTTGGGAGTGGCTGGTCCCAGTGGTAGCACATTAGATTCAAAGCGCCCGTAGTTACACGAAATATGTGGCGTCATATCCACACTTGTCTGTTGGTGAACAAAGCTGCACCGCTTGCAAAGGCGCACCAAAACTACCGGTATTGGTATTGGTCACACTAAGCGAAAGGAGAAGAAAATGTCCCAGCACTGTCGCATCTTCCTACAGCAAGAGGAAATTTCAACCCCTTTCCTTTCCCCTCTACGAGTGTTGGTCGCACTCGAGCACATGTACGAGTACTCGTACTATGCTTCCCTCAAAATAGGTCAAGCTAACTCTAACTTTAGACCTGCATCTTGTCTGGCCACTTTGATGGGAGCTCCAATGTCGTGAAGATAACGATCATCCGTCCCCAACACATAATAGTGTCCAGATTCCCAAAACATACAGTACAGTACCTCTATCGAAAATAGCGATGTGGAACGAAATTTACAAGCATGGCGGCCATCAGAGGATTCGGCGAGGGGACTTGAGTCTGCAATTGCCGCCCACTCAATAAATCAGAAAAGTACTGTCGGCAGGCTCGCACAGATTCCACCACACTATCGCCATTCGTTACTTTTTCCCGGCAGATATCGTCCGATCGGTGTCTGTTTATCCTCATTTTGGACGAGTACAGGACCAAGTATGAGTAATTCCAGAGACAAATCAGACAGCTAAGCTTTTGGTATGCAAGATAGACCAGCGTGGTGCCCGGGCTGGAAAGCAATCCCCGCAAGCTGGGCGCACGGTGCTTTACCTGGTAAGCAAGGCCAAGTGCAAGAAGAACTTATCCGTGGCGTTGAACTAGCACAGAGAGGCCCATGTTGGGGATATTGTGATGAACAGCTCCACACGGACAGACACTTTTGGGTTCGAGGCTGAGATAAATGCAGCGCAATAGTCGGAAATTATGACCGAACACCCAAAACGACTGTCTCTAGCAATCTCAATGAATGCTCTTGCGTCTCCGAGAATAAATTATCGGGGCAATCTTTTAAATACTGTACCAGCCAGTCTCAGATATTCCTATACAGTACTACCATCAAGGTTTCAGCCCTTCTGCGGAAATGGGTGGGAGCGGCACTCATCAGCTACAAGTACTCGAGTACTTTGTCGCTTAAAATTTGTCAGTAAAAATCCCGCCAAGATGTGTTGAGAAAATTCTTATTACCTAGTCTGGCACAATAAGAATCCTCTTTTATGTAAACTACATTTTTCTGCACATGTTGCATCTCTAGAAACTTCGAAAAAAAATTCAATAAATAGCCCTAGATCAGGTTAATTTTTAAAAGAAACATCTAGGATTTTTCTAACTTTCCAAGGTTGCATTTTCCTTCTTGGAAGTTGAAGTATTATTTACTTGGCACCGAGTGAAACCATGCTTTTGGCTGGCGTGAAAAAACATTGATGGTATTCTACAGGTACAAGTACAGGGAGAGTCGGGATTGGCTGGTATTTTGTAGGATTTCTCGACAATTATTCCCTTGGACGGCGGGAATGCTATAAAATTCGTAGCCAGGTCCCCTAATGCCAGACCTAGCAGCAGTTAATTGAACTTGACCAGTTAATCGGCTCTCAGAGCTTAAATGGCCCAGCACCTTGGGAGAGCGGAATTCTTCTCGCCAACCCCGCAGGTCCGGGGACGTCCCGGGACTGGCTAGCGCGCCTGGCGGTGAGTTTTATTGTCGACCCGCTGAGTACAGCATAGAACTCTCTTCTACTCAGGTGAATCATACCGCACGTACAATACGATACGAGCTCTACTTGTAGTACTGGCGAACGTGTACTAGTAGAGTACCGCACTCGTACTCTACATGTACTACCGGTAGTACAATACTCGATTACAATAAACATTAACCCCTCAATTCAGATCAAAACCACATGTACGGGTACTAGTACTCCGACTAAGGTATCGGCATGCATGCATGTGCAGTACGGTAGTACCTGGTACAGGCACCGTACGGTACACTGTACCAATACTACCACTACCAGTATTTGGGTACGGTACGGTAGTTCCTTTCAGCCGCAAAAAGCCGAGCTCGCGAAAGCCTAAAAGCCCCGCAGCCCGTAGTGGCGGAAACCACCCTGCTCTCAGACGCGGTGGAAGTGCGAATAAAAAGCAAAGAACGGCACAAGGTGTGCGATCCTTAACCCCTTTTCCAAAATGTGCGAGAGGGCGTATACCAGACACGTGTAATGTTGTACTCGAGTACTGGTACTAGTACTAGTACTGCTGAGATGTTCGGGATGCAGTCCATCCCAGTGTTCCGCAGATGTTGTGACGGATCTTGGTACATACGCTGTCTGGATCGTTGGGCGTAGGCACAGTCGGCTCGCATCCCTACCGTAATGTGCTCCAGTTTATTTCACAGGCATACCGTCTACTCACTGTTAGTCTGAACCTCTGCTCACGGGTGTAATGTAATGTACTAGTCCTTGTATGCACCATTTAGACCAACATCCATAGCGGTAAAATTTCGAGTGTCCCCAATTTTCGTATTTTGGGAGAGGCTTAGTAATGGTAGTTTCTGACTTGATATTATATCCTACACCTGTAATACACAACCTAGAATTTTCTACTAAAATCGAGTGACTACATATGATGGCCACTCTCCGACTCCGTTCAGCCCTTTCCTAAAAGAAGAGTTTGCCCGTGGGATACACATAGAGGCCTCAACCAGTCAAAATGTCGAACCGATCCTTCACACCCCCCCCTCCCCAATGGGCACTACGATCATCTCTATGAGCATTACTACTTGTGTAACTTATAGACTTTGGCAATTGGATGCTCGGATGTCTCGGTGGCCTAGCTGATGCATTCTCATACGAAATAGGAGGGTGGTTCTGGAGTGGGGATCGCCTGCACTGGGCTGACAGGAATCTCTGAGACCTCCTAGTCACCTGCGCTGGCACTGTACCCAGCTATAGTTGTACACCAGTAGGGTACATCTCTACCGATGCTCAGGCCACACTGTGATCGTATCCCGGTCGGTGGCCGTATATGGTGAGGGACTTCTGTAGCCGGAGCACTAAGCGATGTTCTTGAGGGCCAAAGTTAAAACCTAAAGGCTTTTCAACAACAACAGGAATAAAAAAAAATAGCTCTATTAAGTGATAGAGTAGCTCAATAGCTTCAAAATAATAGAGAGAAAATAAAAATATCTTTAGTCTTCATGGAGTTATTGGGGAAAATATGGAGGGACATTTTGGTGGAGAGTATTCAAATGTCCGGGGTATTGTGGGAAGGAAAACAATAAACGAGTGATATCCTGTGATTGACATATTGGGTTAGTGGAATTTATAAGACAAAATAAGGCATTTGGCCCGGCAACAAGTATCTGAGCGCCAGTGAAAAAAAGATTTCATATAAAGTAGCCGCAAGAAAAGATGCTATGTGTTATATCCTACTGGAACCAAGTTAAGTGGTTCTTCAGACAGGCTCTTTTTATAAAAACAGACTCAAGAATGCCAATAATATGAAGACAAAAATGGCACTTACACAATGCATGAATTCAGAAAGCGAAGCGGATAACTAGGAAGAAGGAAAGCAAGAAATTTGATGGAAAGTAATGGGATAGGGAAGTGGACCTGGGACTAGAGGACTCAGACAGAGGAAAGAGTAGAGAACTTGAAGAGTACGCGGAGGTACATTTCCTGGACTTTGATAGTGATGCTATCATAGAATCAGATGACGAGGAGGAGGAGTTTACTGACTGGGAGGAGAAAAAGATACCAATATTTAATACTAAGACTATAGATAGTGGTAGAGCTGGAAAGGATTTATTTGAAAGGATGCCAGTGAAGGGTATTGAGAGCTCTTTATTTGATGAAATTAAGATTTGCTAGACACGCGGAGTTGATCTTAGTGCTTGTCAGATACCTCGTAAATACCAAAACAATAGAGAACTCTGTCAGGCAGCTGTTGGCTGTATTCCACTTACAGCAACCTTTGTTCAGCCTAGATGCAGTTAGTCTTTACTAGGAACTTCTGAAGAATGCAATAAACTACCACAGGTTAGTTACTATCTCAATCCAATAATATAAGTAGTAGAAGTAACTAATACTGACATATGTAAGTAGCTACTACAATATATATCAGATAATGAAAGAAAACAACAGAATCTTGATTCAGTGATTAGAGATTTGAAGAAAAAGATTGATTTAAAGTGATGTCCATTACAAGGGCAAAATCTTGCTAGACATCAGGCAGTTTTGGCTTTTCTCTATATACAACAAGGAAGATGATCTGGGGAAACAAGAAATCAGTTATTATTGTTAGTAGTGCGCTGCTTCAATAGAGGCTGGTACTTTGCCCACAAGATTATAACTTGGGAGATTACCTGGGTAGGCCGGGATAGGGCAATTGAGGAAGGAAAGTGAGAATGCTTTGCAAAAGTGAAATCATGGTTGAATGATGAAGGAGTTCAATTAGCTGTATGAGAGTGAATAGCAGGGGCAGGAGAGCGTATGTATTCATTCAATCAAATATACTTAAAACTTAAGACTAATAATTTATAATTAGATATTACTACCCATGGACTAGCAAAGGCTGTGGGTGATTATCTACAGTTGCAACAGGTAGTAGAGGTACTCGAGCAGGTACTGGGTCAGCAGGGAGAGTTGGAGGAGAGTGGTAGAAGAGAGGATGCCAGTGCAGAGGGGTCTGGAAGGTCTGAGTTGAGAATATGTACGTGGACCGTAACTACACTGAGGTGGTTGAAAAAAATGGGCTTTACCTATAGTGAAGTACATAAAGCTGTCTATACAGATGGCTATGAAAGAGAAGACATGGTCAACTATCAGAAGGAGGTCTTTTTATCTTTATAGGATAGTCTGGTACCAAGAATAGTAGTGTTTAATGAGGATGGTAGTTGGAGAATTCCTGAAACACTACCAGTAGGTGAGAAGCCTCTTGTTTTCATTATGCATGATAAGTCGATATTTAATGCCAATGATAGGGAATGAAGAATATGGAAAGAGGATGGGAAACAACCATTGAGAGCTACGTCATGGGGGAAAGGCATTACAGTCTCGGGATTTTTGACCCCTGGAGGCCGGCTGAGAGTACCAGATTCAATTACAGATATGGATTTACTACAAGATCCAATGTGGCCAAAGTGAAATGGTAGTCCTATTCGGGATGCGATCGAGTTCTTGGAATACTGCAAGAATAGTAACTATTGGACTGCTGAGAAAATGGTATATGACATCAGCAAAAATTCATTCTGCGTCAGATCCGCGCTTCTCACATCCCGACGCAACGCGCTCGTCCCCTGCGTCCCCTGCGTCCCCTGCGTCCTGTGGGTCCACTACTCCGGCGCAACGCCCCCCTGCGTCATCTGCGTCCCCCTTTTTACCCTGTCGATTCCCTCCGTCTCCAAGCAGGCGCCGTCCGCCCATACGTCCGGACCGCGTCCTGTTTCTGATCCAATCTTGTCGTCGTCCTGACGCCGCGACCCGAGGTCAACTGCGAGATCAATCTTTCTCCGCATCCTGATGCTCTGTTCTCGCTCCTTTCCTGATTGCTAGTTTCCAGCCGCCGTTACCGCAATCCGTTAACTACCAATTTGATTCCCGGGCCCGGCATTCTTCATCTCTGACGGCCACCTCTCGGTTCTCGTTTCCTCCATGTTTACCCCCGGTCAGCACGTCCGAGTCTACGGCGTCACCTTTCTGATGCCGAAATGAAAGTTTTGACGCCCGAGCTCCCATCGCGATATCCACATCTTCTCCTGTCTCCAAGCTGATGCCTGCTCTGACCAAGGCCCACGTCGCACATCATCACACTCTGTTCTTGGTTTACTAGTACACGTTCTCAGGTTCTGAACACAATCTCGTTCAACTTGAATCTTGTATCATTAATTTTTACTCTACTATTACGCAATTATTTCTACCAACAGTTTGAGTTACTACGCTATGGTAGGGATTTCGACGCTCCCTGCTGGCCCTGTGGTGTATCCTGCCTTGCGACGCAGGATACACCACAGGGCCTCCATTCGTTCCCTCGGATGCGATCTCAATAGATCTCATTGAACGTCCTCAAATTGATTCTACTATTCACCAGCCATCGCCGGTCACCGGCTGGGACCAGGTACGCCTGGCCCAGAATGGTCCCAATGTCCACTATTGGAAACTGTTGTGCCTCTGTCCTCTGCTCCACCGTGACGAGACCATGGGCATCGGATGGCCGCCCGGAATTAACCACACTTGTCATTTCTACCATTGCGAGTCTGTAGACCCTATCCTGGTGCCTGTAGTCCCGGATCTTGAACAGCGCCCTGAGTGTAGCGGGAAGACGTCCTCTGAGGGCACCATACATGTGCTCCCCTCCTGCCTGCACCCAAACCAAATCATTGCGACTCTGTTGCTTGCGGAAGAGCCGAGAACCCGTACACTGCGCCCAGTGGACATCATTAA
>LN890985.1:277492-308423 GCA_900010015.1 Tuber aestivum
GAGCCAACTGACTTCAAGCGTGAGTTAGTAGGAGGTGAGTATATGCGAATCATCGGGCGTACATGTGCGACGAATCTGGCTAACCCTCCACCAAACACTTGAGACCTCATTGCTAGGCAGACGGACACATGGCGGAAATGTCCCCAGGGAATCCAGAAGAGTATTCTTGAGAGTATTCGTCAAACGATTACCAAGAAGATCATGCAAAAACGCGGTGTCCACCAAGACCGACCAGAAGGCCATGACGACAACTGGGATGCAGTCAGTACGGAATTAGGGAGCTGGAAGTCGAACCTGGAATCGCGACCACCCCCCCTCTGGAGCAGCGACACTGTAACTGGTTCACCCATGCTCGTCCCAGTGAGGCCACGGGGCAGACGAAATGAGTCGCAGGACACCGCTGTCACCGCAAGTTTCGGTCCGACGTCCGCTGCCCTGGTGCTGGCATTGCTTGATTCTGATCCAATCGGTGGATCCCTCCAGGACATCGCATGTCGACCGACGGAGATTGTTAGCAGCCCTCCTCCGGCCTCACAGCTATCGCTTAGTCTTGAGTAGTCACCTGAGGAACACGGAGTAGCGGCCGAAAGGGATCCCACCAGACCGGGCGGCCCATTGTAGTTGCTTATCACGGAGGAGAGGCGGGGGCAGAATTCGTGAGGTCGATACTAGGTTATGGGTGAAGGAGGATTGGAGCAATCACGATCGGAAGAGGTACTGCGCGGAGACACAGTAGGAGCCAGTGTGCATGAGGGGACGGGGACGTAGTCGCGATTTCACCGCGACGGCATAATATTGTACATAAGGCGTCAGAGTCAACTAGAGGGAATCCCACGAGATTAGGCAAATAAGTCTGTTAGGTATGGATGAGGAGGAAACATCCACGATGTATTGTGACATGAAATATCAGGTAGCGAGAACCAGGAGCCACGAAGGTCCGGATCATGGTTGATTGGTAGCGGGAGAATCTGGCCAAGAAACCAGCGCCAGGGGACGCAAACGGTACCTAAGTTGAAAGATCTGGGCGCAAGGGACGTCGGCGCAAAAGTCTCCAGAGCGTACTAGTAGAGATCAAGACCACCAGTTTGGACGGGAGATAATCCAGATCTTTGGGCGCTGGGTCGTCACGTCGAGAGTTAAGAGGAGTCGTTTAAAATATCAGGATTAATGCTGCCCCAATGACGGGTAGGGTTGGGACGTCAAAGGCCAGGGGGTGGGCAAAGTCAGATGGGACGGAGCAGAATCAGACGATAGCAGGAAGTAGCAAAGGGTCACAGGGATAGTCTGGATGCAAGGAGAAGAAAGCGTAGAATCTCCTGACGCAAGGAGAGGAAAGGGTGGAATCTCCGGACGGGAGGAGAAGAGAGCATGGAATCTCCGGACGCAGGGGACGTCGGCATCCACGTCCGGTGGGGTCAGGACGGGGTGCGCAAGAGGAAGGCAAATCTGGACGCGAGGTCCCGCGGACGTCGCGTCCAGATTAACGGTTTGCGTTTGGGCGTCCCGTGCGTCAGATGCACGGGACGCACGGGACGCAAAGTAAAATTTTCCCTGATGATCATACTATGCAAATTGCTTTACCAATTTTCCGCGTTGCTTTCCCAGGCTGCCAGGCACTGTTCGCATTCGACAATGCTTCAAACCATAGTTGTTTTGCACCATATGCACTACCGGCATCAAAAATGAACCGTGGACCTAGTGGTAGTCAGCCCCAGATGTGAGATAGCTTTATTTACACTAAGCAAAGACCTCAACCAATGGTTTATTCCCTTAACCATTTAAGCTACGTGCTCCAAGGAAAGGTAAAAGGACTATAGTAGATACTAAAGGAATGGGGCCTGTGGATAAAGTATTAGACAGATGGTTTTTCCGTTCTACTTGCGTGTCCGACTTCGAATAACCAGCCTGGCTGTGATCGAACGATCTTGGGAGGCTGTTGTGGAAGGGTGGTATCGGCTGCAGAGAAAGATTTTTGTGAACAAAAGGGACATTTACAGAAGGAACTGGAAGCATCTGGACAGAAAGTTATCTTCTATCCAAAGTTCCATTGCGAAGTCAATTTCATTGAGCGTTTCTGGTGCTCTACTAAGTACTATGCATATGAGAATTGTCAGTACTTTCTTGATGGTCTTCAACAAACCATTCTACTTGCTCTGGACTCAGTTTCTTCAGCTACAATCCATCACTATTACTTAGCCTGTATGCGCATTCTTGATGCATACAGATCAGGGTTCTATTATAGTACAGTAGAGTTTTATGAACAGGTTCACAAAAGTCACCGACGTATTGAGGACAAAACCAAATGGTAACCTTATACCATACCAGTACTCATACCTCCAAGTTGTACTTTCCAACAGCAACAATCCTAGGAATCAGTTTGGGAGGATAGATTATCTGGAATAATGAGTTTGGCATTATTATAAAAACATCTAGAATTCAGAGAATTTCATCCAGGACAGTGAAACATCCAGCGGAGAGAGTGCTTAGTCAGAATTTTCCTCAATGTCCGCCTACTCCGGCTACAGATGTCCCTCACCATACCGCTATCCACCTTTCGGGAGCTCTGTTCTTGCTTCTCCAGCGTTGCTAACGGGTCCAACGTTATTGGTAGCTCTCAGAACTGAAGGGGGGCCCTTCCGGGCTTTGCAAGGTGGACTCGGGTCTTTTTAGTTTGGTACGAACTCGATGCCTACCCTGGGATATTTAAAAGAAAAAAGAAAAAAAAATCCCCCTATTGAAAAAAGGCAGATACTCACTTTCTGAAGTTGCTGCAGCCATAGTGAAAATAGCAGTGTTCGTCGATTTGTGTCTGTTTCCCTCCCTCTATCCTTCCATGGATTGCTACACATGTCCATGCTATTTCTTGTATGCCTCCCTCCCCCTTGCTCTGACTCCCGTGATAACAAAGGAAAGACAAACTCTCATTTTCCACAGCCTTTGGGCATTCAACACCCTAGACATGACTTTCTGGCTTTCCCTACACCCTTTTCGCTTTGCTTCCAGCGGATGCATTGATCTAAAACTTCAGTACATTACTGCAGCCAAAATGCTTTCCCGAAAGCTACAGCATATTCGAAGCCAAAGTGTTCCCAGAGCTTTCCGAACAAAGAAAGCAACTATCATGTGAGAGCATGCCGAGCAGGACCTCCCGATTTCTAACGGCCATATGGGCGGCTGGGCATCAACAGATCGCAGCCTTCAGCTTGCCGATCTGACCTTGCGTTGATGGGGGTGGTCCATCGCCTGCTGGTCTT
This sequence comes from Tuber aestivum, assembly GCA_900010015.1. Classification (NCBI taxonomy): domain Eukaryota; kingdom Fungi; phylum Ascomycota; class Pezizomycetes; order Pezizales; family Tuberaceae; genus Tuber; species Tuber aestivum. The sequence goes on from LN890985.1 coordinate 280,747, forward strand.
TCGCCCATCCATTTGTGTGATTATTGCTGCTAGGTTCTTTTATCTACTATTGATGGTATCTCTCCCTTCCATTACCGGCTATGCTCCACTGGGGTACCTGTCAAGAACCTGGAACTTGTCTGCTGCACTGTTTTGGTTCGCGGAGCGGTGTTTTTCTCCAGCCTGGAAATTGAAGAGGGGGAGGTATAGGAACAAAAAGGCAACCAACCGGTGGTGCCGGATAGGCTTGACCGAGCGAATGGAGGAAGGGGGTAAAGGAAGCTTGGGAAACTGTGCAAGACTACCGGCTCTAGAAGGTGAAGATGGGATATATGGGGATGATGATATAATGGATTTTCCCTCAAGACCTATCGACCCAGGTTCCCCCAAAGAACTTGTTTCCCAACTCAATATCCGCTGTCATAGCCATTGACTTTGATAACATTTCCCAGTGCGTCGGGGATACTACAGTTTGGTTCCATGAACACCCTTTTTTTATGATAGAGTTGGAAAATCTCATCTCGGAGGGGGGGGGGGGTTACTGGGTGGACAGTATCTAGGTCCGGAAAGGCGACAGGAACCGAGGGGAAAGGTTGGATTGCTCGCAGAACGAATAGGCAATCGACGCCTTCGCACACGCAGGAGGTTTCCGGAAGTCCTTGGGTGGTTTTAATAATGCAAGGGGCAAAAGAATAAAAACAAAGCAGTCAATAGATATCACTGTCGTGTTCTCAAAAGTGTTCCTCGCCGCCTCCCCTGTAGTTTTGTTCCTTATTCGAGGAATTGCACGAAGGAAGGAAATGAGGGGAGAAATGACACCTTTATATCCCTCTGGGTCAATCGTGCTTCTCCTAATGTGTGATCAGCGAACCTCCCGTTGCAACAGATCCACAGGGTGATAGTTTTGGGACCTTAGACCTAGTTTCGCACTCGGAGCTGCTCGGAATCCTAGGCTAGCGAGTATTACTTTAGATCTTTGAATTAATTATTTCAGTCCGTTTGTTACAATACCATGTATATATAACAATTGTTCGATTTAAAGAGAAGCATTGAGCTTTCATAATCAAATATGGTTCAAATCCATTTGAGTGATAATCCGTGATGTCGTACTCATGTAGGTTCTCTTAATTCAATACCCAAGAGAGAACTCTTATCATAGACGTTAGAAAATTGACCCACCCTTATCTTCGTCGCCAGAATGGTATTTAAGCGCTAGCACCATGAGAATATGGATGCCAACGTCTCTCTTTGCTGCCTTCTTGGAGTGGCCCTGTAATCTACCTACACGGAACTAACCAAACCAATTGTCGCGTTTAAGCAACCACATCCGCGACAAGGCCGCAACAACCAACAACACAAATAATTAATCACGCCTTCAGTTCTATAACCGTAGAATATGGGTACTGTAGGTCACACCAAAGTTATACTTACCTGTGCCATCCCTTACTGGTTCTCTTTGGGGAACCTTTTTCAGAACTAACACGGCATCTAATTTTACTACTTTTTTGGGGGGAAACTCGCTCTACCTACCCAACTGGGGCGGAGGCTCCCAGGTTAGGTAATTCAACCTCTTGACTCGGGGTTTTCGCGTCTGTTGATCACACTGTGTCTCAACCACCTAGAAAGATCCCTTTATTCTAGCTTTGTAGATAGCTGGAGTTTACCTGACGGGAGTGATACCAATTCTAGTGCTGTTCATTCCGAGAATCACAAGTTGGGTGCTTCGCTATTGCGGTGATTATATCTAGAGGCGGGAAGAGGGTTAGTAGACGGCTAAGTAAAACGGAACAAAGCAAGAGACCCTAAGAGGAGTGTGGGTAAATCATAATCAATCACTCGTAAAAACCTCCATCTCGACCCATACTTACGAAATAGGTGGGGGGGCGTTGACTCAATTTTTTAATATTTCAAACCATCGTTGAAGATTCCGGGCAAGGGGGGCTTATGAGAAAGAGAGCTGGGTCATGTTTGAGGAGACATTCGGGAACTCCTCTGCCAATAGAGACACGGGACCCAAGGGTTAAAATTGCTACCATTACCAACTACAGAAGGTAATGATTGATGCCCGTTATTAGAAATTATTCCCTTTGGAATCCTAACCGTGTCACGCCAGGAAGTGTCAGTACTCGTATTCTGAGGCTTTGCCACTTACTGAAATGATGTTCAAGGGATCCTACCTAGGTTTATATCGGACATTTGTTGGAAACCACTGGCTGAATACGATACATAACCAGTGGGTTGAAGTTGGTGCTTGTATCAAGGTATGTCGACTATTCGTGATTCAGGGATATTATCTATCTTCAGCGCCAAATTCCTCGAGGGCTTCCACATAGCTGACGAAAAAAACAAAAGAACATCAGCTATGAAACTGATTTGACTCTTTCCTTAGACTTTAAGAGATACCCCCAGGGGCACAAACTCCGGTGTCGGGATCAATTCAGTCCTGGTGAATTACGGTTCAATTACCCAGGACCCCGCCAGTGCCTGGTCGTGGTGGTGCCCCTATTGCTCGACGGGGACACGCCTGGGCCCACGGCCTGTGTCCGCAACCAGCTGGTTCCCAAACCGTCTGTTGGAAAATAATACCCCTGAATAGAATCTTGTAAGAGAGGGTGTGGTATGTATAGGGTGGGGGAATATTTACAGGAACTATTTGACCTATGAGGGATAACTTGTCTTCCCCTGAACTATATGGTAAATACCGGTAGATGGCTCCGCAACAGCATTTTCTACCCGTGACAAAATATTTCGTTCGTCATTACTTCAGAATGCGTTACCTTCGGAGCTATAGGTATCGCATTCTCGGGGAGAGATATACCATCTAGGGCCTAAGTTACATTTACAGAAGCGTGAGTTACGGGTTAATATCTTACAGGTGAGGGAGCTCTGTTAGTATCTAGGCTGTTTATTCACACCGAAATTTCCTGTGACTTGGAGCCCTGATCCTCATGAATCAAGCCCTTAATACCGAACTTTTTTCGAGTATTCAGAGCTCAACTAGTGTAGATGAGACAGATTGTGGGGGCGTTTACCATACCTATGCGCTGGGCGGGGAGACAGTGTGCGATACTGTTTTGTACAAGAGAAGTGCAGAATTGTGCAAACGGCAAGGATTTCATTGGTAGAGGCTAGGTGGCATGCTTATCGATTCCGTTGGATATCCTACAGCAGAGAGGCAGACATTATTGCTGTTCATGGAACGCCGACACCGGCGCCCCGGGAGTTCAGGATGTCCGAATAGGCAAGGCCGATAACCAGGTTTGATATACTTATGCCGAAGTCATTTGCGGACCCATATTGCCCTACTGAATACCTTTCCCCTATGGAAGTATACTGGATTATCTTAGTACTCTCGCTCTATCCACTCTAGAAGGACAGCTGTGAAGGTGTTGTGACGGCAGATACCAAAGCAACTATCTTTAAAACCCGGATATCACTGACCATTATTATTATCCCTTGATTCACTAGTAAAACAACATCTAGCTTTCCGGATTGTTTCTGCAACTCCTCCGTAGCCGCTTCCACTTGGATTGACCAATTGGTTCCCTGACAATTATACCCGCCGCCCGGTGTGGAAATTTTTCACTTCATCTTGGAGGGGTTTTTAACACACCACCCCCAAAACTCACTGCATATCAGCCGGAAATATCTTGCTGTGATCGTTCCTAAGGTTCAGGAGGGTAGACCATCCCATACAGATGGATCAACAATACATCCCAGTCAAAAGACGGCACACATAGAAAGAACTAGGCCCGGGTACTCGTACCGGTATTAGATATTAGTACTCACGGTGCTATATAGGGAGAGATCACTATAGGCTAGGGTTGCAGAACTATCGCTCAAGCCATGCATGCATAAAACTTTGTTGGTGTGAGACACGAGGGGCTGAGATCCGCGAAACCGAGCCAGACATCCGACAAAATAAACGCTGGCAAGAGGTCGTGCTAGGATGGGACATCGGTGTCTTGGCCTTCCTAGTAGCGGCCCTGCAAGTTGTTTCTTTTATAGTTGGCAATTTTCCGGTCGGTGTGGCTGAGGCATCTTGTGCCTTTTCTCGGTCAAAGACCCCAGCTATCACCTCCACTCCTAGTTTCTCTACTATAGGTAACTAGCACTGTAATAGTACTAAGAAGGGCATCGGAACTGCTTTTGTTTAGTTAAGCAGTCCGTTTTCTTTGATTGTGGGTACGGGAAGCCACAAGAGATCAAACGTGAAGATAATGACCGCATCCACACAACGACTCCTCGATGAGAACCCATCAATCATTGTCCGTGCTCGTACCCAGCACAAGATCGAAGCCGCATGAAAGCTACCCCGCGAGGTTTATCTCCTAGAGTAGTAACCCAGCTCCTATGCGTAGGTTTAGCTCCATCGGGAGTATGTGCCACGCTCCCACAGTCTTACCAAAAGGCATGAGTGTTGGTTTCTAAGAGAGGCCCCCAACTTATGAAGACTAGCTAGCTAACTACCATATAATGCTACTATGCGTTGAGGGGCGTCCCCTGAAACCCCTTAGCAACCGAATAGCCAGAATTGATTCAGACAACCCGGAAACAGCCCAGACTTGAGGATGATTTGAGTTTTTTTTCTTTCTGTATCCCAGTGGGACCCTTGGGGATTTAATTGCCACTCGGTAGGTCCGAACCTTGCTTCTTAGAATACTATCGAAATCAGTGCTCGATAGCACGTGCTTTTAAGATTCTTTGGGTACTCTTGCCTTGTCGGTACACATCCGGTACACATCCGACACTATATACACAGGGCAACATGGGCGAAAGGGAGTTTGTCAGGCTAATCTTTAAAGCGGAGCTATAAGTGAATTTAGTTTTAGGATGGATAAAGTGTGCGTATCAGTATCTTTATTATATTATAGTCTGGAGTGATGATACTTCAACCGGTCTGCCTATAGCTTATAATACACCCCCTCCTGCAGAGCGATATCTCGCTTTTTCCTTGATCCCCCACTTTTAACGATTCCTTCGTTGCGATTCCTTTAACTGCTCCCTTTCTAGCAATCAATCATGAAGCACCCTTTGCTTGCCACTAGGTTTCCCCTGAGGCACAATACTTCTTCTCCCAATCCTATCGATGTAGACCTCGTTGCGCCCGGAATACCAAGGGCAGGTTTATACCTTATTCTATTAGAGGTACGTCTGGAATTACCTATATACTATGAGCGTCCCACTAACACTGATACAAAAGGTAGAAAGCCACTCCTTTCTCGCATACCCGTCGAATAGGCACTCGAGCAGCTGGCCCCCTTCGCCAACCCCGGTGGGGGTAGAGGTAGTGGCCCGAATGGGTTCGATAACGATTTTGACGATGAAATCTCTGAGGGCGAGCTATTGAGTGCTGCTAGGGCTAGTTCGCCGTCAGGGAACTCCTCTGTTGCCCGTATTCTGGATAGCGAAAGGAATAACTATATTGATATAGTCCCCGGTGTCGCATCGAGGATTACAGTTGGTGACTCAGTGATCGAGAACTCTGAGATGGCATTTGCAAAGGATACAAACGCGAGTTTTGGCATCATGGGGTTAGGAAAATATAGCGTACTGTTGGATAGACTAAAGAAGGAAGGGAATATTGGTGCAAAGGCTTTTTCTCTATGGATAGGCAGTGGTGCCAAGCGTTCGCGGGATTGGGATGCGGATGCCCGGGTTGAAGCCCAATTTCCCAGAAATAGTGACCAAAGATGCTAATTCGTATCTTAGAATAAAACCTACCCTGGAAGCTTGATCCCTGGCGGGTATGACCCTGCGAAGCAGAAGGGCGACAGCCGTATTCGTGGTCCGTTGGTTGGTGGGATGTCTAAGATTCAACTCACTAGTGTCAATTTGCATAACCCGAAGACTACACAGTTATTGGGGGGGAAAGGATGGTGCTTTGGATGTTGAAATTGACTCTTCGGTTCCTGGGATATACCTTCCTCCAGCTCTTTCAGGTTAGTATCTCTTTCATCATATCAGTACACCGGCGTTAACAATGGAGCAGCGAGGATCAGGAACTCTTAGGAGAATGGTTTCCCCCGGGAGAGAAAGCTAGGCAACATCACCATGAGACCCCCTTCAGAAGCTGGCGGTTCTGCTGACACGCATGAACTGAACATCGCTTTCCCGAAATCGGGTACGAATCCCCCCCACAAAAAACACCTGTCATTAGTGCTAACCCTTGCTCCCGCTAGTTTGGTATGAGGACTATAGTTATGTCGGTAGTCCCAACCCTTCCTTCATGCCAATCACGAACTACACCGGTTCTACTGCAATATTTAGCAGAGCGTTTTTGAAGGCAGTCTACCTAGCAGTCAACTACGAAACCGAGTTCCAGGTCGCTCCTGCTAGTTTCTCTATAATAGCAGAAACTCCCCTGCCGCTAGCGACTCATGCTACCCGCCAATGGTGTCTACAGTAACCGGAAACCAGAGTCTAACTATCTGCACCCATTAGGCTTGACAGAGCCTCGCGTACTACTTGCCTCTTTCCGTCCCCAAATATATCCTAAACAAGGTGTAGCCGCCCAGGAAATATCTAAGCCTAGTTTGTGAGAGACACTATAACCTAGGTTCCTCAATATACGCCAGGAACATGCTGTACTCGTACAACCCTCCACCCTCAAGGGATCACCGAATGAATCACTCTTGATAATCCCCGCTGTTTCTGTCCTATCATATCATACGAAAGCCCGGCGACACCATACCACCCCCCTCCCCCCCTACCCACAGAAATAGGAGCATTACCACATACCCCCGCTCCACATCCTGTCATCCTCGATAGCTCACCTATGCTCTCCCCGGGGTGCTAGAACAGCCCATATCACCATTCTTACCATAATCCCAGCCCTGCCCTGACCTGTGCAGAATTTAGAACAAATTACGCAATCAGCGTTTTCTAATCGGCCTCTTCCCCCGAGATATTGAAACTTTTCCGAGACCTCTAGGGAGCTGAATGGCATCGGCGAGGGCATCTTCTGTGCTGACCGCACTGGAGGGCATAGGCAACATCATTGGTCGCCGATACGACCCACGAAAACCATCGTAGCATAATAGGCCAATACATGTGTACCAGTGAGCAAGAGAGGCATATACACGAGAGTTGGATCAAGACAACCGATCAGAAGCGGCCAAGGGAATCAACTCTGAGTACGGCGTTTGGGGAGATAAGGGAGAGGTAGATGCAAGAAATTACCGGAAAATGAAACTGGGAAGAAATTTAAAAGGCCCGGTTTATACTTTGGTGGATTCAAGCCAGCGAGAGCCCCAATCGCCGGTTACGGGCTGCGAGTGATGGTGCATGACACTCCGTACTGGTAGCCTGTCCCTTGGTATCCCATCAGTCGTATGCGCCAAGCTGTCTCGAGTTGAACTTCAAGCTCACACCAAAAACTATCCTTGGCATGGCAGTATCAGTAGTATGAAGGCGCTGCAGTCCTTTGTGACAGCAGCTCTCTCATATAATACCTGCTAAAATATCCAAGCCTAGCGAGCAATTGACTTCCCCAGAAGGCTGATGAGACTCAGCCCGGGGGCTGGGGGCGGTGCGATACCTGGGATATCATAAGTCATGAATATTGTATCATAGTGTTCCTATATTGTGCGCTTGTCAGTGTACGGGCACCCAGTGACCTCCGGCCGCCTATCCCTGATCTATAAGGTACTCCAAACCCCGCTTTTCCAAAAATCAACCTTACTACCCCCCCTTTTCACCACTAATACCCCGACCGTGATTCCTCCTTTGCCTAAGGCGGAGTTTTGTCATTATATCTTAGTGCTCAAGGTACATGATTCCCTTTCCTTTGAGAACATATCTACTTCTATAATTCAACATTCGATAATACAACATCGTCACCACTAACCGCAAGCGGAGAGGGGGAGAGAAAAAAAGCTCTTACTAGGACAATTATCGGCTCCCACAGTAATGTTACGTGAATCACCTCCCTATATCAGTGGAAAGAGTTCGATTACCCTCACAATAAGTTATTGTTGGGAGATCCCGTATCCGTAACGTAAGGCAGGAGAATTAGGCCCCGTCCTCTGGAAATTGGGGGACTAAATATCTTAACCTTTCTCAAAAAGGGCTATAGAGCAAGACAGACCTACTATGAGGTGGCTAGATCCGGCTCTGGGCTATGCGTGCCCAATCATGGGGGGAAGTCCGCGGCCGGCGGGGTTTCATGGCAGAAAGAAGGGAGAAAGAATAAAGGCGGAATCGGGGAAGGAAAAAAAAGTAAATGCCATATAACTCTCTAGTACTCGTACCAAAACGACTGAATTGGCCTGCCGGGTGGCTGCCCACCGCTAAGACATCTACTTCTTCAACATGGCTCGCCTGGAGATCTTACCTGCCTTTTCTAAGAAGAGTAGAAGCCATAAGGATATATGAATAACTACTACTCCGTTCGGTAGTTTCCGCGAAGCCCGGGTTCCCTCTAAAAGTCGCCCGAGGATTTCTCCACTCGAAGTTGTGCCATGCTTGCCTTGGAGGGGGGAGCGACTGGATACAATTCCTTTCCGGTTATGACCTTTTGGATGCCCCTCCACGATACCTCCCAAATTCTCGAAGCCAGGTGATAGCGTTGCCAGGTATGTCAACAGATAGAGTGCAGCGTGGGCCATTCTTATCCGCCCTCTCTGTAAAGGCGAAATGGGCTTAAACGACGGAGGATATTAGCTGACGATTGAAATTAGTTTTCCTCGGATGCGCTTTGTGACTAGCGCGTAGGGTTCGCGGCGGTAGCACACTTTGGATGACTCGTGATTAGGATATGCCCCTTCTCGGGTTCTGGGTCCGGATAAAATGCCGGGGGGGACAGCGAACACGGGGGGACAACGAACACCAACCCGGCTCACGGAAATCACTATGGCCGGGGATGTGGCTTTGCTATAAAACGCTACTTTAGTGATACCCTCCCCCCCCCTACCTATACCTCCTACAGGCCTAGTCTTGAAAGTTTTACTTACCACTAATTTTAGACTGTGGTAGAGACTTTCGCGATATTGCAATTGAAGGAATGAATGAATGGGTGAAAATGACCATACGATTGTGTGGGGAAAACTCTTCATCTTGCCACCCTTTTTAATAAACTAACAGTAATGACAGATGTGTATTCATATTCAAGTAGCTGGATTGAAATCAGAAGCCCCTTCTGATTTCAATCCAGCCACTTGAGTATATTAATAACTGAAAATGACGACAAAGTCCTCACCATGACCTCCCATTATCAAGGTACATCTTCCTCAAACGAGCAAATAGGGAAAGCTAATAACAAAAAGACAAACAACCGCTACTCAACCTCTAGTCCTCCTTGTGGCCTCCCACCTCCTTCATTGGTACCTCCCTTCCGATCGACCATCTACTACCCTTCCGGTAGATGCGTATCTCCATGGACTATCGTGTACTCGTAGGATTGAGGTGCTTTCCTAGGAGAGCAAAACTGTGCGGGCTTGTATCCAGGAGCCGTACTGTGCTCAGGACCTCGAGCGCACTTCCAAAGGTCATGCAATCAGACAAACAGACTATTGTAAGAGGATGCCGAGTATCCTCTCACAATTTCCAACAACTAATCCGATTCTAAACTCCTTCTCTATAGTCTTCCACAGTCTGCTCCGCATCCTCATCCCCACTCTCGTCCTCACTTCCAATACTGCTTTCGTCTCCGCCTTCCATACTACTTCCTTCTCTGATTTCTCTCCTGTTTTCTACCCCCTCCCTTCTTCCACCTCTCTTCCCACTTAATTCTTCTTCCATCTCTCTTTCCCATCCCCACCCGTATCCTAGATCCCCCCTTTGGCTTTGTTGCTCTCTTTCCTCTTCCTCACTAGCTTCTTGGCTGTGGCTAGGAACTGAGATATGATCCGAAATTACTGGTAGGTTTGCTTGTTCGGTAAGCAAACTAAAGAGTTTTTCTTCAATTTTTTTCCATTCATCATTATGCTGACTAGATGTTTTCCATGATCTAGGAAGGGTTTGCTGCTGTTCTCGTTCAATTGCCCAAGCTATTTTCTTCTCTATCTCTTGCAATAAGGTATGTTGACGTAGGATTGCTTTCTCAATTCTTGTCTGCCTTTTTCTTTCTTTCCTTTCTTTCTCTATAGCTTGATGGCTAAAGAAGGAATTAATATCCACAATATCTAACCAGGCTCGACCTTCAGCAGGTATGCGCTTTCGACTTTTTCCCTTCCTTTCTCTTTCTTGTCGTTCTGCTAACAAAATATCTTCAATATCTCTCTTTCGTTGTTCCGCTTGTAGCATGCTATGATACGCGGCATGGACAATGTTGTCCAATAGTCGACGGCGCTTCCAATTTCTTGGTAAGTTTGAGTAATATCCCTCCTCACCCTTAATCAACTGTTCTTGATATCGTAACTGACGAATACTGGTTAGTGTATGAAATTGTGCTATCTCTGCGGTATTTAAGTGGCTAAGATGGCCTAGTAAGGGAATATCTTCTGCTGGCTCAGGTGTATGTGGTTGACTCTTTGGTTCTGGAATATTGCGTAAAACAATATTTCTATCAATTGGCATGTGGCCCGTATTCCAAAACGCTGATCGAATATTTATTGGTGTAAAAGACTTTTGACAAGCAAGGCTAACTATCTCATAAAAATTCTCTTTTCCGATACCCTATTCACGCCGTGCCCATCTTTTCCAAATCGCTTTTCGATAATAATGCTTATAGGAACTAAATATTGCAACATCCAATGGTTGCAAGCGGTGTGTTGTATGAGGAGGAAGACACAAGGGAATAACTTTATTGTCAAGACAATAAGTTAAAACCCTTGTATTAACATGAGAGCTATGTCCATCAAAGATAAGTAATCGAAACTCCTCTTGTGCTTTCCTTGCTGATATACTATTAGGTCCAAAATTGCGTTTTAGGAAACGGGCTCCCATTTGCTCATCGGTCCATCAATTTGGTGATTTACCAAATAGTGTACGTGGTGGAGGATGACGAATAACCTCAATGACTCGTTCAGAGGCAGCTAGGCCTATTAAGAATCCAATCTCATCAATATTATATGTATTTTGTGGCTTTATTGCAAACTGTATAACAGTCTTGTAGTACTAAATAATTTTAAAAGTTAAATACTGTCCATATTATATTTTAATCTTTGTTTAGGTTTCATACCATATCAAAATAATTATTTAATAAAACCTTATTATTTCCACAAACCCTTCTCTTGTAGTTTAGCTGTTTACTAAACTTAGACTTCACCTCTGGGTGTCGATAATAAAAACTATCTTTCACCTAATATTTATCTAATGTCCCATTAGGGACTCGTTGTTGGTAAATATGAAGAGCATGCTCACACATCTCTTCTACTGTTACTGGAAACCCACACTTCCCTAAGTGCTCACACCATTCAACCAGAAACTTTTCTTTCTCTGGGTAAGCTTTTGTCGCTGTTTATTTTCTTCGGTAAGTGTACGTCTGTAACGGGGGCTCCCTCAGAAAGATGGATCCCAAGGATGCGACCGCACCAAACTTCGAATCTCTCAAACAAAAGCTCTTGCAAAATTGTAAAGAATAAAAGTAACGGTAAAACTTAATATCGTTAAGCTCAGGCTTATCTCAATTAAAGTCTCTCGGGAGGATGTTGATTGTGTCGGGGTAGGAGAGTTCTTGTATAAGCTTTAAGTAGTCAGACTTATACCAAAAACTCCCCCATCAGGTTACCCCGACCATCATGAGTATGCCCCTTCTCCGTAAGGGTTGCTCGGCACCATTACCATATCCCCTAAGGGCCTATGGTGGCCACGCACTCTTAGTAGAAATCTCCCATATGCACATCAGTTCCTGCGAGGTGTTTACCAATACACCTGCCGGAGTGAAAACCTCTGCGCATCGGAGTCTCGTCAGTGGCTAACTGTTGAGACACCCTAGGGAAGCTAACTAAATGACTCTCTTCCCATGTGCTATGACCTATGCAAGCATTCGTAGACATCAGCTGTCCTCCGGTTAAGTTCTATCTTTCTTGACTGTGAACTTACGGGGTCTACGACACTCCCGCGGAAAGCTGCAGTGGCAGTGGGACCCGTGGGCGCTACCCATGGTCCCTTACCCCCAGTACACCACTTACCACGATAAGTATCATGCTATTAGAGTCTTCAAACAACCCACAAAGAGCCTACGGCAAAGGGGCACGTGTAGGCTTGATTGGCGTAAAACCTTCCCAGATGTCTCCGGCACTACCCGGGACTACTCTGGGGACCCTTCTGGATAGCTCATGCTAACTCCGTCAGTTTTGGTCCGTTTTACTCCGTTCCTTTTAGAGAAGGTACCTGACCTTCTCACCGTGGCCCCCTTATATATCCTGCGAACAGCTTCCGGTCGGATGGACGGCAGCGACGTATACAGTGTTATGGACATGTCTTCAACAATTTCATTTAACTAGCAAGACGGCAACTGTGACCATTTAGACCCATGACGCCCGGGGCACACCCGGGGGCTGCAGGTACCTGTTAGGAATTATTCTGCAAAGTTACAACTTGTTCGGAGCACTATAGCTCCTCCTGTGGTCTTCCGATCAACATGCAACCAAGTGCTTGTCGATCGTCATTGCGTAACAAACAATCCTAATCTTTCTCAAAATTCCTCCGAGAACATTTCCGACAGAAGGTAGGGTAATAGTGTCCCAAAGGTAGGGTAAGTTCGTCCATGGTGACACGAAACTGGTCTCCATGGTAGGGTAACGTGACTCTCCTAGACAGGGTAAACTCACCCGGCCTTCCGACCTAACCTTAGGCCGGAACGGACATAGTTACATTACTTCCACTACTTGGGTGCACCTATTCCTTAAGTACCTTCTGTTCTTTAGGATACCCGGACCATCGGATATTCCAAGGACATGCGCCTGCAGTGTCCTCCTAGTCTACCATTCGACCGCGAGGTCTTATGTATGGGTGTAGACATAGGTTACCGTAGCTCTATAACGTAGGGTCGTTACAACGTCTACCCAGTTCAAGTTGCCGATGCTGCAAGGTTGAAGGTCTAATGCCGACCATCTCCACTGCTGATTTACTGGTACTGGCTATGTTCCGCTTTAGAAGATCAATTCCCATCTGCTTGCGGATATCGGATAATAAATCAGCTTGAGAAGGAGATTGATTTGAAGATTCAGACTCTGACGTTGAAGAAGACATTTTGTCAAATTTTTTTTTTAAGACGAGCAATCTATGATACTTTGCTTGCAACCTAGCTATATCTACATTTCCTACTTCTTAAGTAATCATTTCATCATCTAATTCTAGTGTCAGCCACACACCATCTTTCACACTATCCCAATTACCCCTTACTTCATCCAATGTTCGCTGTCCCCCCGTGTTCGCTGTCCCCCCCGGCATTTTACACACCTGTATCTAAATCTAAGTCTAAGTCTGTCTGAAAGCGCGTATGCGATTCCAGCTATGATAGTTAAACCATTTTTCCGCAAACCACACCTCACCCTACCCCCGCACTCTAAAATTAAGCGAATGACCAGATATTATGATTGCGCTCACATATAAACCTAGTTAAGAACTAGACTCTACATACAGGTGCCGGTCATTCTTCTTAAAACAAAAACTCGAGAGCGATTGTGATTACAAATTCATACTCATTAGGACATAACCCTAGGCATCTAGAGATGCGTTTACCCGATTCAGGCCTATTTATCGGCACCCCAAATAATGATAGGACTCCAACCCCACGCCACCCCACCAACCTCGGCCTGCCACTCCTTTGCCGACAATCCTTTGGCATCACGCCCTTTCCATGTTGTAGCACGGTATAAGCCGACCTTGAGCCCTCGCTGATCCGGCAGCTCGACTTCAATATGATATCGTCCCCGCCCATCGCTATCCATTAATGCCCAATTCTTATCGCTAAACTCGCCTATGACTAGGAAGAGGACCCATTCCTCTTTCCGCGACATGTGTTCGCATAGAAGGCCAACGGAGAATGCTGTCCTCCTCCCGGCGAAGAAATCAATGTTATTGCTGGGAGGCTGTACTGCCTTCTCTGAGAACCCAAACTCTTCTCCAAAGGATGAGTAACGTAGTGGCTCGGGCTCCTCCTGGTCGGGCATCATGTATTCCTCCCAGTCTATTATCCTTCCGTCTTCTCTGCATTGCCAACTTGAATCCTCCGGGAAATGCCTTCTTCCGAAGACGTTAGGGGTGCTTATAAAGTGTTCTGGAGCTAGGCGCTTATTATAACCGGGATTTGGGGGGCCATCAATGGAACCCGATCCCCAACAACAGTCAATTAGATGCCAGCCCCAATCCATTTTTATTGCACTCCAGGCATGATTCCTGTTATAGGGCTCTCCTGGAATAAAACCGTAACCTTTTCCATGACCTGAAACCACCTTTGTTTCCAACCCCACAAAGCTAGAAAGTTTGTTGAACAGTTCGGCATATCCGGCGCACACAGCCGTTCCACTCTGGAGCACTTCCTCGGGGTCCTGGGATGCCATTTTCCCACTAAGAAAGCCATGAACATCGTAGGAAACATTATGATGTAGCCACGTGAATATGGCTCTAGCCCGGTCCAGCGTGTTTGAGAAAGGGGCCGTTAAGCCGACCGCCAGCTGCTGCAACGATCCTACACGAGTCCTCTCGAATTGAGGTAGTGACGCGTGCTTATCGGGCCCCGAAAAGTCGTAACAAGCAAGGCATGGCATAGAAGGGGAAGGACAACGACTCAGAGCTGGGCGGGTCGAGAGGGGTACTGGTGGTGGGCCACGGGAGATGGTGGATTCCATTTGAGATTCAACGGGGAGTTTCGGTCGGTTCGGGAGAGGAGGAACGGAAATTGAGGGTAGCGGAGGCAATCGCCGGGGAGTCGGTTGGGGCTGTGCCTGGTTCTGTGTGGGGCTCGTATTGGACCTCGAAGGAAGCGGTGGATCTCGCGGAGGGAGCACCGGTGCTGGCTTCGACCTTGTCGGAAGCGAAGGCGGGGATTTTTTCAATTGTTCGTGGACTTTCGGCTTCCCTGCGAACTGCGTAGGTAGAGATTCCTTCCCAGTGTAAACTGGAGGGTTAGACCCAATGCTGGTGATGCTACTTCCATCCGAACCAGAGCTCGAGCTATGGTAGCTAGCCAATGATAAGCGACTCGTCTTTCTCGCGGGGAGCGGGGGTGGGATCCTCTTTGGAGGAGGAGGCGGGGGCGCAGGCGGTCCCGCCCCCGCGGGTAGAGTTGGAGTATTGCGCGCAACTTGGTTCAACTGCAGCATGGCCATCCGCTCGCGTATTGAGCCACCGCCAGCCGATTCAACAGAAGAATTCATCACGACCGTGCGTTCAATCTTCCCTGTAGCTTTTTCAAGAAGTCGGTAATAAGTTCCTTGCCAAATTATCCAAGGAGGGAGTTCGTAACTGGCTTAAATCAATTGTTAAACGAGTGAACCGATGAGTTTTAAGGCAGAGTCTAAGCCTCGTCACTTGCACTTGGATGAATTACCTAGGTCGGGCGAGACGGATCTCAGGGAACTCACGCAGCCTGGAGCTGGTTTTGGAGGTCTCGGGACCCCCCTGCTCGAGTACCGGTAGTATGATACGATCCTTGGGGCCGGCGGAGCCCTAACATGATTCTATTAACCCAACTTTGCCGTATGATACGACGTGGTAAGCACTACGCCGATCGAGGATTTGAACCCACCGGTTAACCTGGACAGCCGTCGGAAGGGCTGTGGGGACCGAAGGCGAGGTCGAGGGAAGAGGGAGAAAGGGAGAAAGGGGGAGAAGGAGAGCGGGGGGGAAAAGATGTGGAAAGTATATTTAGAAGTTTGCTGCCGCACCTGTCAGTGATGGCTTGCCCCTCCTCTTGCAACTTGAGCCGCATCTTAAAAGGAAATCATACCGGTGTGGAGCCAGAGTGGAGGTGCCTTGGTTAGCTTCGGGGATTGGATACGGTAATTAGTGTGTCCAACCGAGCTGGCACCCGCGGAAAAGATGGACCTTGACTACGATATACCGTAGGATGCGCTGTAGGAGATGGACGGGAAAGGGTGACAGTGTAATAACCACAGTGACAAAGGTAGAGCGACAAGGGAGTAGACTAAACAGAACCCGATTTACTGTAGAGGGTAAGGAATTGTGGTTTAATCGCTGGCCGATATGTCAGCTTTGTCCTCCACTTTTTTTGCTTAGTAATACATAGAAAAAAAATTACGATACTCGTAGCGCTTCGGGCTAAATTTCTATGCATGTTCCATCGCCAGAAATGCACACCCACCGTTCCCCATCAATACACGCTCAATAAGCAACCAAGGTCCATAGAATTGAAGCGGGGATTATTCCGGGTAGTTCTATAGGGACTTTGCTTACCGGTGCGGCGCTCTTTCTTGATCAGCTGGGATTTCGTACGATAGCGCAGGGCGATTCCCTCTTAAACACAATTCCAATCGTGCAGATAATGTGTTACCGGTGTGGCTGGCATTCAGGGACCGTTTCATCTGCACCGCAACAGGGCGCTTTGAGTGGAGGAACCTGGAGACATATTTTTATGGCTCAGCATGCATTCGCCCTTGTACCGCATGATAGGGTAAAGTCACTAGAGTATTATATGCCCAAGTCCTGATCATTATGAGACTACTCATATGACAGCACGAATATCCGCACGAGGAGAAGAAGCCTTTGGAGGAATATACAGGAGCATATCGTGCGTTAGCCAACTCATCCATCAAGTTTATGCACCTATCATATCCAGAGGGGAGAGCAAGTCCGGGAGTGAGCCCAAACTATTAATTCCATCCGGGCAAGACCCCCCCATGCGAGGACCAGCACATGGTGGAGGGGAACGAAGGGGGTTAACCTTTCAAGTGTGAATCCCTCGCATAAAACCACAGCGGCATCCGGCTACGCCGGAGCTCGTAGAATCGGAACCCTTGCCGAATCACAGAAGTTCTATCGGTATGATATAACACTCTTTGAACCGGAAAACAAGGGTAAAGCTTTGCGGATCCGTGGGATATTTGAATTCACCTTGACCCTGCTGAGCCGGGTTTCCATGGCAAAGCTAGAAGGGAGGTATTATTATAGCTGAAGGGCACAAATAATGAAAGGAAGAATCAGGGATAATTCAAGTTGGTTTTCTATGTAGCAGCATCGGGTGCCTCATTTCCTACCTTTTTCCTATTTCTCCTCTACAGGAATAACCAACAACAGCGCCAGTGAGAAGTGTCTCTACAAGTAGGCCCCTACGACACAAAATGCTTTCAAAGTGCGCACCGAAAACACCAAGAAAATGACTAGAGTGATGCTCAACTGGACAATTTAAAATGGAAGCCATTGATACGCTGGCAGACGCAATTCGCATTCTTCCACTCCAGTTACCGGTATGATATCACCAACTTTATCCCGCTTTCTCCCATGTCCCGCTCTACCAAACGGAGTTCCTAGCTTCCGGGCATCCGGGGGCAGCGGGGTGCGGTTGTATGTCTGGAGATTGACGATAAGAATTGATGGTCGTTCTTCCAAGCTTGTGTCGACTGATTGCCATGAGGGAATTGCACGCAATAAGCAGAAGCGGTGACGAGATACTTTCCCCCACAAAGGTGCGGTGCTCGGGCACAGTAGAAGTAGAGTACCGTGTCCCCTGAATCCAACCCTTCTACTTCCTTTCCTTCGCCTCTCCCCACCCCCCTCTCCTTTTCACCCCTCACCCCCATTGCCCTATCCCCGTATTACAGGTGACCATCCCCCGCTGCCCCCAAATGGTGAACAATTCAATTTTCATCCTTCACGATCGACCGTGCTGACCTTTTGTAAGAGGAGCGGACCAACATCCCGTCCCATCATTGCCCCACTCCACCTCTTAGGTCTCGCCTATCAAAACAACCTGAAGCGGAACCGTTCCCCTTGCGAGCCCCACGCTCTTAATTTATCCCGCCGGAGGGGGGCGGTTGTCGGGCTTTGGAGAGCCTTGCAGATTTCGCCGGGGAATACGAGCAAATTCTGCCCTATCTCCGCTCTCGCTCTACCAGATGCCCCGCTTGATAGTTTATTCCTGACCAGCCAGAAGCGATCCAATGTATTTTCCTGTGATAGTAATATGATGCAGTTTATCCCTTGTCGTACCCACATGCGGTGGGTGGTTCATGATCGCCAAACTTTTTTCAAACCGTTCCGACACCCTGTTGGCTAGGTGGTTAGCCCCCAAGGTTCCCGCACTCCCTCTCTTTTATCGCATCACAAAACACCTTCCCCCCATTACCCCCCATTGTTTGATCTCACTAATCCTCGCCAGAATCCCTCACCGAGTGCCTTTAATGAGCCCTCTCCCCGTTCCTTTCTTCCCCCCTTTGGCCCTTAGTCAGGCAAAGTTCTGGCTGCTCTGTCATGGCCGATGTTTATCGCTCTTGCTACTAGCATTCAACCCCACACGTTACCCACAAACTCCCACGCCAACAATCAGGATATTAACAGGCAGATTTCACGTTGCACCCGGCATGCTGAGTGCGATACTAATGGACATGTCACGCGTCATGTTTGGCATCTTGAGCACCAAGCTTCCGCCCTTCCATCCTTCGCCCTAAACCGCCCCGTGGGATCCAGCAAACCCGAGGTTACTCGATGCCGATACGTACCCGTGCTGCCCCCCACACGTTTTGTCCATTCCGGGGACTTCTTGAGCCTTGTCTTGGGCAGGGTGGTTATGTCTTTTCGGACGGTGAAGTGTACTCAAGCCGCCAGGCCGAAGTTGCATTTATTTTGGCGATAAACGTATAAGGGGACCGGATTGAAGGAGCATAGCGACCAACCCTGCCACACTTGATGTTTGCCGCTCGGTTTTTGGTGAATCTTTCGCCGAACCACTCTCTATTCGTTGTTCCCCTCTGCTACGCATCAAAAATGTCACAACTCTAATCCGGTGCCTCGAGTCCCCTCATGCTACGGCAGTATTCTTGTCCGGGCACCTGATGCTCTTACTGCTCGCCCCAGGTATGAATTGCTATCGATGGATGTTGCAAAATATATTGGCTTGGGGTGTCAATAACGAGTCCTGTATCACACTTGTAATTGGGATTGGAACAAAGATGGTTTTAAGTTGCTATATTTGGCTGACAAACAAAACAGAACTAATCCGGCCGGATATAAAATGAAAGTCGAAAAAGAAATCCCTGATTGATAGCCCCGTATCCTTGCTCCGAACCGCTTATCCACCCTCGAAATACTATCGTTGCCTTAGTCGAAGGAAAACGGCAAAGGAGTTCGTGCGCATAACCGTCTCGGGGGAGAGGAGATTTAGTGCTATGGGGTCAGTTGTCAGTAGGGGTCAACCAGTTTGGGGTGGACGAGAGAGGGAACACACAGAGCAGGATCCACATCCTTGGCACGATCCAGTGCAGGTGCTAGAGCAGCAGGCGCATCCACATCCACCCATGTTGATGATTGTTTGGTATAAGGGGGGGGGTTTAAAAGGCTAGTTTGATTGTCTGAAAGTTGTTGGTATGCAGCGAAGTTGAAGGTTCTGTTGCTGGTGAGGAGATGGAGTGTTGGGGGATACGGGCGCCCTTTTATACCAGGATTTCCCCCGCTCGACTCTACACAAGGCACCTTACGGATTTAACCCGCGATCCCCGGAAGCGCTAGAAGTTGCGGTGGTGGTTACTATTTCGTCCCTAGGCGTTGGTGGGGTATGGTGTGGATCGGTTGATAATTTGGAACAAGCCCGAATGTCCCCGTTTATCTGGGTGCGGCCTACCAACTAACCACATGTGTTGGGGGGGGGGCTGGCGCATCAACCCCGTGGGGTGAGCGGGGTAGGCGTTGATCTGTCTGAGGAGGATATGCTTGCAATTCGATACGCACATAATTCGAAGATCACAGCCTACCGATAAGCAGTGGTTGGGCGGTAATAGCTGCCTAACTTTTGGGTTGTAGCAGGGGTGGGGAAGGCCTGTGCTGTTTTGAATCCCGCTGCCCGTGTTACCGGTGATGAATGTTTGGAGGTAAGATAGGGATGCAAAATGTGATAGAAACAGCCGGAATCGACTGGAGGCCCGAAATAGCTTTAGCTACTCGAGTACCCTTATCCCCTGACACCGCAGGATCAAGGAAAGACGGAGAAATTGTGTAGGGTAGAAAATGGTTTGAAACGGGAAGTGGACTGGCCCTGCTAAAATGGACCATGGCTAGAGGTCCCCCGAGAGGACTTATCGTGTCTAGCCCCCTCTTTAAACATACTCCAGGACTCGGGCTTTCTGCTCATAGTTTCAGGTTTTTTTTTGCAATAGATGTTGGACTCAGCGATGTTTTTCTCTCGAGGCCGGAGACTTTGGAACGCCGGCAAGCTGTCCGAGTTCTCACCTAAATCAGAAAGGCTACAGCACTCGTACCCTACCGTGGTGGGGATCAGCACCTTCCAGGCTGGTGTCAAAGCCCGGAAGAATCATTCGCCAGGCTAGAGAAACCGAATGACCAGCAGGAGCGAACCGGGACGCTAGCGCTCGGCGCCAAGCAAACAGGCTTCAAATGAACAAAAGAAAAGAAAAAAAGCAAGAAAAAGGAACAAGAAGAAAAAAGGTCTCAGCCAATATCAAACGTGGGGGAAGGTGGTCAGCCCCAAACAACCTCTCGAGCAACGAGATACCGGTACCGCATTGCTGTGTTCCGGCAATCATTCCCAGCGCGCCGTGCAACAAGACCACCCTTACCCGGCAATGATTCGCCAGACACGACAGGGAGAAGCAGGCAGGCAGAGGTTGGAGTTGTGACTGGCTGGGTTCCACTCGATCGTGCACAATGTTGATGGAGGGGTGGGCAGGCTTTAGCTAGGATGAATGGTACCGTATGGTACAGGTACGGGCACCGCTTTGAGGTTGCGAGCCGGAGCCTTGGGCAAGTGTTTGAGAGGGAAGGTTCAATAAACTTGATATCTTACGAGTAATTACCCGCAAATTAATGTACTTGTACCCAAGTTGTTGGAGCGTCACTATGAGTTTTGCTCCCGCGGCATTACTTCCCGGGGGTAAGCCTATCATAAATTTACTCTAAACCTGGATAGAAACACTTGGTGACAGAAAGTTTGCGTCCTTGCCTAGACTATCCCGTGCTTTCTCCCTGGAGCTGCCAGGGACACGACTACCAAGGCTTCGGATTTCTGACTTCTGACTTTCATTTATGCGCGGGGGCGTCGTCACTTTAATGTAAATTGTATGGAAAGTTGAACAACTCCGGGACCGTAGGAAGGGCTAGCTCCACCAAAGTAAATTCCGGGACTTCCAATGATGTGATATCATACTTGTACGAGTAGATCAAAGGGTTTTGTTTTTGCAGTCCTAATTATATGCATGGGTCTACCATAAATACGGTTAACCCCGTCCCTACCGCAGGTGTGCGGTTGCCCACTTAATCTAACTATTTTGTAACATTATTATGTAGTCTAGAATCCTTGGACGGATGCTGAAGGGAGTGTCTAAACCGACGCTTTTCACAGCATCCAAGCAGTTGTCCAAATAGTGACACAGTTACTCGAGTACAATATGCGCGGAGCAGAGGCTCGCTATCGGGATAGCAGAACTCGAGTGCCCGTGCTAGAGGATGGTCGTTAGTCGTCAGGTGGGTGTGTGGGGGGTACCAGTGCCGGTATGGGCTTGGTACTTGAACAATCAAGTCTCGGTTTAGTGCGGGCGCTCAGATGTGCACAGGTGATTTTCCGCGCTCCAGTGCAGTACGGCACTGTATCGGTACTGGTACACGAGTACCAGATGCAAGTACTGTACTCGAGTACTCCAGTACTCGTACAAATTTTTGATCCTTGCCCTTAGGTATGATACCTGTCCCGGTACTTTTTCGTATATCGGTACACTCGAGCACCTGATACCGTTTGGACCAAGGTTCCACTTGTGACTCGTGGTGGGGTAGGAAAGTGGACACTTGCCAGCCTTGGGCGAGCGTCATATCGTAAATTTAATTGATTTGAATCGTCATGATTTATTCACCTTACCGTAGGCTACCTGCGGTAAATTTAGCATTCCGAGCTGGTGGAGGTGAAGGTGGAGGATGGGTGTGGGTGTGGCATCCGAACGGCATCAAGAATCAAGGTTATGCCGCCAGCACGGTGCCTGGAGCTACAGGTGCTCACGGTATTACCGGTATCTGTGCCCGAGCACCGTCTCCGGGTGTCAATAGCCTACCGGTATTCTGCTGGTGCTTTGGTCGATGTGTCGTCCAGCGCAGTGCCGGTACAGCATCTTACTGCATGCAGGTATTCTTGTCGAATCATCGCAGAGCCTTTGAGAAGATGCACTCGTATCTCACCCACCGGCAATTCTGCTCGTACATAGCGGTAGGTTACCTATAGCTTCGAGGCGCTCGCATCACACACAAAATGTCGTATGCGTCGCCCAACAAGCTTCATCGCAAGTTGGCATACCGTATCGTGATGGACAGTAATCCGTTATCGGTAATCAACACGGTATCATCGCTTGGGGAGCACCAGGTTCATGATGATACGGGGCAGCGCCACCGTTGTGTGCGTGCCCTGCCGGTCCTGGGTTGCCGATCTCGAATTATAACCTAATCTACGAGTCCGGCCCATAGATACGGTATAACATTCACGTGGTTTAAAGCAAGTCGCCAAATTCCGGCGCGAAATGGTTGGCTACTAAAACCCAACCACCAGTATTACCGTACCAGTACCGTACCAGTACCGTACTGTACAGTACTCGTACTCGTACTTGTACCATGAGCACTCTTCGGTTTCACGTGACAATTGCATCAATCAACCATACTCGGGTAATAAAATACCGGTATTCCCTTTCTATGGGGCAAGGCAGAAAGTGGAGGTCTCACGATCGGAAAGTTGTCACCTGGATCTATGCAGAGGAGAGGTGCCCCTCCCCCTCCCCTAGTCAGATTATCAACACTGAGCCGCTCTTGTCGAAACATCAGCTCGCTCGAGTGGACTAGCCGTGGAGGCTCCTATGACAAGCTTAGTTGCACATTCTTGGGTGCTTAAGTGTGATGCTGGAGAACAGAACAAATTTCAAATCCTGAACCTGCAGCGGGAGGAATGGTTTAGTGTGATTAGATGAAGGGCTCTTGTCAGTTGACTGGTATCATACCGTACTATTGCACTGTACCGTGATGGCTTGATGCGGTGGACAGGAGCCGCCAAGAAGGCCGGCATCGGAAGCCCTACAGGCTCTAGGCTCCACAGGCGTCATTTTGTTTGCTTTTGAAATCCTCGGCGACATCGAACTGGCTCCTTGTGGTTTAGCAAGTGAGCCGAATGTGGACCTCTTTCTCTCCCCCTCTTCACCTTGAGAGTTCTTTCTACTCGAGTACGAGGAAGTTGAACTCGACAGACAAGGGTTCTTTCTGGTCGTAATATCACGTTATAATGGCTTCCGTGGCGTGCTCGGGAGCTGGTATGGCTAGTACTCGAGTACGGTAGGTGATGGACGAGGGATAATACTGTACGGTATTACGGGATTGGGGGGGGAGGTCAGGTGAGTGCTACTGTGTTGGGCGGCTACTGCGGTGTGCTGGGTGTGGTGCCGGACTGGATATTGGAGGGTCGGGTGAGGTGGGCTGAGTTGGCGGACTACGGTAGGGAGGTGGGGTGGTGAGGGGTTCAGCTTACT
Source organism: Tuber aestivum (assembly GCA_900010015.1). Taxonomy (NCBI): domain Eukaryota; kingdom Fungi; phylum Ascomycota; class Pezizomycetes; order Pezizales; family Tuberaceae; genus Tuber; species Tuber aestivum. The sequence continues at coordinate 304,296 of LN890985.1, forward strand.
GGGGTAATGGTATCACAATGCACGGCACAAGGACTCGAGTACCGTGCTCGAGCGGTGGGGGGCGCAGTCATCTACAAGTAACAAACTCTGGGGATCCACCACCGTATCAGATTGCTAGGGGAACTCGGCCCGCTAGCCCACACGACAAGGTACAACTACTAGTACAGTACCGTGTTAGGTGTTTGCATGTACCTGTACTCGTAGCTTGACGGGTCGACAAAAATTCCAAATATCTGTGCACTACCACTTAACGAGATCCAACACCCCAGTGTGCCGATCTTATGCTCTGCCCGAACGCAGGGATTTCGGGGGTTATCCCGATAGAACCTGGTGGAGAAGGGGGTTGGAATGGAGTATTCCGTGATTACCTGTACTCGAGTACTGCCGTGCTCAAGTGCCGGACACGGGGTCCCTCCACAATACGAGTATTGTAGTTAACTCATTCTCCGCATACTGTACTAGTACAGGAGTAAATGTTGCGCCTTGACATAGATTTGGATCTGTTCACTCTTTCAAAACAAGCCCTTTCCTGTCACCCTCAACAAAATTTCACCCTATCTGAACACAGAGTCGATAAAATCGAGGGGGAGCCGATTTTAAGTACAGTCCTTTACAGACCTTTTCCCCAAGTGCTTAGTTAGGGCCCCATTCATGGTTCGAGTTGGTGGTGGTCAGGGTCGATTTCAGATGCCCGGCACCGCGTTGCAAGGATAGTTTACAGATTCAGTATTCGAGCGGTTTATCCTACCAACTCGGCACCAAATGTTTTCCACCTGAGCATAGCAGGTGGAACACATCACAGTAGTCCTACGGTATTCAGAATTCAACGGCCAAACAAAGCGCTACATGCACGCGTGTGCGATACTGGTATCGCAATATATATCCCCGACTTGTTGCGAAAATCTCACCATGAAAATACCGCACATCGCCGCTTCCTCGCGGACCTGTCTTCTCTGCCACTGCCCGCCCTATGGGTGAAGGGGAGGCCCACTTTTTCTTAGTGCAATAAGATGCGGGTGACGTTTACTCGTACAGTAGTAGGCATCATTACCCTTGCTGGTACAGTACGATACTCAAGTACAGTGCAAGGATGGGTGTTGAGCTCTCCAGTTCCACCAGAATTGTACGGTAATCGGAGGAGCGTATGTGAGAGATGAGAACGGCATTGCACTACCGGTACCAGCCTTGCAAGGTATCCCTCCCCTTGTTCCCGAATTTCAAATTGTTTTAGCACGCAGACTAACCAATTAGTGCCGATTTAGCCACCATCCACAACAATCCATAACACTAGTCTGTTCAGATAACCATGACCACACCTACTGTACTACTACTACAGCCCTACTTTTAGTTGTTTCTGTCACAGTCATGATGAGTAGTGCATAATGTCAGGTAGTCTATGCTCAGTGCTACAACTTCAGAGACTTACTGCAGTTTTTTCTATCCTGATTCCCATAACAGGTTTGTGATTTGAATTGCAATCTGGACCAGAAAGTCACACGTTTCAGGAATACTCCAATCAATAACAAGCAATGCTACCCTTTTACTGTCGCTCTCATGGTCTTGGCTACCCACCAAGATGATAATTTGAGAACAGGGTAAGGGATTAACTTCTACTCGTACCGGTATTTGTTATAATACGATGGGGCGCATTACGTTTTCTTCTTTGTTCCCCCGATCCGATTTGTACTGTATTCGTACGCGATATCAGGTTTGGATTTTGTGTGGTGTGGCTCTGGTCCTCGGAGGTGTAATTAATATTTAGTAAACACCTTGATAAAAGACCCTTCCTTCCCTTTGACCGACCCCTTACCTTGGTCGAGGTTCGTGGGGTGGAGCAGGGGGCACACCTGTTTTTTTTCCTTTCTTTTTTTTCTAGACGTTTACTAATGTTGGCACATTCGGGTGTTCTGGATTGTAGGAACATACGGAGTAGGAGGGTTGCGGTAGACGAAAATCGGCGTGCCTGATATCTCCGGTGTGGCTTTACCAAGGGATAATGTAGGGTGGAGCTTTCTGTTGTTGTTCTCGCATGGGTTCACATTGGGGGCAAAGGTTCCAAGAGCCCGCGAGTTCTGGTGAAAATAGTCTCTCCCCGCTATCCCAGAAGGGCCTCCCGAGGATTATTTCCGGTGCAGCAGGTAATTCAGGACAGCAGGTTAGGTTTTGGTGCGAAGAGATTGAGAAGCCACAGAGATTCATACCACAGCTAGGCGTCCGGAGCACCGAGATCCGGGGCAGCCGTGTGACGGTAGGTAGCGCACCTCACAAATCGAGCTACCGGCACTTGTTACTCCAATACAATACTGTACAAGCACAACTGAAACCAAGCCAAGCACTACGGCTCCGTACAAGTACCGGTACTCGTACACGTGTAGTGGGAGGGGTACTGCAGAGTATTTGATCAACTGCCGTTCCGTGGGGAACCCTCCCAAAGTTGGGAGTTCTTAAATCTTGCTGTACTAGTACGGTACTTGGGGAAATCTTGGCGCATTTGAAGGTGTGAAAACGTCAGGTGAACACTTTGCAGCACCAGCCAACGCTGCTTCATATTGGCTCGTTGGTTGGCTAGTTGATTCCGGAGCCAATGAGAGCGGGTTCTCCTCATCTAACCGTGCCAAGGTTCCCACCATGTCGAATGACGCTACGCAACCTTCGACGTAGGTGGCACTCCCCTGGAGTGCCTAACAGTTCAATGATAGTAACAGTTCAACGATAGAATTGTGAGCCAACCTCTACCATCTGCCAATCGCTGAACTTCACCTATCTTCCATGTCGCAATGTCCAGTGAAAAATATATCGATGACGAAGTACGAATCCAACAGGCTATTGCTGAAGCTTGTGATGGAAATGTGCCCAATATTGCCTCGCTTGCCCGGCAGTTCAAGGTACCAGAACAGCGCCTTCGTGAGTGCTGGAAGGGACGTCAGTCTCGACAGCAAAGAGAGTCACCAAACCGAAAGCTTTCCTGCGATCAGGAACTAGCACTCTGTCAGTTTCTGGACAGACTTGATGAGATTGGTATGCCATCCCGATACCGGTCTATCAGTTCTTATGCAAACTCGATACTTGCACATACCCATAGTGATCCAACTACAGCTCCACCGGTCGTAAGCTGCATGTGGACAAGTCGCTTTCTGAAATGATATCCGCAATATCAAATTCGCAAGCAGAAGACAATTGATGTGGAAAGAAAGCAGTCTCATGATCCTGAGATTCTGCGAGATTGGTTAGTGAGATTTCAAAAAATTAAAGATGAGAAAGGTATTTTGGACTCGGATACGTACAACTTTGACAAGACGGGTTTCAGAATTGGGATCGGGCGCGATCAGTGGGTCGTTACACGGGACTCCCAACGGCCTCTCTTTATCGCAAGTTCGAGTGTGAGAGAATTAGTTACTGTGATTGAAAGTGTTAGCGGTGATGGAACTGTTTTGCCTTCAATGCTGATAGTACCAGGAGCATTACATATGGAGGACTGGTATACAAAAACTGATATTCCAGACTCCTTTTTGGTTGGAGTATCTGAAACTGGATACTCTAATGATAAGTCGGCATTTGACTGGATCCACCACTTCGAGAAGTTTTCAGCTTTACGTCAAGTAGGAGCCTGGAGGCTACTTCTTCTTGATGGACATAATTCCCACTGCACCCGTGAATTCATCACCTTTTGTGATAATCACAAAATTGTTCTCTTTTGCCTTCCCCCCCATTGCACATATCTTTTACAGCTACTTGATGTGGTAGTCTTCCAGCCGTATAAACATTATCATGCGGAGGCTTTAGACAGTGCCACTAGGACTGGATGTACGGAGTTTAACAAAATTGAATTCTTTAACGCAATCGAGTCAATTCGCACCCAAACGTTTAAACCTACTACTATCAGATCTGCCTTTAAGAAGACGGGCCTCATACCCTTCAATCCTACTATAGTTCTTAGCAAACTACCTCCTCTGCTCCAAGCCAATTCTCAGGTTCTGTAAACCCTACCTTTACAAATCCTGCTCCTACTGACTCCACTGCTACAGACCCCACCCCCACAGACCCCACTCCTGCAAACCCCACTCCCGCAGACCCCATCGCTACAAACCATACCCCTACAGACTCTACTTCCGCAGACTCCAGCCCCGT
>LN890985.1:308443-434226 GCA_900010015.1 Tuber aestivum
ATAAGCCTTTGACGAGCTGATCACTCACTAAGGAAGAGAGCGGGGAAGTTAGCATTCAGGATCAAATGAGGTCCGCACTCAAAGACACTGAATCGTTAGTATGGCAGGTACATAGTCAGTAAGGGATTGGATGTAGGGCGCGACCACCCAGACGCGCTTCCTATAAATATCGAGGTGCCTCCCGAGCTTTTAGTCTATCCTCCGTCTCCGCTACACCTCCGGCGATTGAAAACTCAACACCACGGTTTTTATCGTGAGTTTTTTGTTTCATCGCGAAACTTTCTCCACCCTCCTGCCCACTCCTACCTTTGGCCTTGGCCTAGGGGAGTCTGGCTCCTCTCTCCTCTCACGCCCGGGGTATTGACTTTGGTCTACCGTCGCAGGGCCCTTTCTCTCCTTGGGGGTTGGTCGGTCGGAGGCCCTCCTTGGCTGGCTGGCAGATGGTGGGATCCCTTCCACTACAGTGACGCTATCTCTCCCAGAACAAGGGACTACATGAGTGACGCGGTAAAACATCTGCTTTGCTTTGCCTAGGCGGCCGTTGATGAACTTCCTTACTCCCCCTTTCCTCCTCCCCCCACGCGTGGTGGGGAGTTCTCTCCTCCTCCTGAGTTGGCCTCGCTTAGCCTTCTCACGGTCGGCAACCCCTTAACCACCATCGTCAGACGGCCAGGACTACAGTTGCAGTAGGGGAGAACAGCCAACAGGCTACGGTCGATCTCCCCATTCTCTTGTTCCCCTAAGAGGCTGCCTAGTCAGACACGAACGCGATACCAATAGACGTTGTTTAAGGTCTTTGGGTCTACCTCTCTGCTCTCCTCTCCCTATGGTTGGATCGGCTGGCACCCTACTGCTACACCTTCCCCTCTCCCCGGTTATCGCCCATGGCCGGCTGGTCTCCTCCTTCCCTCCATGGTATTGCACTGTCTCCTTGGAAGGGTCTGGGGGGGGTCCCCTATCTTAGCGCGCTTCGTGCGTCGCTTCCCGCTCGGATGAGTGGACTCACCCTTCGGGGCCCTACGTGGCTTGCTACTAATCTTTCCTTTGTTCTTTGGGATTTCTCAGCGGGTTTTCCTGGCCCTTCCTGCTTTCTTCTTAGTTAGGATTTCCTTGTTCGTCCCTCTAGCCGGGCTTGGGTTTCTTTTCTTTGAGGCGAGATGTGCGGTTGGCTCCATACCAGAGGGGCTTGGGGGGTTGGCTTTTTCCTGTGGCGAGAGGAGGAATATGGGTTTTTTGTCGTCATAGCTAGCGCTCCATACGTTTTTTGTACCCTAAACAAATAATCAATGAGTCAAACAAAACAAAAACAAACAAAATCCTGAGCTTTTAGTCTATCATCAGCGACCAGAGAAGAGATCTTATCAATATATTCGTTCTACTTTACTTCTATCTTTACGAGCCTTCTTGACTATCTCCGAGACAGAAGAATACAGGGCCTAGTGTATACTCGCTTGACTTTAGAGTTACCTACCCCCTAACAATCCTCCAAGACTCCATTCCCGCAGACTCTACTCCCGCAGACCCCACCCCTGCAGACCCCACCTCCACAGACCCCACTCCTACAAACTCCATCCCTCTTACTTCAGTCTCCAGATCTGAGTCTTCAATCCACACTAAAAACTATACGCTCACTTAAGCGTCATGCAGAATCACTTCAAGCAGAGATTGAAGTCCTTCCATCTTCAGTTAGCGGTGGCTTCAAAAAATATTTGAAAGGAAGCTTGGCTCAAGCACAAAGTGGAGCCCTCGCATTGGAAGACCTTCAAAACACTAAAGCAGCAGAACTAGCACGTGCTGCATGACAGAGACGTTCCCGACGCTCCCTACCAAAGGGTGGTGTTTTGTACGCCCATGAAGCTCGAGCAATTGTTCATCAGAGAGAAGAAGACAAAGCTGAGAAGGAGCTTTGGAAGGCTCAGCGGATCCTAGATAACACACAGAAGTTAGTGGACAACAAGATAAAAAAACAGTGGAAGGAACTTTGCAAACAGATGCGCATAGCAGTAAAGGAGAAAAGTAAGCGACAAAAGGTTCGGGGTCTTCTTGGCCGTGAAATTGGTCATTTTATTGTAAATGTTTCTCATGGTGTGTAAGAAATCTATCGTTGAACTGTTACTATCGTTGAACTGTTAGGCACTCCAGGGGAGTGCCACCTACGTCGAAGGTTGCGTAGCGTCATTCGACGTGGTGGGAACCTTGGCACGGTTACCCTTAACCCTGGCACTTGAGTATTGGCAGTCTCCAGGCTCTTTGAAAATTTCTGCTTGGTGATCGAGGGGAAGTTCTGCTGTATGTGAACTTGAACCTAGGTGTTCCCACGTGTCACAACTTAGCCATACTGGAGGAAAAAAAGAGGGTTTGAGGGCTAGGAGAAACACATAATAAGCTGGCGCTAGCCGCCTGCCACTGGTACTTGTATTTGGAACACCGGTAATGTACCAGTACCCGTGGACTTAAGTAAGAACTGGAATGAAGCATCAACCACACTGTACTAGGCGTGGATTTGTCTATAAAAATGGGTAAGCGGAGGTATTTTGTGAAATTGAGATAGATTATGGTTCTTGTAGTCCAAAAAGTATTCCAGGCTGAAGTTGGAGCGTTACATGGCTGGGTGGGTTAATATTCCAAGACTCTCATTTAAAAATTTGGCAACAGGAAACTGTTTTTAGGGTTCGTCACAGAATCAAGTTGAATGTAAACAAGAAATATCAATGCTAAAAGCAGTTTGCCCGTCAACTCAGGGTATCCCCACATTCTCAATGTCAAGTTTAAAGCCAGGACGAGAGAGAGAGGGCCTGTATCTGCTGCTCGTACAGCCTCCAGATCAAGTATTGGCAGGCAGCAAAAAAGGATGTCGTTTTGCCGAGTGACCACTCATGAAATTGACCTCGCAGCCCACTACAGCCGTCCCCACTATAGCCGTCCCTGCAACTTAGGTACTACGAGGGGCTTGGATGAAATAGGTTGCCAGTACGGACTCTTCTCTTGTTTGTATTCCCGGTCTCTCCTGTTTCCTCGGTAATCACTGATTCGGGTTATGTTAGGTGGTTTTTATTATATGGCCGGCAGACCTCCGGCTTTTGGGCTTCATGAGGGTGTTGTGTTATGAATCGTGGCTCGCTATGGTTTACCTGTGTTTGTGTTTATATTGCGAAGTTCGCTGGTGCAGTAGCGGTGGCTGAAGCCGGGCAGAATGGCGCAGGGTGGCTTCTAATATGTTAGGGTTAAGATCAATATCACATGATACTTGTTTCAGACAGATTCTAACGCAACCTGAACCCTGGATGGCACCGGTACTCACCTTCAGGCCGCTCTCTATACGCTTCTGCTTGGATTATCTGCTCTTCCGCTATTCCCTCTCCTATTCGGACTCTCGGTGGCTCCTCTATTTTCCGCTTCTTCGACTCCGGACTTCTTTTGCTTCTGAACGAAAGGATGGTGTGCGTACTGAAGGAGACCTTGGGGTATCTTGTCACAACAGTAAGGATGAAATGGAGGGTACGGCGGAGCTCACACACGCCTGAACTAGGAAATCTGCGATTGGTCCCACTATTTTCTACTTGCGCACCTCCTTTTAACCAAGAAAAGGGCGAAGCGGATTAGAATAGGAATAGGAACGGAAGGAGGGGCCGTTTACAACCTGTGTTGGAATGGCAGTACTGCCGGGCTTTGAGTTTCTAAGTGCAGATATCACTTCTCACGCACCGCCCGTTCTCATAACATACCGATAGGCTCATTCTATAGCATAGTGCTCCACGTTTCGGCATTCGCTATCAGAAAACTGAACTGTTGCCCACGATCTAGCCTTTTAGTCTTGTTGTGTAGTACCGCAGATGCAGGACGGGCCGAATCCGGCGGGTTGGAGATCGATAATCAAATTATTTCCTTGTTCAATAGTGCTCGCAACGCCAGTGCCACATTTGTGCGGGCTTCTCTCGAGGGCCTGAGCAGGGGGCTTAAGTATCTAAGAACTTCTTTGAGGTTGGTTGTGACCCCACTTTTGCGATTTTCCTTCTGTGGGGTACGGGCCAGGTATCTAGATATTTTCACATCTTGATCTAGACCTACTACGCAGCATCTCTCGATAGAGAACACGGGGTGTTTGGGCAGCGCAACATATACCCGATGCGCCACTCTGATTATCGCAGATGGCATGATCTGTTAGGAACGAATCAACTCTTGGATCTAGGTAGTGCAACGGTTGGATATATTGCGCTTCGGCTGTGGCAAGGGTACCCCCCGATGGCAGAATCTGTCTCTGATTCTGAATCCCGAACCAATGCAGCTGTTTCACGGCATCAGAAGACGGGGAGAGGAAGCGATTCTAGGATTGGAAACCTATATTCAATTGAATATGAGGATCGGGTCCGCATCGAGCAATCTCGGCGCTACTTGTACATTATCTCCCACACCTCGGGAATCTTTCCTATATTTCCGATGATTTGTTGGCACTTGCCCACATCTCAAGGTTCCCAGGGCCAACTGCACAAAGCACTGTCATCCCGCAATTCCTAGAAATAAACCGGATGGGCGGCTAGCGTTTTACGATCCCAGATCAATCTTGAGTAGAGGAAAGCACATCTGACGCTAGCCCTCGCAAGCATGATTTCGATATTTTTCCAGGGAGAGGATCACTGGCATTCAATGATACTACGTTTCCAACCTTCATAGCACTTCTATTTCTCTTATAGGAGCGAGGTATAATAACTCTTGGCCTTTAAGACTTCGATTTCCTACCTTGAAACTGCTACCCCTTTTGTGGATAGGCAGGACTATTCTGAAGCCTCGGAACTTTCTCGTTTTCCGGATTTTCTGCATCATGGGGCGCCCTCGGAGGCAACTTTTTGAAAGCTATAACGCAGAAACTGGAGTGTACTACAACAATTGGGAAATGGATGTGCCTCATAACACTCGGATATCCGACGAATCCAGTGACTACATCATGCAGGCTTTGGCTTTTTCACTCGTCTAATTGCTCCATAGAGCGTTCATCCTACTATTTACAATAAAATGCACGGTTCTGAGTGTCAACTAAATAGGCATCCCAAACCAGGGGGTGTAAATATATCCCTTTATCTAGTCACACAGCTTTGTATTGATCCTTGACCCGCAGCACATTTCATTTCCTCCTAATACCATGTTGGCAATTTCCCTGGAGAGGAGTGATGAGCTGGAGACACCCACTAGTGGAAGATGAGCGACATTAATACGATTTCCCTACCAATTTTCCAGATGAGTAATTCATCTGAATTCAATAAGGATGCACTATTCTACACAGAGATTCGCACGGCTAAGGAACGATATGAGAAGCTCCTCTCTCACCCAGGAGCTCGAGGCGGCTGTATTCCCCTTTCCAGTTAATAGAGTTGGCCTATGAGAAAGATTTTATATTAGTAGGGTATTGGTTTAGCAGAAACTGCTATTCACTCACTACTCGGATAGTTCAACCAGTGCGAGTCACGGCATCTTTCTTCAGCTGAAACTTTATTTTCCCCAGGGGGTATTGCGTAATTGGAGTCTATCGGGGTACACTGGCAAAGATAAGCTCTGTTTCACCAGGACCCCTCGCCGAGCGGGCATACACATCTTCTCCATGACTTCCAATTAAAATAGCAGCTTCTGCGACCCCCATGGCAGGTAACACATACGGCGGATATCGCCATTTAGGAATTGAGTATTTGTGGAGATGCCCCAAATCAGATCTACAACGCGCTCGATCACCACCTGCCTCTTCTGAAGCAAACGGATGAGCAGCGATCCTGCAATACTGAACTCCCCCGCCCTTCGCATCGTGGGACCGATGTTTCAGCTGAAAATGCAAGTTATCGAATAGGAGCGTTAAATGGAAGGCTTCAAGCTCTTGTTCATATAACCCGGTTTTTTATAAATGGTCAATCTTCTCGCTCAACAACCCCCCATAATCCCATCTCCAGACACATACTTCCCATAAAGCGCTCTGCATACTATCAAAACTATGTCTACGGGAGCGACCAATCGAGTCCCAAGGGTGGGCCAATGGCTTCCCGAAGACTACACTCTTATGCGCCTCTGGCTCAGAAGGTTGCTCGACCAAATAGATGAAAAGAGAGAATTTTACGACAGCGAGGAACCCTTCGTCGCGGTCATCCAAGAATTCAAAGAATTGATCGAGACGGATCCTGCGATCTACATGCTCTTCCACCAGATGTTTCATCAAGTCCCCCACAAACCCCCATACAACAACGACCCTACCGGCAAACCCCAGGTTCGTAACTACATTCGAATGCTCGAGTGCTTCAACGAGATCATGACTACAGCACCGGTATACCAGAAAGATACCGGGCTCGTCGGCTTCCCACTCAACGCAATTATCGACTGGCCCATGGGCACTACCAGCGGCTTTGCCGCTTTCTTGAACGAAAAAGTCAACGCTCAGTTCACCAAAGTCCTCAATTATTGGGGCGAGTTCCTCAAGTCCTCAGATTCAGCGTACGTCCTCAACGACGACCCGGAATCCGGATGGTTCGGGGAAGCCGCTATGTCCGAGGAGCTAATGCAGAACTTCTCTGCGACCTATATCTGCAACCCGGGAGCCCAATACTACGGTTTCACGTCTTGGGACGACTTCTTCGTGCGCGAATTCAGGCCCGACGCTCGCCCAATCGAGCAAGCAGACGACGAGCGCTTCATCATAAACGCCTGCGAATCGGGACCGTACAGTCTCCAGCGTGACGTCAAAGCAATCGACCGCTTCTGGATAAAGGGCCAGCCATACTCGGTCTCCCACATGCTCGCTCAGGACCCCCTCGCAGCCCAATTTGTCGGCGGGACAGTCTACCAGGCATTCCTCAGTGCTCTGTGCTATCACCGTTGGCACAGCCCCGTAAGCGGCACCATCGTCAAAAAGGTGCAAATCCCGGGAACGTACTACTCCGAAGCCCGCATCGCTGGCTTCGATGAGGCCGCGCCGAACGAGTCTCAAGGGTACATCACGGAAGTTGCGACTCGCGCGCTGATTTTTATTCAAGCGGACAACCCGAATATCGGACTAATGTGCTTTATGGCAGTTGGAATGGCCGAGGTTTCTACCTGCGAGGTAACTGTCAACGAGGGGGACCAGGTTAAGAAGGGAGATCAGTTGGGCATGTTCCATTTTGGAGGTTCTACGCATTGTCTCTTGTTCAGGAAGGGGGTTAATGTGATTTTTGACCTGCCCGAGGATCCGGGGTTGAATGCGAACATCATTCAGATCCATAAGGCTATCGCGTTTGTGCCGAATGAAGGCGATGAGCGGTAAGGAGTCACCCTGGCCTCTTGATGTCTAGTTTGGGGATTGGAATGGTGGCCGAGCTGGGTGCCAGAATTCCATCTAGGTGGGAAGAGGTGGATGGGAGATGCAGGGTTTTCTTTCACAGTTAGCTGCACTGAATCTACTATTATGAAAATAACACGAGTAGGGGGCAATCGAGTGACAAGATGTGAATGCGCCTTCTGGAATTCGATATAACTGTGGCATAGTGGGTCAATACATAGTCTACAGCCGCAAGGCTTTAGAAATGATGCTGCAAAAGCAAGGCCTAAGTGGCAATCCGTCTATAGATAGTGGTGTGAGATTGCCAGGATGTTGACCCTAATTTACCCTTTTCCCTAGGGCAGGAGGATTAGAAATATTTCTCCGCTCCGGGCGTTAGTTAGATAACCCCAAAGAGTGTTGCCGGGGTGTTCACTCGGAATGAGAAATGAGAGTATGAGAGGCCTCATTGGTGCATTTTGAAACAAGGACATATGCTCAATAGAAGAACTCACGATAAATAGGGGAAAAAAAAATTCATTCCTCTAAAAATACACTAAAAGCTACCAGTGTTATAATATCTACCCCATAGAAACACTCTCTAAAGAGATATCCCGTTCTCAAGGGAATACAAGAAAAGATGAGCCCAGAGTCTATCCGCGTGCTCCCCACAGAGTCATTGCGATAGTCATGCCTCCAAAGAATCAATCCATTCTCCAATCTCATCCCATTCCTCAATCTCGAACAATGATCTCTTCTCCGGGCTACGAGCTCCAACAAATCCCCCCGGTATGCCTTTCCGAATAGGCACCCCTAATCTCCCACACACATTATCCAACCCTCTCCCAAAAACAAGTCCCAGATCCGCCTCACACATCGCGAAAAGGTCTGTGAGGGCATCACCAACATAAACAACCACAACCTTGTCGCCCTTCTGCTTCTCCTGGTCAACAATCCAGGTGACATAGTCTCTCTTGTCAATCGAATTCCACAATCCACCTCCATTGAGCCCAATGCGGTCGAGATACCCTGTGAGTTTTCCATCCGGTCCAACGATCATCTCATTCGAGTAAACCTCTACATCCTCCCGCCCGCAAAGACAGTATCTGATCCACTCCCGGCTCCATCCAACACTTATAACCGCACTCCTTCCACCGCCGTGGGAAACTTTATCAAAAACGTCCTTCCACCCACTTCTCATCCCACATCTATTATTCTTGTACGCCTCCTTAACTAATTCACCGCGTTGTATACCACGAAACACACCTCCATCCTCCACTCGACGAATGCTAGCCTCCTCAACATCTCTAATCAAGCGAGCAAACTCCTCCTCGTCGCGGAAACTCTTGCGGGTCTCCGGCGGGAATGAAGCGGATATGACAGCGTAATCATCGATCCACCTTTTCATGTACCACTCCCACGGATGCGCGGGCTTGTCGTTCTTGGGGTGGAGGGAGTATGCCGCACGTGCGATGACGGGGGTAGTGTCATTGTGCAGTTGAGTGAGGGTTTGGTCAAAGTCTGTCAGGAGGATTATGCGCGGCATAGCTTGTACCGGATGTAGGTGTTGGAGGATCAGGAAGATGGTAAGGGTGGCTAGGAGAAGGTTCCGGCGTGGGGGCTTGAGGGGTGGCATAGTAATGATAGCGGCAGTAGAGGATTTTAGGTTTTCTTGTGCGCGAGGCTGTGGGAGCAGTATTGACAAGGGTTGGATTGGCATTTGTTATTGGTGGGGTCGGGCGGACAAGTGGGGGCAGGCAGGATATGCTTGATATGATATGCACACAATGAAATGAGGTCACAGTCCCATAGACCAGTTAGGTTAGAGGATGATGCCAGTATTTGATTATTATTTTTCTTTTCTTTTTTTCACGCCAAGGCCAAGGGTCTGACACCTTTTCGAACGATATCCCGTTCGACTACTATCATATCAACTTGGGTGAACGAGACTCAGTTGGGATACTTTGCAGTCGTCGGACGATCTAGTAATTTTTAGTGTAGAGATAGGGTTGCGGTAATGATTTCTGAGCAGAAATAGTTATCATACGCAACTGAATTTCGCCCAGGATATTGGTGTAGGCATCTCCCAGGCAAGCGCTCGTGAGCGGCCTCCCTAGCCGTAGGCGAAAGGTAATAACATTTCCAACCAGTATACCTGCTTCCTGTGAGCCTCCAAAAAACCACAACGGGCCCTGTTCCTACGGTCATAATATTCTATTATATTAGTTGCAGTGTGTAAAACATAAGCTGCAGAGGGCACACAAAAAGGTTTCCAATATCACCACGGGGTGGGTGGAGGATATGAGACACAACTAAATGCGCCGCTATTCACCGTGTAAGTGGACTTGTGATATTGAGAGAATGTAGCTTCAGTCACTTGGAGCTTATGTTTTAAGCCTTCACTAAAGAATTGGAGCTCAACTCAGAAATCTCCTTTAGTATATATAAATAAACACGAGGATATGGGAGTAGATGAGGAAGGAGTGGAAAAAATAGTATGGAAGATATACAGAAGAAGAGGCAGAAAAAGGAAAGCCTAGTTCAAGGCAATAGGTAAAAGGGGGAAGGAGAGGATGGCTGGCTGAAGCAGTGAGAAGAGAAGAGAGGAGCTTAGAAGAAAGGTAAGGGATAGAATGAGAATATTGAGGAACAGAAGGACAGGAAAATCAATGGGGCACAATAGTACTCCATGAAAATAGTATTGCCTCATAGAAAGGAAAGTGGATAAAGGGGGAGAACAATTGTAGTATAGAGAGGGACAAGGTTAGCCTAATAAATATAGAGAGAATAAAGTTTGAGCCTAAGGCAAGAAACATACCTATTCTATCACTAAACAAAATATCGCATATCCGGAGAAGGCAGCTTTGGGAGTATAGTTGTATTCTAACTTGAACAAGGCACTATTCGAGCTCTCACGGCACCCTTGACCCAAATGCCCCTCCCACAGATCCAAAATAGGGAAATCGCCCCTCTGTCCAAATTAGCACGTGTTAAAATAACCCTGCGTTTCCCTTATTGCAGTATTCTCGAGTGAGATGTTGTGAATCCGAATGGTAACCCGGTACCAGGGTATCCACCACATCAAGAAAAGTTAGGCTTCAGCCACAACATCGGAAAGATCCCCACCATTGTTTAATACCGCCTACGCCGGTAAAAATCGGAAAACATGGCCCTATATCGGTTCTCTACTGGCAAAACTTTGTACAGTGCTATACACCAGAGGAAAGGGTTTTGGACTATCCCCCGACAACCACCTATCGGGGGAGACAAAGGAACGGCATTCTAACCAACACCCTGCGCCTGGGAGGTACCGGGGACTCAGCGCCGGGACGAATCTGAGTGCGCCCCGATCGGGAGGGCAGCTTTGTCTCGAATCTGTCACCTAGAACACCCACTGCAAGCGGATGAACCCTGACACGCAGTAGCACTCGTATAAGAACCACAACTCCCCAAGCCCGAGAATACCCCCTGCAACATCGACATCGTTATGCTGCTGTCAAGGGCTTGTCGAAGTGGATAAGTATGCCCCGATAGTAAAGCTCATCCACATAACTCCCAAAAATACGTTTCCACTCAAATAAAAGCCTCCGGTAGGTCCCACTGAGCACACCACGAAAACAGGCCTGGCCACTGTTGAATTCCCTAATTCGTTTCATATATATATTCTTCTTGATAATATCGTATATTTCTCTACTTGGTATTATTATGAACATTACTACAGCTGGAGTATGTATTACATATATTTCATTGATATTTCATGATACGATTAGGGGATTATGGTGTGCTTTTCTTATCTGGTGTTCAGGTTGATTATATTTTATTTATCCGTTCACACCATCTTAGATTTACGCATGTTTTATGGGATTTCCTTAGCAGTTTTTCAGGGTCAGACATGTTCACACTTATGTTTTCCCTACTTATGTTACGGTCAAACATATCGACACTTATGTTTTCCCTTATATTTTCTCTTAGTTACTTGAAGGATGCACACCTGTATAAATAGGCGCTACCATCCATCTCACTTAAAGAGATTAAGGACAAGAACTACTACCAATCTACCTTCATACCAAACTCCTCCTCGCTTAATGTGCCTGTGGTATACTCTCTCTACTACGTCGTATTTTCGTACAAAGTTATTAAGATAGTGCCGTACCGTACATATTTGAACAGCCACGAACCCTCGGTAGATCAGAGGGGTCTTCCAACCAATAGCTTTCCTAATTATCAAGGCGTTCTCTCGCATATTGTTTCTTCCAAACATTAGGGAGTTCAAGCTAAAATGAAACTCTCGGTTTCCACAATATAACTTAGTCTGTAGCTGGGGAGGGAAAGACGCTCACCCAGACACGGCAGACAAAACCTTAGACTAGGCGCCACTCCCGCGGGTTGCCAACCTTTAGCTTCACGACGTGACCAAGCTATTACAGAACGAGGAGGTCAAGCCTCCAAACACACCAAGTAATTATGGAGAAACCCCGCTCTATCGATTTTTCCGGAGGCGGCGCGGAGGAGACGCGGATCTACTCCTGGCACCGGGAGATATTATGATACTACTCGCATAATTCTTGCCGGCGGAGATCAACTTAGCGGTAGGGGAAGAAAGCAAGGGATAGATATCATACAATCCGGAAAGCATCTTGGGGCGTAATCAATTGAAGGAAATCCTCTTAGACTTCGCATCACATATCCGCCTGACCCCACCTCCCCAGGGATCCCTTTCCCTTCCCTTAGTGAGGGTCTATGAACGGCCCTCCCAGAGTTCAATACAAATGCTGAGAGTATTTACCGCCACCCCCTATCACCCCATATACCGCCGCAGGAAAGATCCAGTTCATGCCTTAATCCCCTATTGCACGATACATAGCCAGCTCTTCTAGCACTTAGATTCCCCCCCTCTCCTCTTTACATTCACGGTACTGTACTTCCTAAACTTTATTCTCCCCCCCCCCCTTTACCCCGACACATACATCCCAATTAGCCATCGCAATCGCGCTGAACCAAGACAAAGATGGCCCATCACCACAGCGGATGTGGCCCCACGACCAACGTCGAGCACCTCCAATCCCACTCCCGCACCGCCCCCTCAAAAGTCTAGAATTTCTACGGTAATAGCAGCACCCCCTAGTTTTCAAAAGTACAAGTACCACAGCCCGCTTCCGGTACCCCACTTGGTGCGAACAAGGTTCCCAACAGCCAAGCTAAACACCGAAGGGGGCTGTGCCAAGGATGCCACGCTCGCTTGTCTATAGTTATGGATCGAATCACCGGTAACGCGGATGGCAAGTCAGCATCTAGCACTAGTGCCCCTTGCAATGGGTCACCGCGGTCACTTATTACTAACAGGGCAGCATACTAGAGCGCTAGTGGAAATCACCAGGCGCGAGTGCTACTTCATGAGGCGAACACCAGAAAAAAATTCGAATCATGCCCAAGAAAATAAGTTTTTGGCATAAACGGGCAAATATACAGTAGTTGCCCACAGTTAAGTTGACTAGACAACCAGGACAGGCAAACAAAAAAAACAAATGCAACCGCTATGCCATCCCATGCGTAACCCATGCAATGTGAATCCCACCCACCTCATCAGATCCCGTAATAAAACCGCTCAAACATTATGACCGGTGATAGGTCTCCCATCCCCATTCATCTTCTTCTTCATAAGATTAGTCGCAAGGCTAACCCCCTGCCCAACAACCCCGGCCCTCCCCACCGCCCCTCCTCCCACCCTTCCCGCAAATCCGCCGTCACTCCCAGCACTGCCACCCCTCTCATTGACACTATCAACCGCATTCTTCCACTCCCTCACCTCCGCAGGACCAATCCTCCCGCCGGTGCCCCTGGATAGCGCTTCCTCGGCCCTGCGTGTTACCTTCTCTTGTGTCTTTTCCAGGGTGTACTCCGTCACTACCACAGCAGCGAGACCAATCGCCGCGAGAAGTGTAAGGGCGAAGGAAGACCAGCCGAAGGCCGGGATCATATTTCCGAGGTGTACGTTTATGGCGGTCAGGCCGAGTTGGTTAACGAGTGTTGCTACCGCGGTTCTGTAACCCTCATAGGTCAGTATCGTATAAGATTGAGAGAGGGAGTGGGATGGGGGTGGAGAGAAAGAGGAGGGGCAACTCACGAAGTGACGTTCTGCAATACCATCCCACCCAACAGCGTCACCGTGGCCAACACCGCCGCTCCAGCAGCAACCTTCTTGAACACAGGGTGCACAGGAATAACCGGCAAACAGGAAATAGCGGTAGCGATCCACGCGATCCCCAACACTACCAGGCTTGCCCAGACGGGTGTGCTAAAGCTAATCCTCTTGCGGTATATGTCCGCCACAGCGACCAGTTCCAAGGGATCCCCGCCAACCTCCTTCGCAGTGAGGTTCAGGGCTTTAGCGTCGCGTGCGCACTCCCAGTCGCCGTTGTGGTCGATGCACAAGCTACGGTAGCCCACGCGGATGGTGGAGAACGTCTTGTTACCACGGTCGGAGGAGATGAGGGATGTGAGATTGGCGATAACGGGGGAGGGGCTGCTGGTATCGGTATCGTAACTTAGCTCTATCAAGTAGAACTTTCGGAGCGAAGGGGTGGAGCTCCCCGTCAACAGGAAGGAGGTGAAGATTAGGGAGATGGAGAGGGCAACGAGGGAGAAGAGGAAGATAGGCTTTGTGCATTGGCCTGTGCCGAAGCGGGAGAAACGGGTTAGGTTTAGCATTTTTGTTCGTAGCCGTAATTGTCGCAGTAGTCGTGGATGGGCGAGTGTGAAGGCGAATGATAGGCCGTAAAACAGAGGAAAAGCAAAGAAGGAAAGAAAAGTAAAGAAATAACCCAGTTATATGAAGATGGTAAAAATTAGAACGACCCAGTCGCCAATCGAATATAATAGAATTCGGAAAGGAAAGGAAAGGAAAGGAAAGACAAGAAAAGGGAACAGGAAAGGAAACTCGTGGAGATGGATGAATACTCTGCAGAAGATAGAAAAGAGGGGGGGGGGTCACCAGCGTCCCTTACCACCTTATATATGCCTATCGTCCCATATTATTATCGTCCCATATTATTATTGACATCATCTCCCTCGCAGCCATATGCCTCAATGAGTTTGAAAGACGAACGCTGTCCCACCGCGCGCTTCCGGGGGCCGGCCAAAGCCTAGTACACCCGGCCATTGGCTGTCGGAATAAAATAGACGAAACCGATCAAGAGCCGCTGCGTTTTGAAGTTTATTCTTGGCGGCTCGGATGCGCGAGCTGTATTCGTCCATCCTGGTCGCTCGCGTCACCACATCGGGCACTCTCTGCGACAAGATTCTCCAAATGGAACGAAAATAACCGTTTTAGGGCGTTTGGGGCTGTCTTGGATTTCCAAGTTTGGATGTACGTGATTCTGAGTCTTTCAAGAATTGGCGAATCAGCGGATCAGCGGATCAATGTATCTGAGACAGGAGTCGCACCACACCTGAATCGCCTTGCAGTCCAATAACCATCAGGCAACTTCAACGGTCAATTCAGTATCGCTCCCAGCTAATTGGCCCGCAATTCAATCTCCCCAACCGCCTCTATATTCTTCAGGCTATCTTTTCTAACCAATGCTCACCCGAGAAATATACTCTACACTTCCCCCCATCCATGCCCCTTCTCCCTTCCGTCTTATTCACTCCCCAATTCATCATCCTCGCTCCCAGTATAAAAAAACATCACAACACCCATTATGACCTGTAAATCACCCTGAACCAAAATGAAATGACTGAAATACTCATAACCATAGGAACAATGAAAAAATGTAAAGGAAAAAAAAAGAAAAAAAAACAGTACCGTCGTTGGTATAAAAAGTAGCGTAAAAAAAAACAAGTATAATAATGTGCCATGAAAAAGAAATGTGAGGTCAAAAGCATCGCTGACGAGATGATAGAGAGATGTAAGTGAGAGAAGAAAAAAGCCCAGCCACAAAGGAAAACGTGATGAAAGTAGCACAATTGGAAAACCCCCTTCCGTCCGTCCATCTAGATCAAAAGCCGCTATCAAGCATACGCGTGCATGCTATCCAGCTGGCCAGTTCCCTTCAAGTCATTTTCGAACCCCTCGGCGACGTTTAGAACAGTTCGGATATGTTTCATCTGGAGTCGTTCCTGCTTATTGTTCGCCAAGGCCTGTGCTGTTCTGACAGCGTTCTTGATCTGTATCACCCATAAATGTTAACGCCTGGTAAACACACTTTATCAAAAGAAAATCGTACCTGTCTGCCATTAAGGTTTTTCTTCGCCAACGACTCAATCTCCTCCTCGCTCAAAATCTCAGGCGCATCCTCACCGTACTTGACACGAACCATCCCCAGAAACATTGTCCAAATCTTCACCTTTGCCTGGAATTTCAATTCGTTGTACCGAAGGGCAACGTGAATCCTGCTTTGGAATGCATCGTCAAAAGTCTCGACCCGATTGGTGGTCAAAAACAAGATGCCCTGGAAGTACTCCAAAAGCCTCAAGAAAATTGACACCAAAGCGTTACGATGCATATCAGCCATCGTTCTCCGCTCCAAGAACACATCAGCCTCATCCAACAATAGCACAGCACCCCAAGAGTGAGCAATATCCAAGATCTTGTTAAGCTCGTGCTCAAGAACTGCAGGATTGGTTCCTAACTCTCCCGAAGAAACACAGTACAGGGGCTTCTTCAAAAGTTCGGCGATTCCTTCAGCGGTTAAGGTCTTTCCCACACCTGGGGGCCCATGAAGTACCGACACTAATCCGCGACCCTTGCCTTGGATAATATCGTCAATAGTGGCAGACGCAATATTGTTGCCAGAGTGCGATTCAACCAATGCTTTAACAATCTCCTTTTGCTCCTCGGCAAGCACAAGGGAATCAAAAGCCTTTTCGTTCCACTGAATCTCCTCAACACCGGAAACAGTGAATTCCAACCAGAGCTTCTCATTAAATGACCACCCAAGAACGACGGGTGAAGCCGTGAGAAGCTCATCGTCGGTAAACACGGGCTCCGCCTCTTCATCGCCGTCCTCTCCCAGGGCTTCCACCCTCATTGACTTATCATTCGCCTCTTGTTCCGTGACCACGTAAAATGATCCTTTGCCGTCTGTCACAACCTTGTGCTTCTCTACTTCTACGGGCACCTCATTCCCCTCCCCCTCCTCATCCTCTTCTCCTTCGCCGCCACAACAGCAATCCGTGCAGTCACCGGCTTCCGAGGAAGGCGAGGAGCCATTCTGCCCTTCGGCATCAAAGAAATTGACTTGGTTATCATCCTCTTCGTCGTTGTTGCGGGATTTGACGGAAGAAATAAGATAATTCGGATTGATTCTACGGAATGTAGCGGGGTCAATCATGATACGCCCTTTGACCTATACCAATGTTAATAATTCGGGGGGGTTTTTTTTTTTTAAAAAAAAAAGGTCCTAGTTTCCTTACATGAACCTTAGCGTATTGCCTCTTCTTCTTCATGAATGCCAATCCGTTGTGCATCTTGTACTGCATTCCTCTTAACGAAACAAACTTGCGGCCACGTTCAACCAGGGTTTCCTAAGAAAAGTTAGCAAACGCGCATTTAATACGTGCTTCTTGCTTCAAGGACTTACTCTCATGGTATCCTTATCTTTCCTATACTCCAATGGGAAACAGGATAGCGAAGAGATCTTTCTCGCTCCCTTGAACGGGTCAATGTCAACCATGATAGTACCCCAGCCGAAACCGCCCACTTCCTTGTCTGCCCCGGAGGACTTGCAGTCCTTACCAGCATACTCCAAGTATTTCCCCTCAACGCCCCACCATTTACCCCTCATAAAACTAGACTCCTTCTGAGCATACTCCAGCCTGAACGCCCTCGGCTCATTACTGCCAGCGCAAGTAGTGTACATCATAGTATTTGGTTTGAGCAATGCCCACAACAAGTCAAAGGTGATCATTGAGTTTGCAAGTAGAGGGTATAAAGTAGCTTTGACATTTGCATAATCTGTGTCCAAATACTCAATCAAGAGCTTGACATGATCAATCTGTTGAGAAATCTCCTCAGGTGTCAAAGGAATGTCCTCAGGCTTTCCAGGCTCGATCTTCTTCTGCTTAGGAGGCTCCTTTGGAGGCTCCTTGAGTTCCTTGGATTCGGCCTTTTTCGCAACCCAGGCCTCCATTTCGGGGAGGAAGTTGAAGAGCATATTGGGATCGACCTCAGGAATGTCCTCAACAAGGGAGACTCCCCTAGTGTCGCCGATGATCTCGGTTAAGGCCTCCTTCAACAGGATAGACTTAATATCAACCATAGTCTCCACATATTTATTTTCGTAATCGAAGATACGGCGAACGGTGAAGATGAATGAGGAATATTTGTCGGTCTTCGTATGCGCAACAGTGTCGGTTATCGTATAATCATGTATGTTCTTATCCCACACTATTTCGAAGGTTAGAAACAAATATCATGAAGCTCCATTGGCGATAGTAAAGCCGACAAAGGGGAAGTGCAAGGCTGTGTAGAGAAGAAACTCACATTCATCAACCCTCTTGAACTCCAAGATACTCGCTCTCTCTTTTCCGTCCCCCTCCTCCCCGCCCGGCTCCAGGGAGTTCTCGCCACCTTCGCCCATCATTGCAGCGGCCGCTTCCCTCTCGGCCTTCTTAGCCTTCTTCTTCTCCTTCCTTGCTTTCGCCTTCTTCTTGGCCTTCAACTTCTCACGTCTTCGCCGCCTCGATGACTTCTTGGCTAGAATCAACCTTACCGCAAGCGCTAACGCTTCGTTTTCCAGTCCGGAATCAGAAGATGAATCCGAGGAGGAGGAGGAAGACGAGGAACTATCGCTATCATCGTCATCCGAGGCACTAGACGAGTCGCTTGAAGATGAGTCACTCGATTCACTCTCCGACTTCTTGCCCCTCTTCCTCAATTTCCTTGATTTCAATTTCTTATCTTTCTTTCTATCCTTCCCTCTTCCCTTCTTATCCTTATCCTCTTTCTCCTTCTCCTCTCTCCCCTTTTCCTCCTTCTCCTTCTCCTCTCTCTCCTTCTTCTCTCGCTCATCTTTTTCCCTTTCCGCTTTCTCCTTCTCCTCTTGCTCCTTCTTGGCCCTCTCCTTTTCCTTCTCCTTCTCCTCTGCCTTCAGCTTCTTGTGCTTACACATCGCTTTCTTCGTCTTCGCTGCAGTGTTTTCCGGAGCTGCTACAGCTGCAGACTGCGAGGCGGTGGCAGTGCCCGGAGCCGAATCGTGAGATGTTGAAGGAGCAGCATTGCCGTCCGTAGAAGCGGAGGTAGGGGTAGTAGTGGAAGCGGTCGACGTGGCGGGAGTCCCAGAAGGAGCAGTTTCGTTGGCAGAAACCTCCTCTGCCGGTGAAGCGGGTTTAGAAGTCATTGTGCTGCGGAGCTCTCTCTCTCTGCAGCTGATGGGGCAGGTTATCGGTAGTACTAGCGAAAGGGCGAGATGAGCTCACAAACGAAAAAAAAGCAGCGGAAATTTATAGAATATGAAAGGTACAGGGGACAAAGGTGTACAGATTGATGAAGAATGATGGAGGAGGAAATAAATGGTTGACGGTCAAGCGGAGGATGGATGATAAGCTATGGTCGGTGTTGGAGAAGGGGGGGGGGGGGAGGAGGAGGAAAGGACAATACCGGTACTTGTAGCAAGAGGTGGTGGGAAGGTGGGAGGAAACTGTAAGGTGGTCGGTCAATCAATCACAAGCTCGAGCCGCGAATCGGCAGAATAAGTGGCAGAACAAAGTGCTCAGCCACGCACGGCAAGATAGACAGATAATGCGGGTGAGTACGGCACGGTAAGGTATGATGCACGAGAACTGGATTCAGCACGGCCGGGGCTCCCTCTTGACGAGAGGGAGAAAGGGGCAGAAGGTTCCGGGTGCTGGCTATTTATTCAAAGGAAGGGCTGAAGAGCGAGAGCTTTGCTATGACTCCGGGGAACATTGCAGGGACAAAGCAGGGGGAGGGAGAGATGGTGAAGGAAACAGAGAAAGTATTACGGTTAATAATAACCTTAATATAGTCCAGGGGTAGGGATCAGAAAGGAAGTCGGCATGGGATCAGAGTCGAAGGAGTCAGATGTGTAATAAAGTTAACTTCAGGCCCAAAAGCACGAGATAGGGTATCGAGAGACAAAAACCGCATCACCGTAGGGTGCAGTACGAGTACAGTACAGTCAGTACCGTACCGGTACTCGTAGATAGAGGGCTATAAAGTACCGCATCTACCCTGCATCGCACTGCATCTTCAATGCTCGAGCAGGGTTGCCCAGATTACTGCAGCTTACCATTCAGGTGGCAGCCTTGGAGGGGGAGGGAGGGTCTGAGTCTGCGGCTCTGCTCCGCAAACTCTATGCCGGGCTCGTGGTGAAAGGGGGGTTATCCTTACCAAGGTATAGTATCATTATCATGGACAGACAGAGGAGGGAAGCTTCTTCCCCGACAAGATACCGCAGGGAAAGGAAGGGGAAAATTCTCTAAAATCTACCACCGGTAGCGGCCCGGAAGGTGAGGGAGACTGTCTAAGCCCCGCCCCCCCTCTTCCAAAGCTGTGAGCGTTTGTCTGTGCCACGGTTTTGTGTCAACCGTGTCAAGTCGTCAATCACGATCAAAACGACGAATCCTCGACGCAAACCCCAACCGCTGCTTTACCGCGAACGGAGCGAAGGGGGGAGGGAAGCCTCAATATAATACCGGTATCCTACGAACAATTGATGTGCCGGCACCCAGCGAAGGCCAATCAAACCTACACTGCCGCGCTTCAGGTCAAGCAAAATGTTCACATCGTAACCTGGCAACTTGGGAAGGGGGTCCAGCTGCGTTGTTTGCCGGTCTCGATTGGAAAGAGGCAGAACTGGAGAGAAGCGGCAGCCCTGCCCACAAGCCCTCACCTACCAATCGTTACCCCACAAGCCCGCGCAATCCGATATCCCCAATGCCCTCCAGAGGAACCATCTCCGTCCAAGTGCAGCACCGCACGCCCTCCTCCGCTATCGTGACCCACCCAGCTTCATCCTGTGAAGCTTTTCGCCCCAGTTTAAATGTTTTATGAACGTGTCACTCGAAAAGTGCACTCGTTCAAGCAGGAGAGATGCACAAAACCATGCCGGTATTGATTCCTCCCCTACGACAACTGTTGGCTGGAGTCTGCCGGTAGGGGAAAAAAAATGAAAGAAAAAAAAATAGGAGGAAGAGGATACCGTGATGCTGAATGCACAAACCAGGGCACATTGTGTGTGGAGGCCAGGAAGCGCAAGGCGACAAGTCTGAGTCATGGATAGAGTAATAGTGCCGGTAGCGTTCAGCTTCCAGGGCCAATTACGTTTTAACCAGAGAGCCTCTTCTCCTCCACCCCCCTCGAGTCGTCAGCAACTGCAAAGCTCAGTTTGCTGCTATGCTATTCATTCTACCTTATGCACGCCATGCGGTACCGGCACCCTATCATCCTATCCTCCCAATCATGGGACCAATCTTCCCCATCTCCGCCCTGACTCACACGCTCTCGGCATTCGAATTCTTATGAGCCCTCACGGGCGCGAGTACCGGTACCGACGCCCCTGTCCTGCCTGACATGTCATGGTGTCCGATGCATTGTACGAGTGCTCGTACAGTACGGTACTGTACCCATTCCAAAACTTCCGTCAAAACGGGCCCGTTAGAAACCTACGAAAGGAACCCAGCATCTAGCCGCAGAGCAATCGCCAATTGATGCCCTCATAGCGAACTTCACCCCCACCAAGTACCGTATCTGCATTAAGTTACCCTACAGACTTTGCATTGCAACCTTACCGTACGAGTGCTTACGGTACCTGTACCAATGCTTACAATCTTGTGCGTGTACGGTATGTAGGGGATAGCTGGATAAGGAAGGCGCGGGCTTCAGAGTCAGCGAGCCACAGCTGGCCATAGCCCATCACCAAATTCCTCCGAGTCGAGCAAGATCTCCAGTTGGCCGCTGGCAGAACTTGACGGCAATAGTTTCGGCATCCGTGGGCTCCAGAAATTACGTTGCCGTGCTTCGGGCATGGGTTGCGGGGTTGGCAGCTGGCGAGGAACAATGGTAGAAGCTCGAACAGCAAATAGTATTATAGACCACAGGATAGTATGGCGAGGGTATCTCGAAGCCGACACTGGAATCGAGATACCGGAGCGAATGTGGCATCATTGTCCAGCCAGGGCTAGCCTACAAGTACCGTGCCGGTGCAGTACCGGCACCGTTTCCCCAACACCGGCGGCTTTGCGAGCTACCGTACTGGGCTGGCCCCCTCTCGTAGACAAGCCCCCTGCGGTTCTGTATCAATTTGTCGATATCACTATCCTGGATACTTCCACCACAGGATGGCACTTTTGAATGAATTTCCCCAGGCAACAACAGTACGGTACTCGTGCAGCGTGTTTGTCGAGCCAGCCGTCGCACCGTCAGGCCTCAATCTGCGGTGGCAACCCAATCATGGCCCGGTGCGCGTCAGGCCTCCTGCAGAGCTTTTTCTCAACGCTTAGCATTTACCCGAGCATCTCGTTGAGGGCGTGGCATGGCGAGTGTGAATACCGGTAGATGAAACCCCGGGGCGCACGCCATAAATGTAAAAGATCCGAATCCAATCCGTTTTCCAAGTCATCATAAGTGACTGCGCACTGCACCGTACTGTATATAAATTACGATTACATTACGATACCGTACTATACGACCCGGACGCCCGGAGTGATCGGGCATAGGGGGTGATCAGTCAACCCAGTCCTACCGTATTAGCGAAATCGTCATACATGCCCTTCACGGGATAAACGAAGAATGGCACAGCGTTCGCGAAATCCGTTCTTCCTCTCAGTCGGGGTAGGCTTAGCTACAGACGAGGGATGATCATTCGTCACTTCATCATTCATTCGGAACCCTCCCGGACTAACGTTGGCATCAGAGCAGCCGGTAGACTATTCCCCACAGCCACGCTGCAGTCGGAACGTGTACGAGTACTCGTACTGTCCTGTGCCCACGATAGGGTTAGTGAATAGTTAACTTGGGTCAGCCCGCAAAAAATAACCCCTTTCTATGAAAGCACGAAAACACTTCACTTGGATATACGGTAGTTCTTAGACACCAATCATGCCTGGCCCCCCCCATTGTAGCGCCGGTGCTATCTTTCCGCCCTGAGTCACCAGGTCCTCGTCCGCCCCAGTCCCGCGCTGACCCTCTACTTCAATCAAACCCATGATAATACAACCAGGCATGGTCAAAAAACTGCAATCGCAATAAATTCCAAAAATGAAAATGAAAGGGAAAAGTTGTAGATGCATGATGCTATATATAGTCCTGAATGCATTTGGGTCAGGGCCTCATTACTGTGGGCAGCCGTTGTCCTAGACGTTTATTTGTCGCCAGTAGAGAGAGGGACTCTGTGGCCTGGAGGGACCAAACACCGGTATGATACCGCCTCGCAACACGGCGGGACCGCACCAAAATGGCGAAAAACGAAGCAAATATGGGAAAGCGGGTTCACTATAATAACCCACTTATGAATTCCCGTCAAATCACGCACTCAAGTACCCGAGAATATAAGGATCAACGTCTTACTACCCACCACCTATGGTCCGGGTCCGGGGACAACGGTCCCCCCAGGAAGGGCCAGCGCTCTTTTGACACCGCCCAACCCGACCCCTCCTACCGTAGCCATGCTGGATCTCGCAAACCGGTGCTCGTAATGCGCTGGGGCACAGTCCGCGTGTACTGTACTCGAGTACTTCACCGCGCCAGAGCTCACCCACACTGATTCTCGGTTTGTAAGCAAGGTTTTGCTAGAATCTCAGCCCCGTAGCTGAGCCGGGGCTGCAGAGCCCGGCATGCACGACCTACTGAGGAAACCGGAAGAACCGGTCCCCTCTCTTAGACGTCCAGAATTCCCCTCTTTGGATGAAAAAGCGGCAAGCAGAGCTGGTATCATAAGGCCTTGCTCTCAGCCCTCCGCTGAGACAGATAAAAAGAAAAGATAAGACCAAGGTTTACTAGGGGAGGTAACTCCAACGCCCAAGTGCGAGGTCGACCGGTACCGGTAGTTATTCTAGCCCCTAAGGTAGAGCCGACCCCTGTTGTCCCGCGAAATCACCATGTCCTAAAGTCAGCAAGAGGAGGGGCTACCTGTAGGGATCAATACCAGGAGCTCCCATGATTTGAGAATCATGGGTGCGGTACTGGTGCAATAGAGATCCCGAGCGTTTAGGGGGGCGGGGTGGTGTTAAAGAAAACTGACGTATGATAGATATAGTCTACCATAACTCTCTATCGTTGCTCTTTGGTAGCCTCCATCATTGCTCCGGCTGGAGAAATAACCCAAGGGATATGCACCTCTTCTCCTGGAGTCCACTTGAACCGATTGCCACAATTGATGCATGTGGGGTCTAACGGGAACATTCCACGTGGGTTTGAGGACAGCGCCAACCGGAGTCCACCTCTCCGTTATTTTTTCCATGGCAATACTCTCTATTTTCGTCCCATACGTTTGACTCACATGTTGGCCTTAAACTACTGCATCTCCAGTTTACAGGGTCAAGCAGATATTCATGTTTGGATAAAATTCCTGGGCACAGTTGGCCATCTGAACGCGCCAACGAGCAGTGTATAGCCCTCCATTCCCATTCGTTTTGCACGAAACCAGAGGTGTCATACTTCACATTAGAGATCTCTGGTGCTTCAGTGAGGCAACAGGCTGATAGCACGGAAGTTGACTATTGACCGGGGATCTGGATTATTTAGCTAGGGCCCTATAGGGGAACTTCACTGGGTCAGATAGTCTCGGAGATTCAGGCCCCATAAGGAAACCGAACATTTGGGAATAAAAGTAACCTACAAGCTAGATCGGTAATTGAGGTGGTGTGTGTACCGGTAGGGACTTCTCAGGTTCCTAACTAGGGGAAAGTGTAAATTCGGTTGAACTATACCACGAGTTTAACGGATCCTAAGGATGAGCACGCCCGACTGGTCCAAAATATCGAGAGGGGTCCATGGGATTAGAGAAGTTATATGCCTTTATCTTACATAGCAACCACAAAATTGCAGCCCCAGTAAAAAAAAAGGGGGGGGGGATTGTTAAGAGACCTAGAAATAGGCTGGGTGCGCGCGTGCTTAGTTCCCATGCGTATGAGGTATGATAGGGTTCACTCTGAAGGGTTACGGGACGGCCACCCAGGTGTCGGCCAGAATCACAGAACATCACTCGATTTAGCTATTGTATTGTATGTCGAAATTGTTACTTCATGTGATGGAAAATGCAGGCATGTCCGCATACCTACTATACAATCTGGGGTCTCATGATATGGATAATAATAAGAGTCATCTCGATGCATATAGATCAGACTGCTGGTATAGATAGGTGGACTTGGGCACACGTACAGTACCAGGAGCAGACAACGTGACGTCTCTCACAAAAAATTATTCTTTCAAGCACCGAGCCCTTCACATCTCAAGCGATATTTCCTTTCTCAACACCGACTCTTTCTGTATGACCTCCGACATTATAGCGTTGCGAAATAGGAATGGAAGATTGGGGATGGAGCCCACGATTCTCTCATACACGCAAGACTAATATCACCCGGGAATTTACGACTCACTGCCCATGGTCCGCCTGGTGCCGGGGAGAGCATAGCCTTGCACAAGAGTGATAGCAAAGACCTTGTCGCCGCACCCACAGGATGTGCACCAGGACAGCCAGAATGATCCTGAGCGCTGTGATGGAGGCTGCTATCGGAATGCGCAGTGGTAATAGAACGGAACAGTAAAGAGAATATCTGTGGTGGGATAATTAAGAAAGGTGCGTGCTTCTTCTCTTACTCACCCCTCTCTAGCTAATTGGTAATGACAGGTGTGTAGGGAAAACATCATCAAAGCAATCTGATCTCTCCATGGATCAATACACCCATCTCTAACATTCCGTCCATGTCCAAACTCCTCTGCCCACACCCGTGATAACAAAGGAAAGACATATCTCTAGAATCTGCTTCCAGACTTCAAACAAATCTATCATACTGCCAAAAACTGAAACACACTTCCACGACTTCTGTAAACGGCCTTGTCCTTCCATTGCACTTCCCGTGCCTTCCATGACCAACCACAACACACCATCTCTCATGACTTCAACACCGAGAAGCAACCAACAATAGACCCCAGGGAGGTTAGAACTACCGTTTTGCTTTCTGGTGAACGTAGTAGGTAGGTAGGTGGGCTATGGGGATTTCTTAGCATCAGGAGAGTTCTGAAAAAAAATAAAAATCGTCCGTTGCTTTCGGGTATCATTTTTATCTCCTCGTAGATAGGAGGGCCCTCTGTAGTTGAGTGGATTGCACGGTTGGGCTGGGCTGTCCAAAATAAGGTTGATATGCGTACGACTATTAATTTCGGACTACCGGCGTTAATACTAGTAGAATGCTACAAATACACCAGTCCACTACCTTTGCTGCGGGCTTGCTGGTTGGAGCCTGGGCGCTCACTCGGCTTGGGGTGGTTTCGAATTTGAATCCCTTGCCCCGTACACGAGTACAGCCAAATCTAGTCTTTGCCGGCCTGGTTCTCTACCCCATGATGATCGGGATGGCGGATAACGAGGGCAGATCAACTAGGATGGGGCCATTTTCTCAAATCCCCGGGTGGGATTGAGAGATCAGCGTGCTGGGTGTTGACAATTCATTGAGGATTGGTCTTGTGCGTCTCCTGCCTGGCCATATCTATAGTGGCGTTACTTTGAATTTTAGGGTATTATGTCGGCCGATCTATGAAGAGAATCCCGCCTTTAAACGCAGAGAGCAGGCTCGACGTCGAACTGGACATGAGTCTGAAAGGAGGGGGGGTTATTGTACTCCCCATTATGTATTTTTCCTATTGGTAGGCGTAGAAATTGTAAAAATTGGGAATCTCGCTTGGACGTTGGAGTTCCTTCCCAGAGTGGGGGCCTTTATGTTTTGTCTCAACCCGTCGCCGAAAGGGAATCTTCCCGCTGTGTTTTCTCCCCTTTATCCAATAGAGGAAATTCTGGGTGTCCTAGTGTCCTTCTCAACCATTCCGGTTTTCGTGGGACTATTATTTCGGTACCGGCAGTTCCCTTTCTTGTCATGACAAGTTTTATTCATCCCCACGGGTGCAGGTGCTTTACTAATCTGATTCCTTCTTAGGGTCATGAGCACGGTTGTCTGCATGCGCCACGTACTAGTACTTTGCGTTCTATCCCGTCACGAAGGCGGCTTCCGTGGAATTTCAAGGAACGGCCCGTCTGGGGCCTGGGCGGTGATACGGCGGGATCCCGGGGGATGGAGTGATTGAGACGGGAGGCTGGTGGGCGGAACAGGGGAAACTGTCAAAATTAGAGTGCACGGAGATAATTTTTCTCTTAAACGTTCATGTTGGCGGAAGCTAGAAAATCTGAGCCGAGTAGTGTGCGCCACTTGGATACGGTACTGTACTCGTACTTCGACGGCACTCGTACTAGCACCAATACAATACTTGTGCACACAAGAGTTGGGTTGGTGCAGCTCTCTACGAGTGCGACCAGTGGCAACACCCGACAGAATGTTACGCCGAAGGAGGTGTGATGGGCTTGCTGTTATTACCCAGGCCCGCATGAGGTGCAAGCCAGCCGGTTTTCCTGCCCGAGAAGCGTGCAGCATTTCCAATTGGCTGGGGTACCGGTGGTTGGTCTCTCTAACGACTCCTTGTACAAGTACCAGCGCTGTATGGTACCGGTACTGTACTCGAGTACTCGTACAGGCAAAGTCAACATGAGGTACTGTACCTGTGGAGATTAGTGCCAATACTCTAAGGTTAAGATTACTTGTTAGCTTCTGGCGGGGAAAATTGATTTGGGCTTGGTGTTGATAATTTCTGCGGCCAGCTCCTTTCGCGGGTGATGCCTATAGTCTATAGATCTCATCCTCTCGATGTCTCCTGAGCATCGGAAGAAAAGTCGGGCCCTGCTGAGCTTTGTATGCACACTTTGTGAAGGTCCGTAACTTAGCCCCCTTATATCCAGAAGGGGGGGGCGTCTGCAGAATGTTCCCAACTTGGGAAATAATCCAAACCTGGAGGGGTTCAAGTTAACGAAGGGGCAGCCTGGATTCTCCCCGTTGATAAAGAAGCAGTCGCGTGGGGGCTGGTGCTGCTTTATGGGGGCATTTTGCTGCCGAGGCCGGAGTTCAAGCGCCACTGTTATCAGGGCGTTGGTGTCACGCAGGTACCGTATGATACCCTACTGTGCCGGTACCGGTATCCCAACCACATATCCCTGTCGTGCGGCTTTAATTTTCGCTTTTGAGCGTGGATAGGGGTTGCCAAAGGTGGAACCGTCGGTTGAGTTAATAAGTAAATCAAGGTTACAAGTGAGTTAGGTTTATGAGAAACAGATTATTAGAAAGCCTCGCCATACCCTCCTACCGGTATGATACTGCACCGTACGAGTGCTCGAGTGCCCGTGGGCGGGCAGTCGTGCAGATGGATTTACTCGAGTATGACCCGTGAGACATGCTCGCCCAGGGTTGTCTCAGCCTTGTGGGCAGAGGGGGGGTAGTGCACTGTAATTTCCTCCCAGCCAAAGTGCCTTCACTTCATGTCTCTCCTCAATCCATGCAGGCGAGCATTGGGTGAGAAAAACAAAGCAAGCGGGCAGCGCCTTTAACGATAGATCCACATCTCTCAATGGCGGTTGCGCTAGCGACTTGGCAACCGGACGTCAAGGACTCAAGACTAAAGACATCGTTTCGGTGGTCTGGGAGTTTATCATGAGTTTTTTTCCAACTGGAATCTCCATGGGGTTACGGTACCGCTCCAAAGTTAGCCCACTGCAAAACGAGGGTATCCATGGGGGCAATCCTTGTCCCATGAAACCTGTATGGGCGTCTTGTATTACGGTGTTCTCGCTTTGCTGGGGCTTGCCGTGGGGTGGGTGTCGGGACGGTATCGTAGAATCACCACTGGTATTTGGTATTTTCGCCTCCACTCTGTCAACGACGGCAGGGGCAGTGAAAAGCGATTGCCAGGTGCAGCTTATTGTGGTGTGACACAAGCAACCGAATTCCACAAGTCCAACAGTCAAATTTTCCTGCCGTACTCGTACAAACATCTCTATGGCGTTCCACAGCGCGGCCTTTTAGGAAAATAGGTCAAGAGAGGGGGGGGAGGGTGGGGGCCCCCGCGGTACAACAGATTATCATACTACCAGAGTATACAGTCACCGTAACTGGGAGGCATGTGTTGATAATTCTTTGTATGGGGGCGGTTCCGGCGGAGCTGATTTGGTTTCTTGGGAGTTCGGGGAGACTGGTAGGACCCCACTCCGTTCACCTTGTGGAAAACTTACCTAGGGATTGTCTGGAGCACCAACCTGGCACGGTGAGCTTAGAACTTCGGAAAAAGGTATGTTCGTCGGGTTTCCTACAGTACGCGGCGCGGGAATATTCGCAGAATCAGGACTTTTTACACGAGAACAAAATTAATACTCGTACATGTAGGGGTACAATCGGGGTATATCGATATCGCTACAACACGCCACGTTTGTCCGGGCCCATAAGCACCCGAAAACGAGGATTAAAGGAATATAAGTGTGTGGTGAAAAACCAGCGCATGTCCTCACCAATCTAGATTATACCCCCCTGTTCTGTGTACTTCTGGATTTGGACAAGTACAAGTAGATAAGCGTCTTTATTCTAACTTGATTTTTATCCACTTTTGGGGAATACCGGTAGGGTCTCGGTCCGGGCTTGCGGCTGGGTCCGCCTTTTGGTGCAACTCTACTTGTATTTGGGCCGGAATCTACTGCAGACCTTGGGGCGCTTGTTTTCCAGGTACCCTCCCCACCAGTTCCGCAAATATATGTGTAATACTGTACTAGTACTTGTACATGGTAGGATCTCTTCTGCCGAGGACTGGGCGGAGGCAAATGGAAAAGTGTGAGGTAAAGTGCCCCGGCAGGAAAAAGGGCTTTCACTTTGAATCATCAATCTAGGAAACTCCTGGACAGAGCGCTCAGAAGTTGATAGTGTATCGCAAGCCGATTGGGAGGGTTTTGAATCGCATGGATTTAATTTTCGGCACCATATGCCCCGTTGTGGGCTGCGGGTCTTAAACTTATCACTCGGCCTAAAAATGTTGATGGGGGTGCTGCCTGTATCTGTGAACTTACGCTTGCTGGTAGGCTTCCGATTGTGTTACTCCAATGCTCATACAACGCTAGTACGATAGGAATGGGCAATCTCATGCGTGGAGAATTCTGAACTGCCCACGCCAAAGCTGTGCCACAAAGATTGTTGGGTCGACAGAGCTTCCTCCTTTGGACCTAGAAGGAGGGCTGGGATAAATTTACGGCGCGTGGTTGGCCCCATTTCAGCGGACCAGAAAACCTGCGGGGAATCAGTAACATGGGTGATGTATGTAGTACCAGATTTTTGTGTTGGAAGGAAAGCACTTAAGTTATTATGAGTCCCCCTTCGTCGTAAAAAATCTTTCATCTTTTTGTTATTCAATTAGCCTCTCCTACCCCACGGCATTGAGGAGTGGATAATTGAGTGTCAATTTCGAGGAATTCCTGGAGCTTTTTTTCTTCCCACAAGATTGGTCTTCGGATAGCTTAACTCTGAAGGGAAGCTAAGATGCCCTTCCTCCGCGGCGGCAGTCGTTCAACGGCCGCCGTATTTCCTGGACAGCTTCTAGCGTGCACGGTTTTACTGGTCTCCCTCTTTTTTGCTAATGTTGAAGCACTGCATTCGACTGATACGATCACCAGCGGTGGTGATAATACTAGATCTGGTTACCAACCGTAAGTACTCTAACCCACTGATGTTACTTTGTTGTTGGTCAATTGCGCGTTTCAAGTGATGATTCGCAATCTGCATGATAACCCTGTAAACCTTTGGGGAATGTGAAATCGTTGACATACGGTATTGGGGATGTATCTAGAAATCATAATATGGACCCATCTATAATAGGATCGCCTCAGTTTGGAATGATGTGGAGGAAGAAATTGCAAGGAAACTATAGAGGATGGACCGAACAGGTAAGCGGATCGCGGTTTATGAGACTTAGGTGACTATATTTCTATCAGATTGGAATTGCTAATAAATGGGAAGATATTTGCGCAAGCGTTGGTTTATACCCCCGATGATACTCAATTCGTCTATGTCGCGTCCCAGATGAACATGTAAGATCTATCGGGGGATAATTTGGTCTTATTTATGATTTAACTATCTGTATTAGGGTTTATAAGATTGACGCCAAAACTGGAGATATTTTGACCTCCAGGAACCTAGCAATTCCCTTTTTGGTTTCTGAGCTAGATGATTGTAATGATATTAGTTTTGTTATTGGAAGCACTGTATGGACTCTCCGAGCGCCCATTTGAGCTACTTGGCTAATCTCAAAACGAATGTCAGGCTACGGGTGTTATTGACGATAAGACCAATACGTGGTACCTAACTACCAAGACATACCGCGATCAGAGTGATGTTGAGAAGGGCAGAGCGAATGGGCGCTGTATGTTCTTTCCTCACTGACTATGTAGGCATAAGCCTTGAGATAAGTGGCCGAACTGATACAAAATAGATCTCATTCATGCTTTGGATACCCGGACACTGGAGGAAAAGCCAGGATATCCGGTTAATATCGAGGGTCTTATTGCTAGAAATAATCCAATCAGGATGTTCCAAGGGGGTATCCACCATCAACGCCCAGCGTTGATGCAGAGCGGTCCATACATCTATGCTGGTTTCGCGAGCCGTATGTATACTCCAGCTTCTCTATTCTGTTTATCAATTCCAGGGGCTGACCCAGTTCAACAGATTGCGTACAGTATAACTTTACTGGCTGGATTATTGGTTGGAATGGTCAAACGGGAGAGATTGTGGAGAGGTTCGCCACCGAGGGTGGCCCCGAGGACAAAAAAGGAGGTGGTGTGTGGATGAGTGGTGGTGGGCTTGCTCAAGACTCTCGTAAGTCCCATTTTGTGCAACTGTATTGTGCGGCTCTAGTGAACTGGCTTTATGGATTGCTGATACTTTCGTTTGTCTAATCTCAATGCAGCTGGCCGTATGTTCTTTGCTACTGGGAACGGGTGAGTGCTTTAGTCTGTCCACATATTTTGGTGGAATGAGGCTGATAGTCTTCCTAGATATGCTTCGCAACTTAGCACAATCCCGGTCCCTGGGCGGCAGCCTCCCACAGCCCTGGAAGAGGCTGCTGTTCACATGGCCATTAATTCCGATGGTAGTCTCGCCGTGATAGACTTTTGTATGTTTCACTTCCCGTTCTCTAGGTACAGCGTACTAACCATTTGCGTAACACTTATAGTCATGCCCTGGGAAAAAGTAAAAAACCTTTACTATGTTTCTATTACCACATTGGGGAAGCTGGACGTGCTAACTTCCATTCCAGCAAGCTTTAGATGGCGCAGATAAAGACCTTGGGACTTCAGGTATCGCATTATTGGACCCTACAGTTTTCAAGTCGCCAACGGTCGCAAGGATTGGGTGTATTGCGGGGAAGTCTGGAAAGCTGTATTTCTTGAACCTTGAGTTAGTCCCCTCCGATTCCGGACTGTCGTTGTTGTACTGACTGGGGGCGTGACAGCGACCTTGGGGGCTACCAAATGGGACCGAATAAAAAGGACGCCGTTCTTCAGACAACAGAGTTGCCCAATTCAGTATTTGCAACAGCAGGGTCGTACCCACTCGAGGGCGGCTATGTTTACGTATGATATTTCTGGAATCGAGGCCCCATTAGACCACTTCTGATATGAGTATAGGTCAATGTTGTTCAATACCCTACTTTTGTGTTCAAATTTAGTGTGGGACCAAATGGCGAACCGGTCTTCACACAGGTTGCACAATCCAACGAAAAGACAGCCTTTGTGCTTGGGGTTGGTCATGGCACATCGACTTCTCTAAATGGTCAGGCAGGGACGGGTTTGTATTGGGTCACAGATATCCAAGGTCTCAATCTCCGGATTTATAAGGCCGTCCCTGAGAATGGAGTACTGGTTCTCCTGAAGGGGTTGAACGTCCCAGCCCAAATCAAATTCAGTAGACCTACCTTCGGGAACGGCAGGGCATATTTGACCACAAGCGACGGGTACGTTGGATAACACCTGAACCAAATGATGGATGGACGTGCTGACCAATGGAGACATCTTGTTGCTGTGGGGTCGCCCGTCAACCCTCCTATGAATTGTTCATCACCAGTTGAGTTCGGCAATGCCACAATCGGGGGGGCTGTTGTGACCAAGACCCTCAGCTGCAAGGCGAATATTGCTGTAACAGTAACCGGAATTGGCCCTCGTATTGCCCAATACTTCTCGGTTTCTGATCTCCCAACTTTCCCCTTGGCTCTGACAGCGGGCCAGATTGTTAGTTTCAAGACTACGTTCAAGCCAACTGCGCCGGGCCCGCTCTCAGATGACATCTATGTCAATACTACCAATTCTATTGCGGACTACGCCGATAACACACCAATTGCCGTACGCGGTGTTGCTACTTCCCTCACACCTGTTCTCTTCATCAGCCCCAACACGGTATCTTTTGCTGGTATAATTACGGGAGAAAACCCTGCTGGCTATAACCGTGCCGTTATTATACAGAATCAGGGTAGCACAACACTAACCATTAGTGAGATAAACGTGAGCACCACGAGTGAAGCAGGTCCTTTCTTGCCTCCTGGAACCACCGCTGCTGGGCCATTCACATTTACGGGATTCCCGACCACCATTCCTCCCGAGTCTTCTGTAACTGTTAATATCAATTTCAATCCTACCACTGAGGGGAACTTTGGAGCTTACGTGCAATTTAAGACAAATGGTATACTCAGATCGGAGGATGCTGCTAGAAATGATATATGCTAATTTTTAAACTAGGGGGTACTAAGTTCCTGACTGTAGTGGCCACTGCCGGCAGTTACCCGAAGGCATTAATTGAATTCGAAAAGGTTGATGGATCCGGGTGGACTGCATATCAACCCGGTGTGCCTTTCAGCTTCGGCACTGTTTTCGAGCAGGCTACTCGAACTCTGAGAATGAGGCTTACCAACTTCGGCAATCCGTCAGTATATTAAACGGTTTTTCCCATTGCGGAGGATACTAACAAATTATAGGAACGCGAGTGTACTACATGTTACTGTTTCCAAGCCCCCTATTGGTGCTGGCAAAGTCGTTGGGTAGGACCTTCCTTTAGAGCTCACTTTATCGTCGGGGCACACTGACACTTTTGGAACTAGTGCGCGCAACGGGATTGATCTGGGCGAAGGGACTGAGCTCGCCGCAGGCCAATCTGCTACCGCTCAACTTTTCTGTTCTGTCCCCAAGTCTCAGGTTAATGTGGATGCATACGTCGCCAACTCGACTTGGACTATGAATACCAATGACCCCACAATGGGGAAACAGGACATTGTCTTTTCCTGTGATGCTGTTTCGGAACAACTTGGGCCATTGAAGGCAAATTCCCAAGGGAGATATCGGTATATTGGCTGCTTCAAAGAGAATAATCCTGGGCGGCAGCTCTCGAACCAGCTCTATGGCGCGGATACTAACGAGAATGGAAAGTGTATGAGTGGGTGCGCTGGGGCTGCCCAGAATTTTATCTTTGCCGGGACTCAGTACCACCGTGAGTGCTGGTGCGGCAATACAATCCCTAGCTTAAAGGTCGGTGAGGAAGAATGCAACTTTGACTGCTCAGGGTAAGGGGTAACACCACTTCCTGCTTGGGTAATTTCTAAATTCTTGTATAGAAATGGCACCCAAATCTGCGGAGGCAATGGCTATTTTGGCGGTGGCTCGTACATTAGTTTATTCGCCGATTCCGATCGGTACAATCCTGGAGGTCCTGTATCTTCGAGTTCAACCACTGGGGATCCGACTGGCTCACCAACGCCTACCCCTACGGGTGGCCCGATTGATAACCCTGGAAACTCCAACTTTGGTTTTGCGGGCTGCTACACAGAGGCTACTATTGGTAGGGCATTGTCGGTTCTTACCGCATCCGACACCATGACCGTTAATACCTGCCTTGACATCTGCAACACTTATGAGTATGCCGGTCTGGAGTATGGAAGGTATGCATCTGGATGAAACGCAGCATTGAGGGTTACTAAATTATCGTAGGGAGTGTTGGTGCGGGAATACACTTGCCGCAACCTCTGCTATCACAGGTCTAACGCAATGCAGAATGCTTTGCGCGGGTACGAATTTCCCTAATGTCCCTTTTTATATGATTACTTTCTCACTCTGAGTTTGCAATTTAGGGAATCAATTTGAATACTGTGGAGCTGGAAGTAGATTGAGCTTGTATACGAAAAAGAAGGGGCCTACACCAACTGGTTCTAACTCAAGTTCAAGCTCGGCCACTGCCACTGGCACTACCGCCTCATCATCTGTGTCCCCGACCCCTACAGGTCCAATTGACAACCCCGGTAATGTTAATTATAGCTTCGTTGGATGTTATACCGAGCCGCCAGCGGGGAGAGCTTTAACGCTGTTGACTGCTTCTGATACTATGGATGTTAACACCTGCCTTGGTATCTGTAGTACTTATGAGTACGCTGGTCTTGAATACGGAAGCGAGTGCTGGTGTGGGAATTCACTTGCCTTAGGAGCAGTCTCGACTGATGTTTCACAGTGCCGAATGACTTGTAAAGGTATGCGCTTCATTCCTCCTTAGCTAGGTGGTTTCTCATCCGGAATTTCACTCTCTAGGGAATCCATTCGAGTATTGTGGAGCTGGGAACCGACTGAGCTTGTACAAGAAAAACGCGGTACTTACCACAACCACTAGCTCTGGAACGACATCGAGCACTAGTTCTAGTAGCTCTAGTACAACTACTATCACGAGTAGCACTGGTACCAGCACGAGCACCTCATCTTCAGTATCTCCGACCCCAACGGGCCCGATAGACAATCCCGGTAATGCTAATTATAGCTTTGTCGGGTGCTATGCGGAGCCACCTACAGGGAGAGCATTGAGTGTCCTAACCGGTGCTAGTGATATGACAATTGACAAATGTTTGGGAATTTGTAGTGCTTATACATGGGCTGGAGTCGAATATGGAAGGCATGTATTCAATACGCCTGGAGCAGCCACTGTGCTAATATTTTCTTTGATAGGGAGTGTTGGTGCGGGAATACACTCGCAGGCGGTGCTGCCCAAGTGCCTGTCACGGAATGTCGCATGAAGTGTGCTGGAAATGCGCTGGAATACTGTGGAGCGGGCCAAAGATTGAGCTTGTACAAGAAAAAGGACTTGATCTCTTCATCTTCCTCGTCGGCCGCAGGCTCTACGAGCCCTGCTTCGAGCACATCCACTTCAGCGTCGGGGAGCTCTTCAGCAACTTCAACTTCGACAACCGGGACTCCGCTGCCAACTGGGCCGACTATCAATCCCGGGAATGCAAATTATACATACCTTGCGTGTTATACGGAGGCGACAGCTGGACGTGCTCTTAGTGGTAAATCGCTGGCCGCGGATGACATGACTGTGCCCAAATGTCTTGAAGCATGTGCTGGATTTAGATACGCTGGACTTGAGTATCGTCGGGAGTGTTACTGTGGAAACACATTCAACGCTGGTGCGGTCGTTGCGCCAAGCTCTCAGTGTGGGTTGACCTGTATGGGATATGTATTCAATTAGTAAGTTCTTCCATTGAGTGAATTCTCGGAAGGGGTTCGATGCTGACATTGGTGTAGTTGTGGTGGTGGGAGCAGATTGACGGTCTACGAGAAGAGGAATGAGACGGCTTCTAGCTCAAGTAGCTCATCAGGTGTTGGCTTGGCTGCAGCGGCTCTAATGTTAAGCGATTCAAATTCCACATCTACTAGCGTGACAACTACCTCGGGATCGAGCTCAACTTCAAGTACATCTATCTCAAGTTCCGCTTCGACTTCCGGGGGATCAGCTTCGTCCGCAAGTGCCCCTAATAGTTCCTCGACCTCATCAGTTTCGTCGGTGAATGCCACAGTGACCTCTTCGTCTTCCACATCGACATCAGCAAGTACTACCACTTCGGCGACACCAACGGCATGGTCATATCTGGGATGCGCAAAGTGCGTGCCAATACCTTCCTCATAATGGGTGTATGCTAACTTTTTTTTTTATAGCCAAACCGAGCCTCGTGCTCTTAATGGTGGCCGGTTGACTTCCGGGAGCATGACGGTAACCAAGTGCCAGGCATTCTGTATTGATCGAAATCTCACGCTTTCTGGACTTGAAGCTGGTAACGAGTAAGTACACTGTTGGCATCTAATGTGGGGATAATTGGGGTTAACATTTCATAGATGTTACTGTGGAACAGCCCTGCAGAATCATTCAAGATTCGGATTCACGGGATGTAATACAGCCTGTTCCGGGAACTCATCCCAGACCTGTGGTGGATCTAGCAGGCTTAGTGTCTACAACTACACATTGACGGAACCCCCAGTGGCGGCCCACGTTGCGGCCGTTGAGACGTAAGTTCTATTCCCCCTCACTGCTTGGGTACCGGTGCTAATTTGGCGACATGACAGATACATTACCCAAGGCTGTTACACGGATGATGCTCTTTCCAGCTTCTCCTTTACCAATAATACTAGAATGACAGTTGAGCTCTGCGTAGGTGCATGCAGAGAAAGAAACAGCACATATGCAGGGCTCGAATCTGGTGAACAGGTATGAAATGCGTCCCCGCACCCGCGCGGAATATCTTGACTAATTATTTTGCAATAGTGTCACTGCGGAACTACCGTGGCATCCTCTGCGTCCAGACTGCCCGATGTAGAATGTGATGCCCCCTGCAAGGGCAATGTTCACGAGTACTGTGGAGCAGAAAAGTAAGTACAATATAAATAATTCTCCGCTGCAAAATCTGGGCAACTGAGGCTAACCTACTCCCTAGCAAACTGAGCCTGTACATGAACCAGCCTTCGAACATCACGACCGCAGGACTTCCGGGTCTAGTAGATGATATCACGGAATAATGCGAGGAAATGGAGAGGAAAAGTGTGGAGAAACAAGAAAAAACTTTGAATTATAGTGTTTAATGACTCGGTTATGGGACATGGAGAGATGGGACATGAAGAGTTCGCTTTACGACTCATGTTAATATAATTTTCATTCTGAAAGAGAAATGAGTGAATGAATTTAAAACTGGGCCTTCATCACCGGCAGTGGTTCACTGAGCACCGACGTGTCTTAATTGGGGATCCCGTGTTACAACAAGGACTTGATCACGAGACCTACATTAAATTTTTCAAAGAGGTTGAGTGTTTGTAATCCACAGTAGATTTACTAATGAGTCGGTAGAATTCGGGCCCATCCTATTGGTGTCCTTAAGGGGCACTTAGTGGACAAATCTGAACTTGATGAAATGATCTGTTGGAATGAGAATAATAGCCACAATTGCTTTTGGGTTCGTTCACTCGTCCACTGAAGGCATATCCGAAAGGGGGGGGGTAGTGATATTATAACTAAATGAATCCCGAGGACATCTCCTATTAGCCGGAGGAGCCTCCCGCTCTTACATAAAACTCTAACACAACGCGAAGGCGAGTGGTAAGGGTATTCTCCCTGATCCCCTATAAGAAAAGAGATAGTAGAGACGCCTGTTCCTTGGTTTTTCTCCATGAATAACATGCCCAAGCATGATCTGGCTTTCTCCAAAACAGTGCCCAGACGGTCCGCTGCACTTCAAGACATCCACGCATGTTCACCTCGTGCACTGTACATTCCCGAAACAACACAATCAAGGTTGCACGGACATTGGGTGGCCCCCCAGTAACTAGCATAGGTACCGCATACGGTACGGCACCTCCTCCGGGCAAAGCTTGGGGTAGATCACTCACAGTCACTCGAGGCACACAATATCCTCCCCACTACAACACACACACACATACAGACACATTTGCTATAACCCTACGCTACACTTCCCATTCAAAACTCCGAAATAGCATCTTGATATGCCACTCTTGCCTGATTCCCCGCAGCCGCCACAGCATCCCGATCTCCGGCGGCGAGCTTCCTCGCCAACGCCGTCCAGAAGCCATCATTGTCAGACGATAGCTGGAGTAATTGGTCCTTTACCTGTGGAGTTACTCCCAGGGCAGCAAACATCGGCACCTACAACCAATCAGAACCCTCCCCCTACCAAGAAAAACTAAAAGGAATAAAGGGGTGTACTTTAGCACTTAACGCCGCCAATCCGTTGGTGTGAATAGGCCCTAGCGGCACCACCAGAGCCCTCAACGCAGCGCTTTCTGAAATGGAATATGTCGATGCGCCAATGTCTGCAGTGGCGAGGCGAAGGTCGTTGTCGAGTTTTCCCGCCGCGGCACCGATGGATTGTGCATCCACGGGGGCACCGTTGAATGCGATGACGGTAGTTTCGAGTCCGGAGAGGTCGCTTATTACGGTATCGATTTTTGCGGTAGTTGAGGTGTAGTCTCTAGGTTTGAGGGCGGTGGTGGGGAGGCTGAGGGAAGTGGTGAAAAGGGTGGAGATGAATAGGAATAGGGGGAGGGTTGGGAAGTACATAGCTTTGGATTTGGGGTTTCTCCCTGATCTTTGGAGGAGTTTGGGAATTCACAATCGCAGAGAATTTGGTGGTTTTAGTACCTTTTAGATGTGCATAATTGCGCGAGGTTCCCTTTGCTTAGCCTTCCTTGTGGTCAATCACTACTACAAGAAAACGCACAGTCCACACCACTGCCCTAACAATGCATTAGGGAGGTGGTAAGAGACGCGGGATCACCTGCCTTCTATTCTCGAGGTAAAAAAAAAAGTAGAACAAGTCCTTCTACCATCCGGAGAAACCCCGCCCGGATTACACCTATTCGGATGTGATTCTGCTAGGTCCTACGGATCGTCTCAAGATATTTTTTCGATCTGTTAGCCGGTTGTGTCACAGTGATTCTACTTCCGCTATTTCGATACGAGTATGTAGTACTGTACAATTCTTGCACCCGAAATGTTACCGGTACTGTACAATGCCACTTTTGTAAATAAATGACTACGGTACCGGCAGTGATACAAGATATAGCCGGGTATACAAAGGAAGGGAGAGAAAAAAACACTTTCCATGTTAATCTCAGTGGATTGATTTACAGTAAGTACGAGTACTAGTACAAGATAGGGTCTCACCCGCCGCATTCAGCCTGTCGGTAAGTTATGGCGTAAAGGCCTACAGCCCAAACAAAAGAAACACATCCCAACCCTTGCCAATGAACCCAACCCCCGCGCATCCTCCCCAATGTGGAAAAGACAGGCGGGGGAGGAAACATCACCAGTGGGTACCAGCAGCAGAGGAAAGAAAGTGTAAAAACAGTTGTCCCAGTTTTCACCACCTTAGCCTCAAAATAGAGCAGTGAGGGTACACTGAGGAACCTCCATCCTTGATTAAAGGGCCAAGGTTTTAGTGTATTCAGGATGACACGGCCTGGGTGTGCTGACACCTGGAGGAAAAATGCTGGCAAGCTCGGCAGGTGGTTTTGGCAACCAGTCAAGTGGGAGGGGGAGGCTGACTGAGGTGGTAATCCTTTACTTCCCATAGCATAGGCGAGGTGCCACTATGGAAGCAGGTGTGGTAGCATTCAGGATGCCAGCCATAGGGTAGTTAAAATCCGCGATAGGATTGGTAATACCCCAAGCCAATAAAGCTCCAAAGTTCAGGATGGGGAATCGTGAAAGTGTATTTTGGTGTTCCACCCCGCAACCACCTTTTTCCGACTAGGAAAGCGAAACGTGGGATCCGAAAAATAGTGGAGAGAGAGCTTGAACCGTCTGGGGACTCTAGGTTTGGTTATGGATACTGAAGGAGGAAGCGGGAGCGAGAGGAGGGTTCTTAGATAGGGCCCATGGGTGGGCAGAGAAGAGATGGTGTCATCAGTGGATGCGGGCAGATAGCGTGCCTTGCATCAGCTCCTGAGTCCTGTGCGCCTCTTGTTACATCTCGTCTCGCATCTCTGGTTTTGGCATCTAAAGCTCGTTCCCAACCCGCAAGGCCCACCCCGCCCCCCAATGCACGAATTGAGCACATATTCTTTCGTCGATTCGTGCTCCAATTTTCCCCCAGTGTTTCCGGTCGTAGTAGGTCTCTGCCTGTATCCGTTATGTTTCAGTGGCAGGAGGCCAGGTTAAAAGCGAATCCCAACCATGACATACCGTGCCTCCACTAAATCCAGTGACCCAGCGCAACCAATACCGGGTTTCCGTCGCTGACTCCTGCCTAGCATTCTTAAGCTGGAGAGCAGTCATTTTTTTTTTCACGAGTCGCACCTCGCTATAACGAATGCCAAAAGTTCAGCATTTTTCGTTCGTTATAGAGAGGTTTTGAACAAAATCTCATATTGTGAGAACCATTCGTATGGGAGCAGGGGGG
Organism: Tuber aestivum; assembly: GCA_900010015.1. Taxonomy (NCBI): domain Eukaryota; kingdom Fungi; phylum Ascomycota; class Pezizomycetes; order Pezizales; family Tuberaceae; genus Tuber; species Tuber aestivum. The sequence continues at coordinate 349,024 of LN890985.1, forward strand.
GTAAACTCCAGAGGACTCGTTCGGAGGAGAGAGGCTTCCCGTATAAAGAGATCCATTATAGCGGGGTGCGGGCGTAGTGAGAGAAACGAGCTCCATCCCACCTGAGTGGCCCGGGCCCGGGCTTACCCGGTCACTTCCGCTACGCTTACCACTCTCGGCGGGCTCAGAATTCGATGGGGACGCATTGCGGAGACCTGTGGATCGGTGCAACATTCGCACGCGAGGCAGGGCGCGTGATCGGTGGAGTGAGAGAGAAGGCAACCTTGAGGAAGACTCGGAACTGTCAAATCTGTTAATTTCTCGCGATATTAACTCAATTTGCAAGGGCGAGCTTACCTGGGTTGTGAGATTTATAGGTGTGATGAGGTTGTGTTTGGGTAAGAATGAACGGGTTCGCGGCTTTCTATTGGCATGAGGTGGGCAACTCGCTTCATACACCGGATCGTTGTTGAGTTACGAGGAGCATAACCTCGCCATGCCAGGGTGTCATGCCCCCCCCTTTGGCGTAAGTTATCGGTCGGGCCGCGCCAAGCAACAGGTCTCCTCTACTCCCGTGGTAAGAATCCGACTAGAGGGTTTGGTACTTGACAACCGCATTCTCTCCCAACGTCAAGGCAGCGTACTGCTGACGATTCAATGAAACTCTGCCTTCACCTTTGCCCAATCCCAGCTCGGGAAGGATATAAGTTATACCGCATTGTCTAGCGCGGGAGCCGGCAAACACTTAAAACGTTAGAATGAGAAGCGGCAGAGGTGAAGCTTACAATTACGTCGAAATCAGGGCCCTGAAAAATTTGGCCCTGACTATACGGAGTTGGGATGTGGCGCTTCAATGCAATTTTGAGATAAAACAAGAACTGAAATCTTATTTGAACCTGCTAGCCTGACGGCTCTCGCCAAATAAGGTGGCATTCAGCGGGTAACGTGTGGATTGGCGAGGTTAGTTACCAGACATTCACATCCCGCACACCCCAAGTTGTCCTCACCAGAAGAGCGGGAGTCTCCAAGGTGGCATACCGGCAGTACTAGTACAAGAGAGACAGAATTCTGGGCTTCCCGTATCCTAGCGTTCCATCGGTCTTTGCCCAACCACGTCGGGTTTCAGATATCCCGGCCAACTAGCCTCTATCATAGCCCTTATATTTGGGAATTAGGGAAGGTTTGCAGGGCCAAGCTGACGGTGCAAGCACTAGGAACCTCCCAACCGAGAAATAAAATTCTATAGGCTGCGCCTCTGCCCACTCTGTCCGCTTCTCCCTTGCCCACAGTGCTTTGCTGACGCAACGAGCCGAACATTGGACCCGAACCACCGAGTGATATGGAGTGTCCGTACCCCAGCCCGCCATCTCCATCTCCATGAAATCTCCTCGCGCCACCCTCCCCTTTCGCTCTCCATCCAACCGTCGCCATTCTATCACCTCCAGTCGGGGCTTCGGCCCCCGTTACCAACTACTAGACCCGCAGAAGTATTTTCGTGAATCGAAAGCTGCTGCTGCATGCAAATCCCGGGACCCGCAAGAACTTGCGATGCCAGGGCTTCTGCTGACTATGTAATTGTGTGCGGTTCCGTCTCTTGTAGCACTTCTAGAGGGCGTCTGACAGCTAGTTGTCTGATTTACCTCGAAGTCAGATATTCTAAAGCCCATATTCGGAACATGCATTTTCTCAACCATGACTACTATTTATCATTTCCTCCCCGATTCCTTATGAACCACTCAAGTTCCCGAAATACAGGCTTCCACCTTTTTGCAGGTGATGGATCGGTTCCTTCCCTAGCCACCCCACCGCCTTCTCTGCCTTCAGTGCCTTCTCAACCCTCTCGCTCACTTTTGTTAGTTTGTGTATCCAAGTTGGCCTACTTGGGCTTGCCTGAGCTCTTGAACTGCTTCTGCCCCAGTCTCTCCTGCTGTTTGTCTTTCCCTTACCACACTTTTCGCTGTTAGGCTCTATTTGAGTTCTCTCACTCCGCTCCGTTCGTCTCAAAACTCCACAACCGCACCATATTCAACTGTGGTATGTCCCTTTCCTTATCGCTTGTCGTTCATTTTCCTTCCTAGGCTGTCATATGTTTTCCTCTCCTTCCGAGATTTCTTTTTCAAATTTTTCCATTCCTCCGGGTTCCTCTTATGGTGCCAATCTCGGCTTTCCTTTATCCTATCCTTTCTCTTCCGGTTCTTTCTTCTTTCATATCCCGCTCGTGGATGTGAGCCCGAACCTACGCGTGCGGTAGGAAAATCAAGATTTCTTTCTCTCTTTCCGAGATAGACAATCCACAGGAATTGCGAGTGATTTTGTATGACCACGTGATGTGCAGGTGGGAGCATTACGAAGAGGGGATGCCTATTAAACTTGGGGCCATAAAGGCACCTTGAGTCGATGTCATATGTGAATTTAGATTTACAAGGCCAAGATGTGGGGCTGGGAGGGGCTTTGGCGTGAGATTGCTCCTTTGTAGAGATAGCAAACAGCAACCAGAGGAGGATCCAGATGGCATGATTCGTTTGAGCTCAACTTATGGAGCTTTTTCAGTATTGACTGAGAGATTTTGGGGCGAGCAAATGCCGGGTTCAAGATAAGCTCTTGCTTTATCACTCGCCCAGCCTCACGATCCCATGGCCGGCGAGCAATCCGGAATGTACACCAGTCCCCAGATATCAACTCTCGTGACAAAATACTAGTCACTCCCACAGTAAATGATGTAATGGCGTCTCGCATGCTTGAATGGAAATGAAAGTGCGGACGTACGCCCCAGCCACGCCTCGTTGGTACACCATATGCACCTGGGTGGCCCCCGGTCTTTGGTTTGCCAACAACACTTAGGATGATCTCATCTGCAACGTGATGTGTCGGTTTACCGACGCGAGCCACCAAGGGAAAAGGAATCTTACAGTATCTACTGCCTACTGGGGGGAACGGTGAAAGCGAGGTGTGTCACCCATCTAGTTTCTCTCAAGTACTTTCCTGTTTGGGCCGTGGCTGCGGAATGATGCATGAGAAAACTCCTTGTGATGGTTTGTTGATTTAGGGCTGTGAAAAAGGTTGAGTACGTCGATTTCGGGAGGAAAGGATTACCTTTATAAGCCCTGCTTGCACCTGGATAGACCCAGCCGAATTGAGACTCTTGCCTCTTCGACCAGGAAAAAAACAAACGTTTCACCACCACCGATATTTACAGTTTCTCCGACTGTTTCGGCCTCTCCTGCGGCCCAATTCTGACCCCTCCCCCCATCGCTCCTCTTTACAGATAGACTCTCTACCCAACATGGGGAATCTTCAATCTAGGGCGAACCATACAATCGAGATATACTGGGGCCGAGAGCGTCTGGTCGCCCATCGGATCTCTTGGTTTACAGCCCGGTTTCCGATCAATTCTCATCTTCGATCTCTCATCAAGTGGAGCAGCCTAGTGCGAGGGTACTATTATCTCGATTTGGCTCCTAGGGAAAGCGACGCAGCGCCGTGGTTAACGGTCTGGAGAGGGACCTGCCGTGATAGGTCTAAACGAAATGCATCGCTTCGAGAGGCTGTTGAGTTATTACTTGAGGACAGAATGGGTTCGCACGCCATCAATATCGGTCAGTTATACCGGAATGACAACAGAGGGCAGCTCCACCTTCCTATTAGAAAGTTCCAAGATCTTATCGAGGCTCTAGTCAACATAGCTATTTCGTTTGGCTGCCTTACGGGTGGCAGCAGGCCTATTTTGAGTGGCATAAGGTCTGCATACATGGAGCACCGAAGCTTCTTCAAACACAATGCAACCGTGCCAGAAGCGGTCAGGTTTCTTTCAATCGGCCACATGCTGAAATCAGTACGGATGATACAAGATTTTATGTTCACTGTTCTTTCCGGCTTCGAGGCCGCTTTTCCCAAGTCCCGAAGCAGTGACGGTGCTGCCAATCAGCACAGGGACGGCCGGGATATTGATCGGGCGCTTTGGGATTATCTGAAAAGACAATATAACGAGTACCAACATAGGAAGCAAGAAAGAGAGAGACAGCTTCGTGACTATCTGGCAGACATGGGAAATATCCCTGATAATTCTATTTTCATTTCTGTCAGACCTAGTGCTCTGGTAGACCTTGTCTCTTCGGCAAGCACTAGTGCAAAATCCAGGCCACAGTCCTGGGAAATACAAAACCCCGGGAAACGAGGCCAGGTTATTGTTGAAGTAAAAACCGTCGGCAATAACCCTCATAGGGCGCAACGAGACCTAAATCGCGAGCACGAGCGTCACCATAATCGTGCACAGTTTGAACATGCTCTAGCACAGCATATGAACCAGTTCGCTGAGGAAGAAAGGCAGCGGCGATACGATGGTTTCTTGCCATGGGAAATCCACTTGCATGGAGAATGCCGGCGCCCAGAGAGGCTCTTCCGGGGGGAAAGATTTGGTCCTGATGCTCGTGATGAGCTTAGGAGAGATTATAGCCAGGTCCGTGTTTAACTGGGTGCTTGAGGATGGGATGGGGTTCCCCTTGAGGAAATTGGGATGAGAGGCAACATCACGGATGGCGAGGATGGGTTATGACCGGGATGAACGCTTGTTGCTGTTATTTCTAGATAGTGATTTCTTTACCCTGGGACTGGGACCTGACCGAATAAAGTCCTAGAAATTAATAGAGCTTTTTCTCCCCTACTTTGCCCAAGGAGGCTAATATACTGCACTAGAATACCTAAGAACTCGAGTGAGCAGACCATATGCTGGGTAGTCCAGAGATTCCTCCTCTTGAAAAGCTTCTAAATACACGCTACAAAGCATGGCTCCCGGGGAGGAAACACCAGATCTTACCGGGAGAGGCAACCCCGACGTCCCAGCATATGGTCCGATCATTCGAGTTCTTACCGTAGTTATCATAAGGTCAAAATCTTTCCAGCTTCCGCACCCGTTTTTGGGCAGGCAGAGGGATGATTGGCAGTGTATCAACATTGAAAAACCTCTTCTGCCAATGGTTCCATGGCTCAGTTGGTTAGCGCGTGGTGCTAATACCAAGAAGTGTTAACGCCAAGGTCGAGGGTTCGACCCCCTCTGGAACCAGGAATGAATTCTTTTTACTGTCGTCACTTGACCCGCTAGTACATTCCAATGTGGCCCAAAATGTAAAACAGTAGCCTATCTGAGGATTGTGCTGAGAATTGTGCGCGAAGTAATAGGAAAAAAAAAAGGTGATTTTAGAGGGGTGTAGTGCTCAGGATACCGTACCTCAAAACGAGCCTACCCAGCTAATACGGAGTCTTGTGGTAGTTGAACCCGGTTCGCGATAGAGTCAAGACCCGGTGTTGGAAATTGTGGTCACGATCGTGCCCCAATATTCTCTGTTCCTGCGGTCATGAGTGACACCTTGTGACTGCTTGCGTCACCCCCCCTGTCCCCACTGCTGATTCTACGCGCCCACCTTTTCTTCCTCGCTTTTCCTCTCTCTCTCTCTCTCTCGCTTAATCTTCTTCTCTTTATCTAATAACTAATGTTGAAAGATGCGCTGTGGGAGTGAGAAAGGAGGATTCAAAAAGAATGAGAGCGATGATGGTTTTGATGATCGTTGTTATTTTCAAGAGATGACCAGTCCTTCGACCTTAACTGTGAAAAACTCCCAGTGCCAAGACAACCATCCCAACCTGACTAAGCATCCTCCTCCTTTACTACCAACACTTCCCACCCTTTACAGAATTCTCGCAGCCTTCATGAATCAAGTAAAACACAAAGCCAAGGACTAAAGAAAGAAAAGAAACTAACAAGCTTTATAGACCCTTCCTGTCAGACTTCATTGAGTGCCATTAAAACCCCTCCTACAGATTGTCTCGGAGGGGAAAGGTACACTCTCTGTCAATTCCCACAACAAAAAGAGACAAAAACAAGGAAAGCAAAATTCTTCCTAACAACCAGCGTCTACATTTTTCATTCCCAGATGTCTTAAAAATTGTTGGTGCTTTGAGTCCACCAGTGCCTTGGTCAATCCATCTGCTGCATTCTTCTCTCCTGGAATGAATGTAAAGTCAACAATACCCGCATGTTGAACTTCTCGCGCCTTGAACAGCCGAATGTCAAAGTGCTTGTTACGTGCAGTAATTCCTTCTGAACGAACGGTCTGAAGAGCCCGTTCACTATCGGTGAAGATTTTTGTTGGCGCAGTGAGGGTTGGAGAGTAACTTTGTTTCGTATCGGATGTTTGATCCAGCCAATGCCTCTCTGGGGAAATGTGGATATCGGGTAGAGGTTGTGGTGACACCATATCGTAAAGCAGTTGTCGGAACCAGAGAGATTCCTTTACAGCTTCAAGAAATGCAGAGTATTCTGATTCTAGAGTTGATGTAGCAAGAATTGTTTGCTTGCGTGACTGCCAGGAGATTGGCCCACCAAGGATAAAAAGAAATGAGCCTACAGAGCATCGATCCTGTATATTGTTTGCCCAGTCTGCATCCGTAAATCTAACTAGCTCCAATGCCTCGCATGATGAGGCTGGATAGACAAGCATAAGCGCCTTGGTTCCTTGGAGATATCTTAAAACTCGCTTTGCAGCAGTTAAATGTACGGAATGCGGGTTGTGACTGTAACAGCTGAGAGCGGACACAGCATAGGCAATGTCTGGTCGACTTCCAAGCGATGCATACATCAGAGCTCCGATAATCTGAAGATAGAGCTGTTGATCAATTGGTTGATCATGAGTAAATTCAGAGAGCTCAGTATTGCAGGCAAGAGGGGTGGAGACTGGATTTGCTTTATCCATTTGGAACCGTTGAAGGATACAATCAAGGTATCGTTGTTGTGATAGTGTAAACGATCCGTCTGAGAGCCTTGTAATCTCTATTCCAAGAAATCGCTGAACAGCTCCAAGGTTTGTCATTTTGTAGGTTGACTTTAGGCGTAGTTTGATATTCTCAGCTTCATGTGCATCAGCGTATGCCAGAAGAATATCATCTACGTAGAGAAGGACCAGTAAGGATGGTTTTCGATAGAGGTTTGGTTCCGCGGTGGATTTTATAAATCCAAGAGATAGAAGCAGGCTGTCAATCGCTTTATATCAGAGACGTGGAGCTTGCCGAAGTCCATAAAGTGCTTTAAGGAGTCGCACAGTAGGGAACTAGATATTAGGTTCTATCTTTTCAATACCCATAGGAAGCTCCATATAGACATCATCTCCGTCGATTGGTGGGTTTAGGAATGCCGATACCACATCCAGGTGATCAATATTCCATGATCGAGCACTTGCAACGGCAAGGACAAGGCGAAGAGTTGCTAATCGGCTAACCGGAGCATAAGTCTCATCGTAGTCTATTCCTCTGCATTGTTGGAATCCCCGAATAACTAGTCTCGCTTTGAATCGCGTTGATCCATCAGCATTTGGCTTGGTTCTGAACACCCACTTTGAGCCGATCGCTTTTCCTCCTTTTGGTACCTGATCTACTGGTACCCACGTAGAGTTCTCAGCCAATGACTAAAGTTCTGACTTCATCGCTTCGATCCATTCTTGTTGATAGCTGCTTTCTAGGGCTTCAGAAAGTGACATGGGGTCATCGATTTTAATGCCATCAAGGAAGCGATTAATTTGAGCAGCAAATGCGTTGGCAGCTTGTCTTGCAGCAAGTTGACGATTTTCTGCATCTTCTGCCATCATCTCTGCGACTCGTTTCTGAATGTCGGCATTCCGGGTATCATTCTTTCTAGATCTATGTGGAGCCTGTGTCAATTTAGTAGTCTTCTCCGGAGAGAAACTCAATCTATCATCCGACACCTTGCCGAGAGACTGAGAAGAACTTGAAGAAGCAGTATTGTCACCTGGCAATATGCCCTGGGATCTAGAGAGAGAGAGAGAGGTATCATCTGGTGCCATGCCCAGAGAGTCAGAGAGAGAGAGATCATTGTCACCTGGTACTTAACCCAGGGATCCAGAGAGTGAGAGAGGATCATTACCTGATGCCTTACTCAGGAACCCAGAGAGAGAAAGATCCTTATTACCTGGCACTTTGTCCAGAGATCCAGAGAGGGAGAGAGCTAGAGAATCGTCACCTGGAGCTATGTCCAGGGAGCCCGAGTGACTTAGAGAATCATCACTTGGCTCCTTGTCCAGAGATGGAGAAGGAGAGCAAGAGTTCTCAACAACTATCGAGTTGAAAGGAGGAGAGTCAGTACTGTAGTCATTACGGTCTGACATAAGTTCTGAAGGCTGTTCATCTTCAGAGCTGGGGCGTGTTTTTAATGCATTTTGGTCCTCCACAAATACCACATCAGAGCTGTGGAATGCACGTCCTATACCACCACGCCCATGGAAGTCCCAAAGACGCCATGTCTTCTCTGTTGGAGTATATCCAATAAGCATACAGATCTTTGAGCGAGGATGAAACTTGAGTTCAGCCTTAGATGCAAATGACTCATCAGGAATTTGATGATATGCAATACAGCCAATTCTTCGGATATGAGAAAGGGATGCCTCCTTTCCTTGGTGCAGTACAGCGTATGGTGACCGATTATTTATTGATGATGATGGACTTCGGCGATGGAGGTAAACGACGGTTGAAACAACTTCTGCCCAGAAAGAGATAGGTAGGTTAGCATCAATCAGTACTGAGCGAGCTTGTGAATTGATTGTTTGTATCATCCGTTCTGCAACTCCATTTTTATGCTGCGTATAGGGTGGTGATGGTTCAAATGAGATCCCATGTGTTCTAAGAAGTTGTTTGAACGTTTCATTATCGTATTCTCCGCGACCGTTATCACACCGAAAACGAGTTACTGAGTATTGTGGATAGTGGGACTTGATGAATGCTAAAGTCTCTTGAAAACATTGTATACACTCTTCAGATCTTTTAGTCTTTAGAAAGTATACGAATGTCCAGCGGGTATGGTCATCAACCAGACTCAGATAGTACTTTGCACCCGAGTAGGATGGCGGTAATGGCCCACATGTATCTGAATGAATTAAGGAGAATGGTTGGTCGGTTCTTTGGGCTGGAATTTGGCTTCTGGTACGTCGCTGCTTAGAGAGGAGGCAGGTAGAACACGGTGTTTTTGGAGATGAGGTGATAATTCCAAGCTTCTGGATCGTAGGATAGTTGAGATGTGCAAGTCGCTGATGCCAGAGAACAGAACTCGAGGAATGCTCTGTAAGAAGTGACTGAGCTATAGACATACCACTTCGTGAATTTGTGGTATTGTTATAGCTGTCTATTGGTTCTTCTAGAATATAAAGTCCCTCAGTTAGTTGTCCTTGCATTATGAGCGAACTTGGATGAGAGCCATCTGCCCTTCTCCACACTTTACATTGCTGAGAAGCAAATTCCACAGTTAGTCCAAGGTCAGTAAGCTTTCCAATTGAGATGAGAGAGAGTCGAAATTCAGGCACATAGAGTGCCTCTACAATGAGTCCACATAGGGAGACATTTCCTGATTGTTTTGTACTAACGGTATTGAAGTTTCCAAGACGGATAGTAATAGGGTTTGGTAGATCATAGATAGAGAGAAAGGAGGATATCGAGTTTGAGATATGATGAGAGGCGCCGGAGTCGAAGGCCCAGTTGAAAAGGGATAGTTGAGTTATAAAGGTGTAGTTTGTGCTGGAAATACATCCTCCTTTTTCCACAGGCAGGGGCTGGTCGGCTAGTCAAAAGTGATTTTGAGGAGGTTCCGATACCGGTGAGTCCTGTGCAGTTTCGGATGCTTGACTCATTGCTGCTGTTCCTGAGGTTTTGCCTTCCAACCGTAGCCAGTTGTGATAGACATCGCGACCTTTTGATGCCTGCGTAGGGGAAAGACTTTTATATGGACATAGCCTTGTTCCATGTCCTGACTCACCACAGGCGAAGCAAGAAACAGTAGCTGGTACTCTTATAGAGCGGTCAGGTAGGTCTGATTTCCTACGACATTGCGATGCTTTATGGCCTCTCACACCACATGCGTGACATTGTCCTGGGAATGGGGTTGTATAAGGCGTAGATCTATGACCAAAACCACGATATCCGCCATGATAGGTACCTCGTAGGTTCCGATTCGAGCCTGTATTAGACAGTAATGCATCACCAGATACGAGAGAGGAATTGGTGGAAACTACACCATCAATTCGAGCCTTTGCCATTTCTGTATGAAGAACCTTGCGAATAATATCTTCCACGGTATAGCTGCTTTCTCACTCGAAGATGATTTCAACCAGTGTACCATAAGATGATGGTAGAGAGGTAAGTAGTTGATCTTTGAATGTTTCATCGTCTATTGCTTGCTCGGAGTCTGCAAGCTGCTGCTGGAGGTCATGAAGTTGGGAGATAAATTCACTTAACGGTTTTCCAAAGATTGGATGACATTCTCGGAACTGTCTGCGTAGTGCTAGCCTCCCATTGACTGAAGTAGCACTGTTGAGACGGGTTTGAAGGACCTCCCACATAGCCTTTGCATTCTCACATCCGGTGAGATACCGCTTTGCTAACTCCGAACAGCTAGCACGAATCGCTCCAATTGCCTTTGCCTCAAGTGACTCAAATTCTAAAGTTTGCACTTGGTTTTCTGCCGTCGGTGTTGGTGGCTGTACAGAGCCAGTAACGATTCCATAGACTTTGATGGCACGAAGATGAATCACAATGCCGGTATGCCATTTGTTGTAGTTTAGATGATCGAGAAGTGGAATAGAGCTGGCATGCTTGGAGCTAAAGGTACTTTCTTTAGTAGTCATAGCTAGGGGGTAAGGTTGGATCAGCAGAGAATTTGTTAAGAAGTTGTAGAGGCTAGAGAGGTGGGAAAATGGAGAGTCGGGAGGTTTGATGTGATGTCAAACAGCAACTTTTTGTGCAGCGATTCTGAGCAAGCGACAATCCCGGGCTCATAACCTGTTGAAAGATGCGCTGTGGGAGTGAGAAAGGAGGATTCAAAAAGAATGAGAGCGATGATGGTTTTGATGATCGTTGTTATTTTCAAGAGATGACCAGTCCTTCGACCTTAACTGTGAAAAACTCCCAGTGCCAAGACAACCATCCCAACCTGACTAAGCATCCTCCTCCTTTACTACCAACAACTAATACAAGTCATCTACTTTCCTTTGAGCCTCTCAACACCCGGGAGGCCTCTGTCGGGACGGTTCAGTATACCAACCCGAGGTGCAGTGCTATGCAGTTACTAGAATTTCCCCACGAATGGATACTCCCTGAACAAGGCTCCCCTACTAGTAGTGGAGATTCGAGTAGAGGGGGTTATGTTACGAAGTTGAGTAACCAAGGGTCACGTTAACTTATCTTAGATATCATACCACTCTCGGTACAGATCACATTACCCTGCCTTGGGATCATGTAATTCAACCTTTAAGGACTAGACTATCATAAATTCACTCCGCCTTAGGCTATCATAGCAAGACAGCCGACACAGCGAGTGATAACGTGTGCAACGAAAATTGACCACATGAATCGATAAGTAGTAAATGGAGCTGAACAACTGAAACCAAAACGAATAAAAAAGCGATCCCCCGAAAACCTCCTCCGATCGAAGAATAGAGCAATTTACACCCCTCAAGACGACCCCTTCTTCCCCTCCTCGAATAGCCACTCCGCGACTACGTCCGACCAACCCACCACCTTCCTATATCCAAATCCAGTTACAGGGTGACCGAGTCCCCACAAGGCTACCAATCCCAATGCTATGATAAATCCAGCCCAAATGACCCCCCACACTGCCATCCTCCCCATACTCTCCTCCTTGCTCCCCCCTTCCTCAGGATATGGGTGTACCTCTGACTTCACGAACTCCGCTTCGACATCTCCATTTAGGTGATGTTCGTCTGTCCCCGCTTGTGGGGCATCGGGCTGCTGCTCGTGAATGATGTCTAGATCCAGCTCAGTGGCGATTCCGGTGGCTGGGTCGGACTTAGGGTTCGCAGGGATGGTATGGGGTCCGTGGCTTGTGGCTGTCTGGGATCGGTGACCGGATCGAGTTGTGGTGTTTCCGGGTTCTATCGCTTCAGCGGCGTGCGCTGGCCGCGGAGGAGATATTGACCGACCCGAGGACTTTGAGATGAAGTTGTGATAGTAGGATTGGGGCGTGTCATTAGCGGCCGTGCTGCCAGAGGCGGGCTGCTTATTTCGATGTCTGCTCCCTGGCGCAGTAGGGGTTTCCTTCTCACCCCCGCGTTGGCAGTGCTCGAGGTAGCCGATGCCATGACCGAGCCCCCCATTGCCAGGTTCAATTTGGCCTAGACTGCGACTCCCGGATGCCTCCCGGCCGGGTCGATCTCGTAGCCCCTCATGAGTATGCCGTCGATGCCTGCCAGGATGAGAGCTAGGCAAGCCTCCAACGTTATATCCGAACTCACCACTTTCTATCGTAATTCGACCTAGCTCCTCCGCTTCTGGTGCCACACCTTCCCGGCCTTGAGTTTGCCCCGAAGAATGCCGCCGGCGCACCTTGTGTCCGTCTGGATGAGAGCTGGGTAACCCGCCAATGTTGTAACCGAACTCGCCACTCTCTATGGTAATACTGCTCAATTCCTGAGATTCGGCAGTTCGGTTTGTGTTTTGGGATGGCGAAGCCCGTGTTGCCGTGCCGTTATTACTCGACCTCTGGCCCCCGCTAATCCCCGCGCTCTCACCCGACCCGGTTACTGCCCTCTGTCCCCGAATATCTGCTCCGTGAGTCTCGCGTCTCCCCGGACCGAAGCTAAGTTGGCCTTCGTTATATCCAAGTTCCCCACCCTCCACGGCCACATTACCCAGTCCATGTGACTCAGGAGTCCTCTGCGCTTCCATATCAGGAAGGTGACCTTCGGAAGTTAGGACGGCTGGCGGGTGAGCGTTGCTTTGCCGGGGTTTATCACGGCACCTATTATCAATCGCTCTATCGTGGCCCCTGATGGTGCCAATGTTATATCCAAACTCGCCAACCACGTCAGCGATCCCCTCAAGCTCCTCGGTCTCAGGATTTGGCCCGGGCCGCTGAGGGATGTCAACAATTTTCCAGAGTTCTTCTATCATGGAGCTTTTTCCAGGTGTCTGCGCCGGTTGCAATCTTGGTTCGGCGGGCTCGCCATCTTGCTTCCCGCCGATCTCCCTGTCGTGGCCCCCGAATGTTCCAATATTGTTTCCGAATTCACCAGGGACATCGGCGATCTCCTCGAGCTCTTCGGTCTCGGCAGTAGTAGCTGATATCTCTGGTGCGCTCGATTCCGATGGTTCGGGAGCGAATGAAACTCTCTTGGGTTGCGGTTTGTCGTGCTTTTTGCTGTCGATATCCCTATCGTGGCCTTTGACTGTTCCACTATTGCGCCTGATATCCGCGGACTTGAGGCTTGAGCTTCTAGGTTCGCACGCCATGACGTCGGGTGAAGTTTCCTTAGTCTCGGGAAGTTGGTGAGGCGAAGGACCAAAATCTCCACCTCCCGTATTTTCCGCTTGGCTCGATACTCGGGCTGAAGATTTTATGTCTTCTTCGCCGGCCTTTGGAGCCCCCATAACCCCTCCACTGAGATCTAGAACTTCTTCAACCCCCACCTGCTCTCCCGCCCCAGTCTCCGCTTCCACGGCTTTGCCTTTCCTCCCCTTTTGGTCTGAAACCTCCAAAGCTTCGCTGATCTCATCTCCTTGAGCACTCGTTCCCCTCTTTGCGGGACTCTCCTTTTCCTCCATTCCAACCCCCCCAATCTCCTCCAGCTGCAGCCTCACAGCCCTGTGCTCCTTCGTTTCGGATGAGAGAGGGTTTCTCGTTCTGTCGATATCAGCACCAATGTCCTCAGGCTGAAACTCCCCCGTAGCACCAGGTACCCCCTTCTTGTCAGGCGTGTCCGTAGCCCCACCATCAGGACCTTTCTCCCCCCTTCCCTCGGGCCAAGTACTACCCCCACTATTCCCCTCTCCCTTCCTATCTCGGCTGGACCGGCTCGTGCAAGACTCCGGCGCCGTGACCTGGGGATAAATCATCTCCCCAAGCGGATGCACAGTTGGCGGTGGGGGGGATGGGGACGTCGCGACCTCCCTACTAACTCCACACACGACACCCTCATGGCTAGGATCCGGCAGGTCCGCCTCCTCTGAATTGGTTGAGCTGACTCCACCAAACTCCGATCCGTGATCCCCCCTTCCCTCGTTTGAGCCCTTGGTTCTCGCTTTCAGATTATCCTCCATTTCCCTAAGTTTCTTCAGTTACCATCGATAGCGGACGGTAGGTTGGTGTTGTGGGGGCATTTCGAAATGGTGGGTTTAACTGGGTGAAACCAAGCTGTTTCCTAGATATATGTCCCAGCTGGCAAGGGTGTTTGCGCAGATGCAGGGGGTAAGCGGAAAGGTGGGGGGGCATGGAGTACGGTACAGGTACTTGAGTACGGTACCCGGAGAATAGAAAAAGCACCGGTATCGGTGTACGAGTAGGAGCAAGAATTTCGCAAAATTTCTGCATGTGCCAATCTCCGCTTGCGGGCGAGATTTTCAAAAGCCTGACTGACCGACCCACGGATACCGGCACTTTTCTCCCCAAGTATTATTCTTGCTAGCATACTGTACGGTACTCGAGTATGACGAGAGAGAGCTGCATGTTTCGGCTGGCATTCGGTGGGAAGATGGTTGACGGAGGAGTGACGTCGGGCGAAGATGATATCACTTAGTAGCGGATAGCAACCCAGTCTACCCGTGATATCGGTTGCTGTGGGCTGATAAGTTACTAGGCGTTTTCAAAGTTAAAAACGTAGCAAAAACCAAGCCCACCTTGCCGCCCCACGTAAACTTGGCATGCACAGAAATGGTTAATTTAGTGTTACTTAACTTCATCATACCACATGGTAGATATGGAGGTCTGAGGTCGTAACTGGTGCCAACCTTGGCTTTGCACAGGCTTCTGGAATCACACATGATGTGAAAAGAGAATTAGTCTATAAAAAACTAAAACATGCACTCTGACTAGTGAAAATATTTTGACTTTATAACATTTTGTTGACAGAAACAGGATTTTTGCAATCTCTGCAAGATTTATCGTAACCTCTGTACGAGTACTTTACCCCTGGTCACCTTGGAACATTCAAGTATGACACCCACTGGCAGAACATGAGGATGCTATTGGCCAATACCAGAAAGTAAGCTTATGCGACTTCCCGTATTTACTTGTTACCGAAAAATCATGTTTTTAACTTTGAACACACCTACTATTACCGCACCGCACAGTTACATACGGTATGCTACACTCGTGAACTGTTACAACTAGCCGAAATTCCCAGAAATCACTCCACTCGCTCCCGGATATCACGACCTTTTATACTTGAGCAGCTTCCAGCTTGCCCTCTGCAGCTTAAACTAGACTCATAGGATGGTATGGTTTTGGTCACCTGGGGGTGACCCGGCCAATGGAATCTATCCTGGAGGACTTCCCGTAAGCCTATCACCGGGATAGAACAGAAATTTCCAAACATTGCACAATAGGAGAGGGTGCTTAAAACCAGCTGTTAGAAGGGGGGGGTCCCGCTCCCCCTTCCATTTCAAGTTATCTACGGTATTCCAATGAAATGGTGTACTGTACTCGAGTATGTCTGTCTAACAAGACATCCTGTTATTGCACTAGTGCTTTAGTTTATTCCTAATCCAGCGATAGAGAAAACTGGCTGGAATCCTGCTGTTTACGGGAAGTCATATCCTCTATTCAGATCTCTATTCTAATACGGTAGACCTTACTCCCGATAGTCTAGACTTTACTCCCGATAGACTTACGGGAAGTCCTCCACTACCGTGCTCGTATTCTACTCGTAATAGCACCGTCCAGACAAAGGAATGGATTGCAGCGTCACAACCCCTTCCACATGATCTCCCTCTGATGGCCACTATCGGGCAGTCTATGATCGCACTCGTACATAAACCACCTACCACAAGTTAGCCTCCTCTGCTAGCGCTCGCACCCACCAAAAGTTCCTCGACCTTTAAAACAGGCGGGGAGCTCGCACTGCCGGTATCTCTGTTCTCAGACTGGATCGGAGAAATTCGGATTTTCAGTTTATAACTCTTTTTCCCACTGCCTTATTGACGTTCACACCTCCCGTGCTCCTTTTCTGACCGCCTTTCTCATTCTACGGGAGCACCGTGCGGTTTGCCCGGAACTGTGGAAACAGTAGGATTGGACAGAATTGGACTACGATACGGGAACTCGCGCTCTGAGCGCTAATACCGGAACCCGGTGGTCTTGTGCAAGTCCTAGTTGACCCGCAGTCTTCCCATTCCAAATTGTTCTAAATCAATATGCAGAATTTAGCAAGCATGAAATAAAAATAATAAAAAACTTACCTTACAGTAGGCCCCGTCTGGTGCGCTGCGGTGTAAAAATCCTGACACGCATGCCCGAGCACTCGTAGCAGCAGCGCAGCTGCCTTGCTAGTACGGTGGGCTAGCGTTATTGACTGCAAAAACCTACGGTAGTATGATATGATACAGTAGGAGATTTGCAGGTTGAGCTATCCCTTATGCGGTCCGAATCCGCAAAATCCACTGCCAGGCACGCTAAGTCGTTTTTTGAAAGATTCGGGCTTTCTGACTGGCCGGGAATAATTAAGCTGATCCAGGTGCTGGGTCATTCGAACACTCGAACGACGGAAAAATTCAATCTTCTAGCCAAAGTAAAGCTTGCGGCTGCCCAATCTGGCCTTAGCGTGCCTATTATACCAACAAATTTCTACAGTCTCAAAGCACCCTCCTGATAGCCGGGGGATTCAATCTTGGGTGCTCTATTAGCAATAGAAACGCTCTAGAGTAAATGTCGGGGAAAGGCCAGTCCTATGGGATGCCAAACGGGGCCTTACCTTTCTGACTGCTCTTCGTCGCTCATTGTCCGCATTCACATGCAGCTTCACTGCCCCCAGAGTTAGTGAATCGCAGGGGCCCCTATGGCAACTTGGGCCTAGAAGCCCCGAGGCTGGACGACAGCCCAGACTCATGAACAAAAAAAATCGAGAAAATTATTACATGAATTTCTGATGTACTATGTTACAGGGTATACCTTCACCATCTAATTCCATCACGATCTGTCGAGTTTGTAGACGTAGGCGCTCAACCGGCCAAAGTTCAGCTAGGCAGTCGATCCCGATCAGCATCAAAATCCGTGAAGGCATAATAAAAATTGAGAAATGATAATCTTACCCATCTAGTATCCAACTGCTTCAACTCTGCGACCCCCAAATTGGCAGCATCGAGGGCGATCTCCTCCTTCAGAATATCTATCAAGTGCTCGACACCCTGCCTGCCAAACAAGTTGGAGTACATGAAGGGTCTTCCGAGGCCAACAGCCTTCACACCGAGAGCCAGGAGCTTCAAGACGTCCGTTCCATACCTGACACCACCGTCGGCGAAGACAAAGGTCTCTTTGAAGACCTCGGGGGCGTTCTCGTAGATCTCGATGGCGATTTCAAGTGGAGATTGCGAGGTATCGAGTTGGCGTGCGCCATGGTTGGAGAGGTAGATTCCCGGTGCGCCACACTTAACGGCAAGTAGCGCATCCTCAACAGATTGGATTCCCTTCGGAATAACGGGCAATGAGGTCATATTTCTCAACTCCTGGTACGACTCCCAGGTGAATTTAGGGTCAGAGTCACTACCCATGTCAGTGTCGCCCACCTCAACTGCCCATGGATGATATTACATACGTGGTCGAAGGCCATCCATATCGGCTTTCACGTGTGCGCGCACCATGAATTGGGTTGTCGACTGTAACAAAGATTCCCTTGAAACCAGCTGCTTCGATGCGTTTAACATCACTCGCAAACTTGGTCTTGTTGCGGGAGACATAGAGCTAAGGCAATTATTAGCGCTTGATCCAGCGCGTGATCCACAATACCCCTCCTAAACTGGTTGAGTGTAACTCACTTGGTGGAACATGACTTGGCCGGGGGCCGCAACAGCGGCAATTTCTTCAATTCTCTTGGTTGAGCCTAAGCTAGGCTGCATTGCTGAATCGTTAGTCGTAACATTTCGGGACTTGGATTACTCGGGGCTCCTGGGAAGGCGAGGGATACCGCATAGAGAATATTCCCCGCACCAGCTGCTTCGGCCAGATTGAGCTCAGCACGAGGGTGGGTGAGTCCTGCGCGAGCTGCGGGAGCGATAAAGAATGGCGCACTAAATTCGTGGCCAAAGATGGTCGTGCTATCGAATTATCAGCATCGGCAGACAACACAAAGAACAGAGCACGGTTTTACTTGAGCGAAATATTGGTAACATCAACAAGAGTCCGGGGACGAAGTTTTACTTGGTCGAAGATTTCCAGCGAGCGACGGTACGCTTGAAACCGTTAGTATCGTACGCGTTTGCGAGTCCAAATAGCTGGCTGCAAAAAAAAAATACACACCAAATTCCCCCGCAGCACCAGTCCTGTAGTAAGCTGAAGTCCACAATTGTCAGTATCCAATGATATACAATTTACGGATTCTCCAACTCACAATAATCCGAGACATTCATATGGCGGCGAGCGACCGCTTCGAAATCAGGAATCCCCTTGATACTGTCCAAGGCAGGGAGTTGCCCGGTGGGGGAAACGTCGGCATTGAATCCAGTATCAGGCTCATTCAAGAAGGGAATAGCAGCGAAAGCGATGGAGGCTAAAGCGGAGAAAATAATGGCCGTACGCATCCTCAATTAGTGAACTGTCTTCGTGGAAAGGTCCTTCGAACAGTTTGCTGGGGAAAAGAGGAAAGATGGGCGTTAAGAAGCTTCAAATACTTCCTCAAAAGCCACAGCAGGGACCCGGCACCTTAGGGGAATACTAAGCATCTATTGGCTATCATAGAGTGAGGGCAAGTACCGTAACAACCCACAAGGGTTGGGTCGGCGCGGTTGGGTTATTATTACTGATGGATTTCATTTGTACCGGAGGTTAAGGGCAAGTGAGCAAAACCATCTCTGATCGGCCCCTGGGCGGATCGGCTGACCAGAGAGTCGAATTCGACCGTGGGCGCCCTTGTGCCAAGAGTAAGCCTAATTTTCTTCGACAGGGCCAGGGATCTGGCGTGAGTATGCTTACACGCTCTCCATTCTGGACAATAAAGTTCGAGTTTGCCCCACTGATGTTCACGCCCTATCAAAGTCTTACGGCACTAAGGATCGGTAGCCGGTTGTCGATCCCTAAAGGGCTGTATAGGGGTCGTATGTTGTGCGCAGGGAAGGTGATCCGATACTGTGGAATCGCTCCCAAGCTCTGGGATACGGTCTTAGTATTTGTACCCGTAGTCTAGGTCTCTCCCGAATGGATGCAACGCCAGAAGCTAAGTCTACTCACACCCTTTGGGAAACGGCCGGCATTTACGAGTACGAGTAGACTCTCTCGGAAGAACGCGTTACAGTACTCGTACAGTACAAGTACGAGTGCCGTCGATTTCATAGAAGGGTCAAGAATGAAATAACGGTTTGGTGCATAACCGTAATTTCAGCAGCCGTGGTGCGTCTGGCAAACTCCGCCCGGGGGGAATCGCTACGAGTACGAGTACAAGTACCGGTATCTCCTCTTACCTCGGTCTACTCTGAACAAATATAATTGATGGGTGAGGTCCCTGGCCCCCATTCAAATAGGGCTGCCGGTATCATATCAAAAGCATAGCTCTGACAGGGCACCTGCCGACCGACGGAATGTATGATACTCGTACGGTACAGTACACATTTCCAGACAAGTTGGTTGCGATGCACCACTAATTTTGACCAAAATCAACATCAACACCCCCGATCTGTACGGTACTCCACCGCTTTTTGATGCCCGAGCCTTGTACCGTACAAGTAGTCGTACAGGTAACTGGGAGCTAGCGCCGCTAAGTGGAGGCTGGGTCAATGCTGGCAGTGGGTTGCACCAAAGTGTGCTTAACTATGTCCGTCATGTTCAATTACTTGTATTTAGGTCCCGGATCACTTACCAAAAAAGGACGCTACCTGTTGTGCCGCCCTACGGCACAATATCTATTTAAGTCAAAATAGAACCAAGAGCAGCAAGCCAACAGGAGGACAGGAAGACCTCCAAAACGCAACACTTTAAGCAAATAACCAGAGGCAACTGGCCAGCCCCTCCTTAGCGGGAATCCGGCTCCAGCGAAAACACACCGGAGGTGATCATAGACAGAGCCAAAGGCACAATGGGACCGTCCGATGCGACTCCCACCTCCCGATACCGGTCTCGAGTACCGCGTTAACTTAAAAGTAAGCATTGCCAAGAATTGCACCCACCTTCTTAATGAGGCTGAACGGTTTAGCCCGGGCGGAGGCAATCAATGACGAACAGTGGGCCATGGGAATCGATCCATGTATCCGGCCGGGGCTCATCTCCTGGGAGCTGAGACGGAAAATGCCCACATTTAGCACCGGCAGGGCAGAGAAGGTGCAAATGGAAATTGGCACCACACGAGCAACCATCCACAGAACCGGGAAGCCAAGTGGGGTAACTGCTCGGAGTGTTCGTTTGCTGTCTCAGCTCCCAATAAGCCACCATGAAAGCTTCTTGCCATCCGCCATCTACCTGTACCGGATCCTCAGCGGAAATCTCCGCATTAGCCCATGGTAGGCTTGGTTTGCGAGTTAACGGGCTTGCAGAAACAAGTTAATCAGACTCAGCATGTCGAAAGAGCTCGGGTTATACCGTGTCTGGAGCGCACCGATCCTTCCCAAGAGTTTTTATCTCTGAATACTGAGACTGGAGACCTCCCGGAGATAGCGAGTCCCAAAAGTCCCCACGGCGCCGGGATAGAGATTGCGATACCGCGCCCGTATCCTCCGGTATCATAGCGTACGCCTTTTGTTGATAGACACATATCCCCACTAACTTTCTACGGTGCTCGGAGAATAATCGCCAGCTCAGAAAGACATCTCCCTCCGCAGCCAATCAGTTTAAATTCAGGGGCTGCAGTGATCTGGGGAGGTACAGTGAGGGCACTTTAGTGTATTGGAACTTCGTGCAATGGAATACTCACTACGAACTAGGGGGAGGTGGGATATGTGTCCAGGAATATCATGACAGCATACACTACAGCACCAATCTGCTTCCCCGTATTATCGGCCAGATGCTTTTTCCGGGGACACCTCAGTTAAGTAACTCCTCCGTTGTTGGTACCGTGCGGTGTAGGACCGAGAAGCTGTGTAACTGAATGATAAGAAAGCCCTGACGGGTCAGGACCGGGGGGGTTCAGGATAACTCTGCCGAACAGCCCCTCATTGGCTCCAGTGAGCTACACTATCGCCCCCGCTCAGAGCTCAGGATCCCGCTCTAGCCACTGAGAGCAAATGGACCGTTTCGCTGTATTTCACGTCACACACGGGTAAACCGGACGAATCAGAGCCGATCTCTAGTTGCCCTTTAGTGCTACAAGACCGCCAACAACGTAAGCCGAAGCGGTGGCGCCTTCCACTATGGCCTTTGATTGAAGAGTTCGACAGAATTCTGTGCATACCCTGAGCCCAATCTCATACCGGCAATGGCGCAGTGGGATCAGTGAGGCTTTTTAAGATCTGATCAGGACGATGCCCTACCGGACGAGCGTCTGGTCGTGAGACATCACATCATCTAATTTTATGAGCTTGGCGCGTCTATCATTGACCGGTCACTTCTCGCAACACGTAATATTGGGAACCTAATTCTTGGCCCGTGATGACTAGTGGTTGCGGAGCCTTGAGTGAGTATAGTACGGTATCGGTACGGTACGTTTATAACTCATCGGTATTAAAAAGAAAAAAATTTAAAAGAAGAAAAAATCAAGAATGTGGTGAACCCGACTATGCAGTATACGGTAGAGTACTCGAGTGCCTACGCGTTTGGCCCATGGTCCATACCAGTACCCGTACCATATAAATTTCCGATCTTCAATTCACTACCAGCAGCAACCGCAACAAATCCTGACCTTCAAACTCTGACAACATGAGGTGCATCCATATGGAGTCCAGCACAATGATTCTTTTCAATCTTTATTGGGTCCCAAGTGCGGATGCGGCATTTTGAAGTCGACCTATCCGGTCGCTACAAGTACCGGTATGCAAGCTCCCATACGGATTGGCTGTCTTGGCATGAAGTTTCACCTCCCCTTCCGAACTCAGACTTTAAGCTTTTTTTGTGGGACAATTCCTGTACGAGTATGATAGCCTGATGCTCAACCATGCGAATCTCTGAGCTGAAAACTCTGTCAAAAAAACGCGGACTTTCCCTTCCTCTCATTACCGTATCTGTTGTTGGGTAGGGGTATGTTGAAGATTCGTGTTTTGTATAGAAACCCAGGCTCGTACTGTATTCGTACAAGTACGACCCGTATATACGAGCGATACCAGTGTACCTGAGCGATAAATTACCCACTGTTCGGCCCAATGGAAAGCCTCACCTCACCAACACCGGCATGCTCTGGCCGGTATTACCGATAGGCCAATAGTAGACTACAGTACCGGTATACCGTACACTATACGAGGGGGGGGGGGCTGTTGTCAGTTACAGCTTGCTTACTACCGGTAGTAAGGAATGTCAGTGTCAGCTCCGATCGAGTACGAGTACGGTAGCGCATGACTCTTCCGGTGGTTACATCCCCGGTCCGTGGCCTAAATTTTAGCATAGTATAGGTATAGTATCCTCTTACCGGGTAGGGCAGTTTGCGGGGTACGAGTAGTGTATGATACCAGCATTCCAGGACTGTCGGATAAGCCGGGGGCGGGGGAGGAGACAAGGGATATACCGGTACTCGAGTACGGTACTGTACTTGTACCTGTATACTCGCGCTCCGCTGCCAGGTTCAGGCCCCCCCATTTGTTGTGGCGAGGGCGAGTACCGGTACGAAGGAGGGCCTTTTTTACAGTCTCGCTTACCGGCGCGGTAGTTCCGCTTCGTTGAAACCCTCCCAGGAATATTCTGCGTATTTCCGCTCTACCGAGTGCAACTGAAGTTCCGCCATACCCACCAAATTGCCATAACTTACCGGGTACAGTGTCGTAGTATGAGATCATAAGTGTGGTACTCGAGTACAGAGTGCGAGCACTGTATATGAATAGTAGTCCAGGGTCTGTCAAACCTACGGACCTCCGTAGGCGGGTGAGGGCATTTATTGAGAGTTTAAAACCTTTAAATTGGGTGGCTATGTGTTCAGGGGTGTATTGACAGCGCATCAAGTCAAAAATATAATGGCGCCACCACCATTATTGTTATATTATTATTACTGTATTTCACTTATCTTCTATACCGGTAGTTTTGGATACCAGGGATATACTATCTATGGAACTATAAGAATTGGGAAGGCCCCATGACTTGCTCGTCGGCACGCGAGTGTGACTCCCGGGGAACGTTTCATTTACCCTCGCTGGAAGTGTCCTCTCTTGTGAATACCGGTAGATAGCATAGCTGTGAACTTGGGAAGCATGGCGGGAAAAACTTGGGCGCGATCATTCAGGGTTTTTTTCGAGAGTCGTGAAGCGACAATATTACAAGTGGGGCCCCAAAAAGTGAGTGGGCACAACATAGTTCACACCAAAAGCAGCCAACTTCACATGCTGATTCCAGCACCAACACCTGTACCGGTGCTTGTATTGGAATGGGATAACTTCATAGAGTGACCGGAAAAGATGTCGACCACTTGAATTCAGGTGTAGCCTAAATGAATTTAATTTTTTAGAAGAGTAGTGGATATAGGGAACAAAACTTCTGTCAAACATGCACCAGGACTGTTTGCTTCTGTGGGAAACCTGTGTTGTGGTGGAATTTGAAAGTTCGACCGCATACTGCTGCTCATGTGGAGTTAGGAATTGAGTGGAAATTTGTATATAGAAACTGATGTCACTACTATTTTCAGTGGTTCTACATGTAGTTTCTATTTTTGCAAATTTTCTCCTCTAGAATATCTTGGTGCGAAATCTGCTACTTTTGTGGTAAAATTTCACGTGCCCACTTCACTTTTTGCTCAGTACCGCACTGTATATCAACAAAGATGTGCCACAATATACATAGGAAAGGGAATATCCCGGCCGGCCGGCCACCAAGATGAGAGGGCGCCAAGTTCTTGCCGGTGGGGGGGTAACTCGACTGAAGACCTGGTTCCTAACGGTCTCTCTCCTTTACACTGTGCTTGTCACTGTGAGGTCGACTTCTCCACTCTCTTTGAGGGCACGGGTTCCACGAAGGAAGAGTTAGTTTAGTCATCGATAAAGTACCGGTAGTAGCACATTTCGATTGTAAATTCCCAAGGTTTCCTTTACTAACTCCACACGATTTTCCTGCCCTCTCCAGAGGAATAGGCATTAACTGCGAGTGTGGGGTTTTGATCCCCTGCATAGTGGTATCAGCCAAGAGGAATATACTCCCATGCTCCTTAGGTAACGGAAAATGGCTGAGATTCCTAATTCTGAAAGTGTTCACGCTTTTTGCAATAATGGAAGCTGTGTGCTTCTATGGTATCAGTGGTTAAGTCGGCGTACTGAATAACCATCAAAGGGACGGAGAAACCCCGTCATGTCTGTTCTTTGCCGCTCGATCCTTGGACTAAATACCATACCGGTGTTGACGATATTACAATAGAAGGGTTCTTCTCTCTTGATAGTGCGTTGAGGCAGCTGGAAAACATCCCGAATAGCTAGAGGGTCCACAAGGTCTCCTGGACGATGCATCCGGGGGATGGGCTTAGGGCAAGACTTTCCCAGCCCCGGGATCTCGAGAGCTGGTCGGATTCTTTTCCCCATCAGAGCACCGGAGAGCCTGCGTGGAAGGGCTTAATTCAGGCCAAGGAAAGGGTGGGAGAGATGCACGTTGATAGGCATATAACTACCCATATAGTAACAGATTCGGAGGTATACTCATCACAACGATGGGGATACTATGCTCCCCAAACTGCGTATTTCCCCTATGATAAACGATGAAACTTCACCCCAACGCTCAGGTAGTTCATCCATTGACTAATGGGGGGCAAAGCAAAAGAAAAAAGAGAGTTCGGCAATGGGGATTCCCACACATTCACCCTCTGTAGTGCTAACCAGTCAATGCCATGCTTTCGTCGCTGGCTTCCGGATAGCTTCTGGAAATGCGCTTTGGCCATGTTGTTCGGATAGTCACTGGGATCGCTCCTTTGCTTAGAGAATCCTCTTTGGCTTTGGGAAGTATTTTTGGCTTCGGGCATGTGTTTTGGCTTTAGACATGCGCTTTGACTTTCGGTAAAGCATTTTGACTGTAGGAATGCGCTTGAGTTTTGGATCGATGCATCCGCCGTGAAGGTTGTGAGGAAGGCTACGAAATCTGTAGGGAAAGCCGGGAAGTCTGATGCCCGGAGGCCATGGGAGTTTGTTTGTTTTACATTTTTTGTTAGCTTTGTGTTTGAAAGTGAGTGGGAGACATACCTACTGGTGAAGACAGGAGGACTTGGTTATTCCTGTTGTTATCATATATCTACTCCTGTCTTTACCGTTAGTTGATGTTGAAGAAGCGCGAGTTATGGTGCGGGTATTCAGCCACGACCGCCCGGTGAAAATTGGTGACTCTCGGGCCCTCATCCTCATGGGTACGCATGCCATGAAGCTCCTGAAGTAAAGCCACGATCTCGCTACACTCGCATCAGCAAAGATCCCATAACAAATTAGCTATGATACCCCAACTCTGACCCTAGAAGGTGAGGTAGGGCTGACTATCTTTTGAGAAATCCCTTCCAACCCCGCAATTGTAGATTCCAGGGAGGTCACTCCTAGTTTTTCGCCTGTTGATGACCGCTAGAATCCTTCAGCAGAAGATTCCAAAGACTTTGTGGCACATCAAGAGTTACAAGAAATTGGGGAAATTAGTGTACTAACTGGCCAACCCCCGCAGCATCAACCGCTTACCGCCATTCAATATTGACAATACGGTAATCCTCGTAGCGGATAATACAGTATATTGTCATCCAGGAGCATGTGGATATTGGGTCGAGGCGAGCGAGCACCTGGTGGAGAGCCAGCCATGTCGGCGAGAGTCGGTGTACCTTCCGGTATGTAGGTAAATGATAGGTCAGACAGAGGATTTTGGGTCGTGGCGATCAATAATTACCCCGGAGAGTAAAGAATGTTTCAATTTGGTAGGAAAGATGTCAGGAAGGGTACGAGTATGATAGGAAGCTGGGACCTCTCCGAACCTCTCTCTGGCCCCTCATTTAACGTCGTACACGACTATATTAGGGTAAGTGTGTGTGTTCGAGTTTTCTGGATTGGTGGTACAGTACTGTATATACACTAGCTGTGTCGTTTTTCTATATATATTTGTCTTAGCAAGCTTCGCTGTGGCCGCTAAAACCTGATGGTGGCAGAAAGACGTGGTCGTCCGTGCACAGGATCGGAGGAGAGGAGAGAAGATGCTCGATGATCAGACAAACAGATAACTAATGACCAGTATATATAAACACCTCCGGTGGGGTAGAGCCCCATACAAACACCACAACTGGGGTATAACCCCATACAGATAATTCACTCCCTGACCTTCACACATGCACCCAGACTAACACCGTCACACACAACTGCCTCTACGTCTACATCCTCTTTCATGTCCACCTTTGTTCCACAGCAGGTTACACTTCCACCAAAACCTCTCCTCCTCTTCGACCACCGCAGCAACCAGGTGAGTTGCTCCACCACTATCCGCAGAGAGCTCTCTCTCTCTTTCACATTATTCCTTATACAGCTGGATACTTTCCCGCCAGATCATGTTGTCAAACATGTTCAACACAGTGGTGAAGGCTATACAGACGCGTAGCCTAGAGTTATTGGTTTTTGATGACCTGGATCCAAATGACTTCGCGGCCGTCCGGAAAAGGTTACGAGACCCCTCCAATGATTTGGAGGGAGGTCCCTTTCTGTAAGTCTATTGTGGGTGCAGGGCTTCTTCTATTCTACATCCACTAATTCCAACAGAATCCATTGGTTCTCATGCCAGCGGGTATTCGAAATTGTTATGCCATCCGAGATACATGAATGTGGTGGTGCCTAGATTGATACAGGAATCGTGATGGCCGGCATGAATGGCCTCCTTCCAGCCCTTGGGTTGACACGATGCTTGTGATGAATTCTCCGGGTTTGTGACCGATACCACTAACTTCAAATCGGGTATCCTGGTTAATCTCGTTTTCTAGGGTACGACAACTTTGTCAGTCAGTTTTACGGCTCGGTAAAGGAGGCCGACGTTACCTTCGTCCCCAGAGTTAGACATAACCAGACAGAAGACCGTGAATTCCCAAGCGTAGTGTTGGAATCTTGGTGGAGCGAGTCCACTATAAACCTCAGGGAGAATACGAGGCTCCGGCAGTTGGGGTCAGGAATGGCAGCCCGTGTTGTCCTGCTCACAAAACTTTGTCCCGGAGATGAGCACAACAGGATACGCTTTGTTCTATCTGTATTACGTGCAGTGTTCGCAACGGGGCAGTCCGTCCGTCCCGAGGGTAGGACGAGAAGGGCTGCAAGTCATAGCCCGTCCAGTCCTGGAGAAAATTTTGCCCGGGGCCTTTGGCAAGGGGACAGGGAAGGCCATGGGGCACCATGGAAAGTTTGTTACCCACAGGTCCCCAGAGATCCCTACAGATCCTTACAGATTTCCGCAGGTCCTCACGGATCCCCATGGAGCCCCACAGATTCCCGCTGATCCCCATGGATCCCTGCTGTCCTCTGGTGGAAATCTGTATTCCTTTGACGTCACCCAGATGGTCGTGCCAGCCTTCACGATCACTATGTAGGTTTCCATTTACGGACTATTGATAATTGATCACTTGATTAACATATCGGTCACCATCGTAGGAAATCTTCCCACCACCTCCTACCCAGCACCAAAACCCCACCACCTCGTCTGACGAATTTTATGCCGGGAATTGCCCGGCTGGAATAAACCCTACAGCAGCAATTGATCTCGACCTTGTTCAGCTGGGGGAGGTGGCTGCTATATTCATTAGAAGACGTGGCAATGCTCCTACCTAGGTAAGCATTTCTGGTTGACTACTCCTGTTTATAAACTGAATTTCAGTACTGATGGCAATTACTCTCGATGAATACTCCTATAGTCTCATCAAATCTACAGATTGACGCATGCTAGAACGCCTGGACTTTGTGGAATTCTGCCAGAGAAGGTAGATGCTATTGGCCGTGAATGTAATTCGGCATATGTTTAAGGCGGATGTGATTTTCCGTACTGGGACATGTCTGAGGCCAGTATTTTGCTACGATCCGGTGAACCCTTTTTAATGCCCAATCAACTGTGTGGAGCAGAGTAGTTGGGGAAAGGTGCCCGTTGAGAGCTGTCTGGGTTGGGGTTGCAAGGGCTATAACCTACCATGACGTGAGATATATCATGCGGGTATGATATAATTGGTGGTCTCTCTGCTTACCAAGGAAGTTCTTCCAATAGTTTTACCTTCCACAGTGTCAATTTTTTCTTCACTATTTCCCCCCCAGGTCTACCGAAAACAATAGCTTATCGTCGTAGGGATACCCTTTTATTCAATCCTTCTTTGATTACTGGCTAATAAAGGGATCGTATTCCAGAACAAGCCTCTGTTTTTGGCGAACTTGCGGTGACAATTCTCTGCACAGGGCTGCTCCTTTGGTCACAGCGGAGGATGATGTCTGACCTGTCCAATATCAAGAGAGAAATG
The DNA here is from genome assembly GCA_900010015.1 of Tuber aestivum. Classification (NCBI taxonomy): domain Eukaryota; kingdom Fungi; phylum Ascomycota; class Pezizomycetes; order Pezizales; family Tuberaceae; genus Tuber; species Tuber aestivum. The sequence goes on from LN890985.1 coordinate 377,541, forward strand.
AAAACAAACTAATTGAAAACTTAGAAAAAGACTCGACAAAAAAAACGATCAAACCGAACACGAACGTGCCAAGGGGATCGACCAAGCACAAGTGATTGCCACGGGAGCAGGCTTAGTCACCCTGGATGATCCAAATAAGGTGACCGTAATGCGGGAGAGGTCGAAAGCATTTATTACCTGTGTAAGAGGGAGTGGTGGCGAGCACCGTGTCACGGGTAAGGACGAGATGAATTCTAGACAGTTCCAATTACTGATGGTTTCCTGAGGATCATAGCAATGCCGGATAACAAGGGCAAAGGGGATGCGTAAGCGCTTAGTTCCAGTAAGAGGCTGTTTGTGGGGTACAGCATGTACTCTACTGTACATAGGCGGTTGATTCTGTGGCCCTCAATGCGGGGTGGTGGGGGTTGGCCCAGTAATTAGAATGGTTTTTATTTATGTTTTAGAACAAAGGGAATCCAGGAATTGTCCCTGAAACGTGTTTTTTTGCCAAATGCCAAGTGAGGCTAGTGAATGTGATGTTTTTTTGTTTTTTTTCAAAGACGGAGGTGAGTACAGTGCCTGTAGAGACAACCCCAGGGAGATATATATATGCGGGGTAAAACTGAGTTCAATGCAGAATAGGAAATTTGTTATCGGTGTCCCCTTGTACACGGGTATGTTCTACCCCGTAACACAGTCAATCACCATTCTCACTACAGACGCCACTTTTGTCTCTACAGTCTTCGTGCTGATTCCCGGGCTTTCACTACCCCTTGAGATTGTGATGGTGACTAGGGATGGAGTGCTTGGGAGGGGGGGCGTATTAAGTGAATTACTAGATTTTAAGTAACTTTAGGTCACAGGGCACCTCAGTAAAAAATAAAAATAAAAAAAGGCCAAATTACTACGATCATCACCGTCGTGCTAAATACTATTATAGTTGGTTGATTAGTTTTTCTTATATCAACTGCATTCCTCATTGCCCCAGATGCAACATTCACTCTAGTTTTGTCTGTTGAAGACAATCTCATCTGAGGAAGCATGATAAGAAAAACCGCCCAAAGCCAAAGCGGTTTAAGTTAGTGTTCAGAATATCGCAAAATTTGCTAGGATTCCTTCCCTCCCCATGCCAGTCACAGCCCTTCCGCCACTACGGAGTATACTACCAAAGACTAATATGAACGGGATGCGAAATTTTCATCGTTCTATGGCCGGGCACACAAGCAGATACTTTTTCTACACTAATACCTTAAACGGGCTCAACGGGAGCTATGATACATCGAAAAAAAACGCCACTGGAGAAGCGAGAAATCGGCCCACTGGGATTCAATCAAATTTATTTATCCTAGCAGCGCCAACCGAGATATAGCTTCAGGAAGGGTTTTCGGAAGCAATTTCAAGCTAGGGTGAGTGACGACCTGTGACGGCACTGTTGATGGATGCCAGCAGCCACTGACTGGAACGCTATCCAAATGCCGTAAACTACTCTCGGGAGCAGCAGGTCAATTAAAATTCAATGATATCCGGAAACATCGGCCGTCCAGGGTACCCCCCCGCAGGAATTAACCCGCCGAACCAGTACTGTGTGCCTGACCCATTGCCCAGCAGATCCCGCATGAGCACAGATTTATTTTTTTCCTGAAACAAACCCAACAAGGGAAATTCTCTACAAGCAACATTTCAAAGAGAAGGAAGCCGATAATCCTCCAATCATGCACCAGATATCCCAAAACGAGGGAGGAATCGCAAGGCAAGTACTCTTTTCCCCTGTGGGTTCAATTGCCAAAGGCCTAAACCCTTGTTTGCGACAATTTAAGCATCCATTACCGCCGGCAGAATAAGGTGCTAGTCAATCAGCGCCAAGATCTTACTCCACCGTTTTTCGTGGGGCGAAATGGTCATACACCCGTTCAATGCTAACTCCTATTATCGATTTCCTCGAGGAACTCCTTCAGACAGATGGTTCAAAATCAAGGATAGCGCCCCCTTAATATTTACAAACATGAATGCCTTCCCCCCTCACTTCTTCGCCATCCCCGCACTCTCTCTTCCGTTGCCCAGAATCCGATGAAAGAAAATCGTCAGGAAAATTCGTAAACGTCTCACACCTCATGACCCCCCTAAACCCTCTCCAAAGCCTCGGCTGTCTTCTCCTTATCGCTCCAATCCTCACCCAGTTCCCCTCCAGCAGCGCTCTCACTCATATCCCTCCCCAACTTCTCCGGTCCAACAAGTACCAGAATGATGACATATGCAAACACACATCCCATGAAGATCGCCATGACCTTTCCGTAATCGTAGCGCAGGACACCTCCTTCTCCGTCTGGAAGGGGGAATCTCTCACCGATAGTGGCCTCGATGGTGGATGATGCAGAGGAGGCAAGGTTTCCAAGTTGGTAGGCTGTTCCGACGATAGTAGTGCGTGCTCCTGAGGGTGAGAGTTCGACGAGATGGATTGGGACGACGCCCCATGCCTGCAAAAATTAGTCCCACCCCTCGGAAAGAAACCAGGGCGGTGCTTACCCCCTGCACGAAAAATTGCTCCCAGAATGCTGCGGCGATTACCCCATTATTCCGAATGAAGCAGTATGGGTATATGAGGGCACCACCGGCGATGCAAACGACGATTATGCTCAACCTTCGACCAAACATTTGCGAGAGGTAACCAACTGTGGTTCCGCCCAGCATTGCCCCGAGGTTCGCGACAACTTGAGTAACGGTGATCTTGTTTTTTGAGAATTCAAGCTGGTTTTCCAACATTGTTGGGTAAAGGTCTTGGGAGCCATGGGACTGAGTCATGTAAGCCTTGGTCTCAATCAGAGGCGAGAAGAATCGGATACCATAAAGTTGAAGCCAGCCATCATTAGGACAAGATAGCTCAAAAGGAGCCAATGCTTCTTGAACCCTACCTTCGCCTCTTTCCAGACAACCCTTTGGATACTATCTACGCCTTCGTAGCGTTCTCTCCTCATGGCCTGTCGTTCAAGAAAGCTGTTTGTCTCCGGGAGAAATAACCGGAAAGCAATAATCAGGACTGGAGGGCCTGCCCCAAACCAGAACAAGGGCCTCCACCCATGAGGCGTTGTGTCGACAAACGCACGAGAGAAGACTGTGGCGAGAAGATAGCCAAAAGAATAACCCTGTTGTAACATACCCGATAGTATGCCACGAGCTTCGCTGGGTGCATCCTCAAGAGCAGTTGCAGCGCAATTACCATACAATCCACCCATGGCAATGCCGAATAGGGCACGAACTCCCAGAAACTGCTCGTAGCTTAGAAACCGTTAGCTCAAGCCACCAAACGGGGGGCCGGGCGACCAACGTATTGCAGAAACCGGTTGCCATTTCTAGAACGATAAACAAAACGTTATTAATTATAAAAGGCCATTTCCTTCCCCACTTGTCGGCAGCAATACCGAAGGATATGGCGCCGACACTTCGCAACATCAATACCAAAGTTATACCCCATGTGATGTCGGCCTTGGACCTGTCGAACGCTTTCGCGAGTGGCGTGATGGTCAAAGATACTGTGAAAAAGTCGAACGCGTCCCTGATACATCAATTATTTTCATATTTCAACGAACCGCAGGGGTGATATACCATGTCCACCCTGCAAAAGCAACCAGGAAAAACTGCCACTGTCTCCGGTTCAACTGGCGAAGGACAGTAATCGGGTTGGGAGGTATGTTCCCCGGTGGTTTGAGAGTACTGATGCGGGTGGCCGCATACTGTCCTGCACTCGGTCGGGGCATGGCTTCTATCCTTTGACTGGTTGGCCGAGGGACAGATCAGGAAGCGTAGGTGTGGAAGGGAACACCGGGGAGAGTCCGGATTTATGTGATTTCCTTCCCCAGGCGTTCTCTGATCTGTGGGGCCCTGACCCGGCCAACACTGGGGGGCATCTCGACCCTTCAGCGGAGGGTTCAATATCCGGGGGAACCGGGGTGATAGCGGGCCCCCCCTCCTTCCAAATGTCACCACATCAATCCGCTACAAGGCCGATGCGGGGTAAGTTTCCACAGTCCACCGTGCTCGAGCACAGTGCTCTCGATGCTTGAGGAAAGCCATTCTGCTCCTAGCAACACAGCGGGCCCCGTATCGGGTGACGTATTCGTTTGCATGTACTACCCTTTTCATAATTTACTCATCCACGATACCGGTTCCTAACAATGACGAAGGTACCGGCCCTTCCCCCGCAGAATCGGGGAAAGGATTATCAGTCCGAGGTACGAGTAGTACCGGTACAGAAATGACGGTGCAGCCGCCTGTTGTGGGGGTATGATGTTGAATGAGATAAACCGCGCTCCAAACTCGACGGGAAGGTCGATAAGCTGACAAGACGCCAACAAATAGCATCCGGAGAGCAAACCGAAGGGCAGAAGAGGAAGATCTTTACCGGTACTCGTACTCTCCATCCCAACTCCAGCACGGGGAGTTGCGGAGAAGCGGGGCAATCCTGTGCCACGAGTGATGGCGGAATGGTGTGGTGAGGGGAGAGATGCGCGTTTTCCCTACAGGTACTCGAGTAGGAGCACAGCACGAGTACTCGTACCGTACAGGTCCCAGTCTCCACTGCAGGAGCTTTAATACGCGCATACGGGGAGCTAAGTTCATCCGGTAAAAGCCTCCGCTGAAGCTTGTTTTCCCTGCCAAGTGGCGGGCCGACTTAACCGAACAGAAATTGCAGATGCATCGCAGCACAGGAATTCTCGAGTAACCAGCATCGCCCCCTCGAGACCTCGGTCCCCTTGGGTAAATTTGGATCTTTCAGGAAGCTCTCTTATTATTCTGACCAAGTCACAGACATTTGTCGAGTCTGTTTTGTTCTTCTCCCTCCCCTCCCTTCCGCCCGGCCGGCCAAGATCCTTGTCTGGAGGTAGATGTTGGGATGCGAGGGAGAGATCAGGTTGGGCGGAATATCAGATGATCAGATCGGGATTTTTGACAAGCGTACTGTACTGTACTCGTACACATATCGGACATAAGCTCACCTGTTGCAGAGCTTTTGCCATGCAAGAGTGACAACTCCTGAAGACGATACGGTAGTCTAATTAGCACCTAACTTATAGCTGAGTTAATGAGCAACTCGACACCGTAAAAACCCTTATCATCCACCATCTCCGTCGGGCCAATTTTTCGCATTCAGAGACGAAACATGTTTACCTGATGAGGCATGGCTCCTCCAGTAACGCCTCTCTATCCCCGATCCGCTCCTGACGCCCGAAGTTCCTGATTAAGCGAAGTACTCGAGCAGTTCTCAGATCCGATATCACTTTTGAAGGAATGCAGCTTTCTAATCGCGATCCCAAGAAAAAAATAACTCAACGAACTTAAACTCAGTTGTACAGTACCGGTGCGAGTGCTTGTAATTTACAGTACCCCACTCTGGGTCAGCGACGGGAAGAACAGGGGGTTCGAATTGCAAGTGCTCCTTTCCCTTCCTAGAAGCATTCCTACCAGATTCTAAGATTAATCGCTGTTTTTCGTTTTGTTTGTTTGTTTTTACCCCCAACGGTGCTAAACGCCTCGACCCCAAAGGTCCCATCTGTCCCAGGAAAGTCACTGTATCCCATGGTAAGAAACCGGGTACCCACAAATAGCAAATCATCGTGTGCACTGCTTCTGAGGCGCAGCTCCTGCTATCAACCACGGAGGAAGGGCAAGCTTATTTACCCATTGGGGGACCTTCCGGTGTCAAAGATGATGAACTCGCAGTACCCACCGTAGAGTCGGATCTAGTTACCCGCATGCGGTAATCCCATAAAAAGTGACTGGCTTCAACCCTGCCATGAGAGTGTTTAATAAAATCTTACTGAAAAAATAATAATACTAGTTTCGAGTGGCTCGTGGGTGTTCCTTTGGACCCGGTTCTTGTAACTTTGATATCCCGGAAATCTTTAATAAGTCATGTACGAGTACTAGTACTTGTCAAGTTCACCTCCCACAAATGTTTCCTGTATTGCTTTTCTTGCCTGCCCCACTTAGTGCCTATATGATGGCTTGCGCTCTAGTGGGGAACTGAAATTCAGGCCCCAATCCTCTCCGTTCCATCCATTTGTTAGCCACCTACCGTATTTCTCCTGTTATATGACATGTAGGCCAAGAACTCTGTCTCCTATAACGTCCCTATCCATCATTTCCCATTATCAACATTGAAAAGGCTACGAGTAGCGTGTGACTCTCCATGATAGATATCACAGTCCTACCGTACGGGACGTAACACTGCGACCGCCTTCCATAGACGAGCTTAGCAAGCGCAGTGAAAGCTCACCGTATAATACCAAAGGCCAATACTTACCTGCACACTAGCCACGGAACTCTTGTGGTTCTGGAATCGTTCGGATATCCGAGGTTGGGAAAGACATACAGAATCGTACAGTACAGGTAATGATACCGGCACTTCCGCCGCAAACAAAGTCTTGTCCAAGTACCTCTCATCAGCGAGAACTCTATGGGTAGGGTGACACACCCGCCGTTGGACAGCCGTCATTTTTCTGAGGTCGGGAATGCGTGAATACCCATCTCTCGCCTTTCAAGCTTGCTTCCGCAACCGGGACGGGCAAGGTTTCGCCGTGTAAACTGCTCGGTTAGTAGCCTCACCTGCCCGGCCCGAGGTATCCGAATCTCCCAAGTTCAACTCTTGAAATAAGAACAGGGCAGGAAAAAACATTAACCAACTGTGTTACAAGCACCCAGACCTCCAACTTGTCAGGATGAGTGTTCCTCACCTCATATCACTCGGAACCTGTATTATAACAAATATTCAACCAACAAAACACCTCCTTTCAAGAATCTTCATGATGCAGAATAAATACCTCGAAGGCCATTACATCCTTCCGCCCATGACACCATCCCACCACACCCCAAAAAGCGCCTGCTCACACAAGTCTCAAAGAAAACCCCCACAATTCAATTCACCCACCCAACCAAGAAACAAAAATGTCTACCAGACGAGACCGCTTCACCTCCATCCACTTCACCCACTATCCACCACTAATCGTGACCGATGACCGCTTCGACCCCTCCCCCATGCCAATCTCCGACCCGGAATTAACCTACTACTATAGCCTTACCCGCAAAGCCTTCACCCCCCTCCTCAAGCACATGACGACGCCTGAACATGTAACAGAGATCCTCACATCCCTCTCCCCACCAGAAACCGGAAACCCCGCCAGACAATACCACACTATGGAATTACTGGTCACACAGATAACAACCCTCTTCCCAGAGTTGATATTCCCACAGATTTCCCATCTGATTAACGCCACGCGGGAACTGACGGACGAGAGTGTCAAGCGGAGAAATCTGTGGCTGAGGGAGAAGGCCGCCAAGGATCTCAGAAAGGCCAGGAAAGGGGTGGAGAGGTTGAGGGATGTGATTGTCCACAGGATCGTAGGGAGCGAGAGGGCTGAGAGGCATCGGGAGTTGCTGATGATGGACTGGGTGTTGGGGAATTTGCTGGAGTGGAGGGATGGGAGGAGTATTGTAGCCCTGGAGGAGAGGTTGGTTGCTTGAGAGAGTTCGAGGAGGATGATGGCAGTTTCTGTGTTGGGTTTTATGTTGACGGGGGTAAAAAGGTCAGGCGGCGATTGTGCGGTTTTTCTCATTTTTTATTTTTTTTATTTCTCATTGGTGATTCGATTGACGGATAAAGCATGTGATAAATACTCTCCTTTCTTTTCCTCGATTTCCGTCTCTTGTCATGGCCTATTCCTCAATCATATCGTGCGTGGGTTGCCAATACTCAGGATATAATATGGAGTGGGGTAATAAGTTAGTAAATTAAACCAACCCTAATTCTTAGAAACACCTTCTCTAGTACGATAACAATTAGGCCAAACAAAGCAAGGTTTCAGCGAGGCTCTCCTAATCGTGAGCTTGTGGCAGCCACATAGATCCTGATGGGTAGCGAGCAGCGTACATGTTGGACGGGACGGTCCCGATACGGAGCAGCCACGCACTGTCCTGATAGATAGCGACAGAGACAAACCCCGGGATTCTCTGACACAAAGCAGTAATTGATTATTACGGAAGGGGTTTTCGAGCAGGTTCGGGAAGGCAGCAGCCAATTTAATGCCACCCAGGAGTCGGAGGATGGAGGGCGGAGGGGAGAGATTATTGTCCGGTATGAGCAGTGTCCAAGCGGTTACGGATCAAGTTAGAGACCCCGTATCTAAATAGACGGGAACAGTGAAACGGCAAACGCTCGTAGCAATCTTTTCCTGGGGCTAGATGGAGGAAGGCACTTGATGGTTACGATATACCAACCTCTCTCCGAGGACACTTACAGTATGATACCAGCGTCCCGTCTAAAGATCACTCGGTTTCTGGTTCTATGCAGAGACGTGCCAAGACTCCGTTTCCTAAACCAAAAAAAATGTCAGACGCCCCTGAGCGAACAGAGAGACAAAATGTTGTACCGTATGATACTCGAGTACTGTACTAGTAAGTTACTCCTGTACCAGCAATCGGTGATCCCTCCAAACCCTCCCGCCAACTCAGAACGGCGCTCGACGGGATCCGGAGAAGGCCTTTCCGTGCAAATCTCATAGTAAAATAACCTCTCAAAAGTATTGTCCCACCTTCTAAAACCCCACCAAAAAGTGCATAAACACGGGCAATTAACTAGCCCATATCTATATATCAGGGTATCCTGAAAAAATACAAAAAATTTATACAAGTTTCTTTTCACAAGGACCACACTATCATGTAATAAAAATAGTAAAACTTTTGTGCTTGGATGAGCTGCACCTGGGTTTACATAGGCATAGTGTGATAAAAAGCAAATCCCCACCAAAGCCTACCAAATTTGTATGAGGGCTTGGCATTCCATATCAACCACCATACAAAAATGAATACCAAACCTATAAAATAAATAAATAAAATAAATAAAAATTAGCAAAAGATTCTCCTTATAAATATCTGCTTTTGGTGGTTTTTAGTAGTTTTCAATAGTTTTCTTTTATCGTTGTTTCAGTTAATGAATATACTGACTTTTGCGGGAAAACGGAGTATGGGACAATACTTTTGAATGGTGAGTTTACGGTACTCGAGTAGACACCGCTGGGGCGCGTGTACTCGAGTACAGTACTATTATGTAGTACAGTAGCAGGCAAAGTACAAGTAAGGAGACCAGTGATGAATCAAGGCACGATCTTTGAATTCCGGAGAACTATTCCGCCTTCTTCTCGTGCTCTTAAAATCTCCACTTCATTTTGGCGATAATTTTTCGTTCGCCCCATCGCTCCTTTTTCCTTCACTAACTTACGAGGACATTGGCGTGGGTTACGTGGGTGGTCCAGCTCAGCAGAGCCTCGCCATCGGCAGGAGGATGGGGGAGCACAAGGCAGAGCAGAAGGTAAACTAAGTTACCGTAGGCAACCCGCAACGCCTGCGCAACGCCTGCGCAGCATCTGCACTCATCGAGACGCAAACAAATCTCCACCAACCAGATTCCATTTTCCCCGCACCCTCGCCCCTCTTCCCCTCCCCCCTCCCTCCATTGCCCGCCCTGGCATCAGTCAAAAAGCTCCTACTTTCCTTGCTTCTCTTTCTTCTTGTTTGCTTCACGCTGGCTCCTGCCAATCGACTCGCTGCTATCCTACGGTTATTCCCTAAACAGCATTTAATCCCAAAACCCTCTGCAAGACCACTCACCACCACCAGTATGGTCGGCGGACACCCGAAGCCTCCCCCGGCCCCAAAGTTTACCCATACCCCAGAATCGGTTATTAAGGAGACCAACAGGCTCATCGCTACATCTCGGGAGCTTCAGGACAAAATCGCCAAGGAGGTTAACCCCGAGACTGCCAACTTTCAGAATGTCCTGAAACCGCTCGCCGAGGATGAGAACGAGATGGGGCTTGACACTGCCATTCTAGGCTTTTATCAGTATGTTAGCACTAATAAAGCATTGAGGGATGCAAGTAGCGAGGCAGAGAGATTACTTGACGTGAGTGCCTTTCCCTATTTTTTGTCCGAGTGGTGGGAGCGCTGACGACAACCATTAGGATTTCGGAATCGAATCCTCTATGAGGGAGGATATTTACAAGCTGGTTTCGGTCGTCAACAAATCGCCGCAGTCGAAGGCCGTTGATGTCGCTGCGGAATCCACTCGTTTTCTCGAGAAGGTTTACGAAAGTTATATCAGAAATGGTCTTGGGTTGGCCGAGAAGGAGAAAGCTCGGTTCAAAGAGATTAAGAAGGAATTATCTATTCTGGGAATTGATTTCTCCAAGCGTCTAAACGAAGAGAATGGCGGTATCTGGTTTACTCCCGAGGAGCTTAAAGGTGTTCCTGAGGATGTCCTGTCTGGGCTCTCCAAGGGCGAGACCGGTACCGAGAATGAGGGTAAACTGCACCTGACCTTCAAGTATCCCGACCTATTCCCAACTATGAGGTATGCCATCAACCCCGAAACGAGGAAGAAGGTATTCCTTGGAAATGAAAACAAATGCAACGAGAACAGCAAATTGTTCAAGAAGGCTATTGAGCTTAGAGATGAGAAGGCTAGGCTGTTGGGATTTAAAAACCATGCCGAGTTTATTCTACAGCCCAAGATGGCTAAAAACCCCGAAAAGGTTCTTGCTTTCTTGACCGACTTGAGACAGAAACTGGCACCCGGTGCTGAAAAGGAGAAGAGCCGCTTGAAGAGATTGAAGGCGGTAGATTACAAGGATAGAAAAATTGTGGATGACGGTCATTACTACTTGTGGGATCATAGGTGTGTTTCTAGAGCTTCCCGAAATCGTTTCGTGTTAATGTCTGTCTAGGTACTATGATCGCCTCCTTCTTGAGAAGGAATACAAGCTTGATGCACAAAAGATTGCCGAATATTTCCCTCTCGGCCATACCATCAAAGGAATGATGAAGATCTTTGAGTCCCTTTTCGGGTTGGAGTTCGTAGAGGTTGCCGATGGGACAAAGAATACCTGGCACGAAGACTGCAAGCAATTCCGCGTTTACAATGAGAAGCCAAAAGATGGCAGTGAGCAAACCTTTGTTGGGTGGTTGTACCTAGACCTCCACCCACGTGAAGGAAAATATGGCCATGCTGCCAATTTCAATCTTCAACCGGTGAGACTTGCAAGTTCAAACGATGTTTGTCCATACTAATGGCTTGTCAGGGGTTCACTGGGAAGAAGGGAGAACGCCGCTATCCGGCAACAGCTCTTGTGTGCAACTTTTCCAAGCCCACTGCGAACAAGCCGTCGCTATTGAAGCATGACGAAGTGGTATGGTGGGCTTGTCTATTAATTGTTATAGTAAAGGCTAAAGGCTACAGGTTACTCTATTCCACGAACTTGGTCACGGTATCCATGACCTCGTGTCCATCACGTATTACTCCCGCTTCCATGGCACCAATGTTGTCCGTGACTTCGTTGAAGCTCCTTCCCAGATGCTGGAGAACTGGTGCTGGACCCAGTCCGAGCTCATTTCGCTATCATCCCACTATCGGACCGAAAAGAAAATTCCGCAAGAAATGGTCAGAGCGATTATCAGTACCAAGCACGTGAACGATGCGCTGTTCAACCTTAGGCAGCTGCACTTTGCATTCTTCGATATGGAGATGCACTCTTATAAGAATCATGACGACGCCGTCAAGGCTGAACCTTCGGTACGATACAACAAGTTGAGAACCGAGATTGCGCTTTTGGACCCACCGAATGGTCTCGGAGATGTAAGATCACTAATCCTCTGGGCTATTGACTAGCCATCACTGACGAGTAATAGAATTTTGGCCACGGAGAAGCCACCTTTGGCCATCTCATGGGCGGTTATGACGCTGGATACTACGGCTACCTCTGGTCACAGGTCTTTTCGACGGATATGTTTTACACCGCGTTCAAGAAGGAGCCCATGGACGGCGAGCAGGGGAGGCGATATAGACATACTGTACTGGAAAAGGGTGGCAGTCGCGACGAGATGGAGACCTTGAAGGAATTCTTGGGAAGGGAGCCTAACAGCGATGCTTTCTTTGAGGATCTGGGATTGAAGAAGTAATTGTCCGATGTGAACGCGCACAACGGGAGTTTGAGATTTGGTACATCGGCCGTGGGTGCATCACTTTTGGAGGGGGGGTGTTTTTGTGTGAGAGTGCTCCGAAATGCAGCGATCGTTTTTCTCCCCTTCTTTTCTCCTTCCCCCCCCCCCCTACCATAGATGTGCGCCCGCCTCTACAAGCTTGCCCATCGCAATGTGTACAAAACGAGTGATATTTTACGATAGGGATCCGAAATGATGAAGGTGAATGCAGAGCACGGGTGAATGAAGCAACACAAGTGCGACGAAATGCAAGAAAGTGAGGAAGGATGATGAAAGAATGGATGATAGTGAAATCTAACGATGAAAACTGATAGTCGAAACCTCACCTCTAGCTAAGGACAGAATGGGAGATATATATCTCCTAAGCAACCAGAACTCTGGAACTTCAAGGAAACACCATGAACACAGAAGAACTACTCATCCTGATGAACCATGATCCTCCGTTCTCCACAACAATCTAAAGCTCTCATGAACCTCTAACAAAGAACCAGATGCCTAGAGGCATCAGGCGTGAAAGAAACCAAACCACATCACCAATGCCCTATGGCAACAGGAAACATCATCAACAAGAAACCCAACAGCTAAGCCCTAGAAGCATGAACCATCTATCCGTATAACAACCAACTCACATGCCCGATAGGCACTCCAACACGAAAGTGGTGCCTTGGGTGCCTCTTGGGGGTGTTTTGGGATCCATTTTTTGATCTTCTCGATCAAATGACCACTTCCTCCAGATGCTGCAACCACACTATAACCCAGCGCATAGCTGCCGCCCATACCCTCGTGGATGGCTACCAAATCAACCCCGGGTGTTGAGGGCACTCGAAAAATTCAATATCATACTACCTATATTTACTAGGACCATCCGCAATCTCCATCAGGCCTCCAACCTCCGCGGGGGTAGTTCGGAACCAATTCCTTGGGTAAACGGGACCCAAACAAAAACAACACTAATGGCATCCGAAAGATTCATCGTCAGAGTGGATAATTGCTTTAAAGGGAAGCTTCATTGCATTGAAGGAGCAGACTGTGCGCGGAGTTGAGAGGTATACCTTTTGCAACATTTGGGTGATAGGAAATTGCCCAGAATACGCTACTTTCAATGCTTTAAGCCTATCAAAAAGTTTCTGACCCCTCACCACTGGCACGTGCCCGGGGCCTGAACTGCGGGAGATAGCTGCAGCCATCAAAAGAGAGATACGGTATTCATAGATATCTGTAGCCCATTTATAGAGTATATACTGACCGCCGAAAGTCTCCCGACGCCAGCGGACATGAATGAGGCATCAAAATCAGAGGAAAATGTGGACCCTGGGTGGTCGCAAACGTCAGATAATTGCGAGTATCATTCAGAAAGATCTGAGGTCAAACGAAGTCATTAGCCGTGCTAAAAAGCTGTGTAATCTGCACACATATGAGGAGATTAGCAGAAGAGGGCAGAGGCCAAATTCGCTCCTCCTATTTCACATGACCATACACGAATAATTCACTGAAAAAAGTTAATTGACGACGTTTGCACCGTCAACTACGTACTATTGGGGACATAATCGTCTTTGCAGTTGCGGAGACGTAATTGTGCATCATTTCGTGGAGGATTGCGGTGCTGGGGAAACTGTTACGAATACTTACGATTCAGGGGGTATAAAGGAAGGGTGTTTTCCCTTGTGATCAAACAGCAGGTCAATCAAGACTTGACATATTTTTACTTGCTTCGCAAATTTATTTATTTCCCTTCCCTTACCTCCCTAATTATTCAAAACTGGTTCAGGGTGGAGATAGCCCGCTTCTCTTTCTCTCCAGACGGATCTGCCACAGCACACTGCAAAAACTTTTTTCTCTTCCCTATAATTATAGGTTGGCTAAAGGTAGCGACACAAACACCCTACAACTCCATTTCAGAATTTAAATTATACTAACACTCAAGCCTCCACCAGGAGTCAGATACGATCAATAAGCGAGTAGCCGGCAATACTATAATGGCATCGCCGGCACCCCGAAAACGAAAAGAACGCCAGCTGGTCAAAGATGGAGAATTAGTAAAGCGTCAGAAACAAAACAACCCTCGAGCCACCCAGAAACATCTCCCTGCAGGACATTGGTGGCAGAGAAGAGGTCATCAAAGATCTTTTGGAGTTTGTGGCCGTGCCTCTAACTCACCCAGAGCTTTACCTTCATACTGGAGTGGACTTGCCTCACGGTGTACTTCTCCATGGACCACCTGGCTGTGGTAAAACTATGCTAGCAAACGCTATCGCTAGAGAGTTAGGGCTACCGTTCATTGCCTTTTCTGCACCCTCAATCGTGTCGGGGGTACCCGGAGAACCGGAAATGAAGCTAAGGAAACTTTTTGAGGAAGCACGGGAAATAGCTCCTTGCTTAATGTTTATTGATGAAATAGATGCTATAACACAGAAGAGGGAGAACACCCAGCGGGATATGGAGAGGAGAATTGTTGCCCAGATGTTGACCTGTATGGACGATCTCACATTGGAGAAGACTGGTGGGAAACCTGTCATAATCATTGGCGCAACAAACCGACCCGACAGCCTAGATCCAGCATTGAGAAGAGCTGGAAGATTTGATAAGGAAACTTACCTTGGTGTGCCGGACGAAGTTGGAAGAGAGAAGTGCTACCCCAGATTACCCCTGATACCAACTTCCCAAGTATGTACTAATTTACTAATTATATCATGTCTAACAGGATCTTGAGGATACTATGTGAGAAGTTGAGGTTAATAGGGGGGTTTGACTTCAAAAAATTGGCCAAGGCAACTGCCGGGTTCGTTGGAGCTGATCTAAGTGCTTTGGTAAGAGAGGCCAGCATGGTAGCAACGAGACGAATCTACGAAATCCTTGAAAACCCACCAGCCGCTACTGACCCTTTGGAGGTAACAACCATCGCCCAGTCAGGGTCTCAGAGCTCAATTCAATGCTCTCTTAAAGCATACCCAGATCAACTTACCGAAAAGCAACCGGATCCACTCTATATAACGTTTCCGGATTTTTCAACTGCCCTTACGAAAACCCAATCTTTAGCTAGGAGAGAGGGTTTTGTAACAGTCCCTGATGTTACCTGGGCAGATGTTGGGGGCCTGGAGCCACACAAGGCTGAATTGCAGATGGCCATTGTGCTGCCAATCAAGAAGCGGGAACTTTTTTGCTAGTGTGGGGCTCACTGCACCGTCTGGAGTACTTCTTTGGGGCCCTCCAGGTTGTGGTAAGACCTTGCTGGCAAAAGCCGTTGCAAATGAGAGCGGGGCAAATTTCATCAACATCCGGAGTCCGGAATTTATTGATGAGGTTTCAATTTTTATTTCAAAATCCCACAATCGTAAAGCTATCTACTGACTGCCACCATAGTACTTCGGAGAACTAGAGTGGGCTGTCCGTCATGTTTTCTCACTCGCCCGAGCTTCCATTCCGTGTGTTATCTTTTTGATGAGTTGGGTGCTCTGGATCCTTGCCACGATGATAGCTCCTCAGAATCCTCTTCTCGTCTAGTCAATACTCTTCTAACTGAATTGGATGGCCTCAATGATTACAAGGGAATCTATATCATTGCGGCAACTAATAGACCAGACTTCATTGATCCAGCAATACTCAAGCCAGGAAGGTTGGATAGCTTTTGTTTGTGGACCTTCCAAATGCCGAGGGAAGATTAGAGATCCTGAAAATCCTCACAAAAAAAGATACTGCTCTTTAACGTCGATTTAAGGGCTCCTACAGAGGGTGACAGGTGTGAAAATTTCAGGTCAGTCTTGCTCAACACACCTTCCTTCTTCCATACTGATATTGTGTTCCCAACCGTCCCGGGCGCCCTACAGGGCCCTGGCGGGCTTGTAGTCCCGGGCGTCCCGGGCAGGGTGGGTAAGGACGGCAGGGCATGGCGTCCGTCTTTGATAAAGACCGCCGTGCGAGGGGTTGACGCCTGGGCCCGGGAGTCTTAATACAAATAGCATCTTCCGGCCGTCCTCACCAGGGCCCGGCCGTCATCTGCAGGGCCCGACCGTCATTCGCAGGACCCGGCCATCATCTATAGGGCCCGGCCGTCATCTGCAGGGTCCGGCCGTCATCTATAGGGCCCGGCCGTCATTCGCAGGGCCCGGCTCTCATCTGCAGGGCCATTTGCAGGTGAGACACCTATAGGGCCCGGCCGGTCGCCCCGGGTAGTGGTTAGGACGGAGCACAGGATGGGCGTCCGTCCAGGGCAGAGTTCCAGAAACCGGTGTCCGTCCCGTCCGAAGCCAAGGACGGACGGACTGGACGCTTGGGAACACTGTTACTAATATTGTGTTAGCGGCGCTGATCTGGCGGCGCTGGTAAGAAAGGCCACAAGTCTGGCTCTTCGGAAGGCCAGCTTGGCAAATATCGCTGTAGTTGAGGGAGCGGGAGTGCAGGTGACCTCGTTTCTGATTTGAGGGGGGCATTTTAGGAAGGCGTTCGGAGACGCCTGTCCCTTGGTACCGGAGGAAAGCTAAGAGCGGCACAATAGATTAGATGTTCCTCCCATTCGCTTTTTTGATATAATATACCGGTGTGGATGAGGGACTTGTTTAGAGGCATCGTGGCTGTATCAGAGAGGGTTCTTAGGAGAGTGTTCAGGTTAAGGGTGGGGCTAGGTATGCAGTTCTTGGTGGGGATAAGTGTAACTTCGGTTCCCACCACCCTATGTAGCACATAGATAGGACACACACTCCACTCGGAATCGAATCACCATTCATCCTCTTTTTCCTCTTCTGCTATCTGGGGTTACACAGCATTGCATCACGGGAATTTCCTATCCACCTATTTTCCACTTTAGAGCTATCATCTTCTCAGGGAAACCCACAGGGGATAGGCACGGTCACCACACCATCCGAAGGAGGGGAGAGTACCAATCCAGCCCTCGAAACCGGTATGGTGCTACCGGTAGCACCTTAGAATCGTCCCCCAGTGCCATCCAGAGTCAGTACAGTATACTAGTTCTAATACAGTATATAACCTTACAATCTTAGACAATATATTAGCAATATTACTCAGCCAAACCTTTTTTTTTTCTATATACAAGTGCCAACCCCCCGGCTCAACCCAAATTTCGCCTCAATTTTAAGAGCCATTACAAGTTCAGAAGGAAACCACCCTTCTAGAATGAAATCTACTCTGCAAATGTTTTCCTTACATGATTTACGATCATGGTACAGAAGGAATAAGTGGAATAATGGCATGCGATGTTGTTTGTCGAAAAGTTGGGAAATTTTGGTTCTTGTGAAAGTTGATTCTAAGGTGCCGGCACCACACATACCCTGGAGGTTATTTCATACACTGGAAAGATCTGAGGTCAAACGAGGCTACCGGTATTCTGAGCACTGCACCTCTAAAGCAGAACTTAATTTCTTAAATTTATACTAGTGGAAGCAGAACGCTTTTCCTGTCGCGATTACCCAAATGGTCTAGTTCTAGTATGCAGCGAGGGCCATGATTACCTTGTACGAGATCAAGTTGGCTTGGTGTGTGAAAAGCTGCCCTTTGTGGGTTTTGCGAGGTTCTTCTACTTGGTGAAAAGATATCTTCCGAGGGCATACGGAACGTCTGGTCACGGAGCCAAACCTGGATCCAAGAGTCTCTTTAAGGCTTCAAGCTACCGCTTTGGGCGCACCTGGAGCATCATCTAAGATCATAGCGAGCGATATCACATGATAACTCCCAATATACCCCTCCCTACCGACAAAGAGCATCCGCAATACCGCATACGCTCAATAGCCCCCCCTCCACAAGGACCTCCCTACCGGGGAATACACCCTGTCCGGTCTCGCAATTCCCATAAGTCTCCCATCGCGATGTCCACCTCCGTATCCATATCCATGTCCAAACCCCCGTCCCCTCCCCGGACCCCACCCATCATAACGACGCTCTTGCGCGGACCTCCGAGTCTCCCGATCCCTCCACCCCCAATCCCGAGCAGCAGCCCCCCTCGCCCGCCGTCCACGGCGAGTGGCGAAACAGAAGATGCCGTGGTACCAAGTTATCAGGATTCCCGCCACGACCGTGATGGTCAGGAAGATGGAGAGGAGGATTGCGGTCGTGGCGGATTGGGATTGCGTTGCCATTGAGGTTTGGCGCCAGTAAGAGAAGGGGGAGAGGGAGAGGGAGAGGGAGAGGGAGAGGGGAAGGGGGAGAGGGAAGGGGATTTTGGGTTACTTGTTGTCGGTGAGTGGATGAGCGGTTTAACACAGCGGGTAAGTGCATATGGCAAGTGTTTGCTCGTCATTTTGGTGTGCGCGCCTAGTTGCGCCGTAGCGTTCAGGACGAATTGTCGGAGCAGGTACGGTGCTGTACCGCACCGTACGGTCCGGTCCGGTACGTGCGCAGATGAAATGTGTGACTTTAAGCAAGGATGGGGCAGTGCACATGACATCATTTGCGAGATTGAAGGGAAGGAGCAATGAGTGCTCTCTATAGCCGGCGATCCTGTGTCTATGAGGCGGGTAGTTTAGTGCGGCACGGTTCTGGTGGAAGGAGGTTATGGTAAACGTTCGGTAAGTTTGGCTACGCTGTGTAGAGGTTAGCATAGTGTATATATTCAACCGTCGGCCTCTTTTAGAAGCGATCAATACGGGGGTGATCTGGGGGGGGGGGCTGTTGCGGTTGGAACAGTTTTTCCACCAGTACGGTATCCGGTTATCATTTGATGTTAGCTGTGGTGGTGAGACTTTCGTGTGGTCCTGAAGGAGGTGTTTGGATTGGGTTCCTTTGGGAAGGGCTCAGAAATGCGCGAAAGGGGTACAGGACTCGAGTATGAGTATAGATAGCAGAAAAAGGGGGCCCCTCCGCAGATAATGGGTAATGCCACTTTCTCCCTTCTTTTTCGAAGAAAACATAAGTTGAATTCTAGGTGCTGGTTACTTTTTCTTAGACACGGATATTCCCCTTCGCCGGGCTAGACGCGCAGTCCAGGGGCATCCTAGCTTTCCGGACTCTTGCTCCCATAGCGCTATTATATCTCCGGGGCCCGGGGGACTAAAATTGTCTCCCCGGCGCCGCGTCGCGGTTAGTGACACTTAGTGTCATCCCCCTCCCTTGATGATCCCTATAGATCAAAAGGGTAGGTACAGTAGGTGGATGCGGGATAGTGAGGATTTGGCCGCATCGCAAAACTTGTCGACGCACCTTGTCGCAATACACCCATGGACCATCCACGTGCCCAACGGCGACAGGGGTAGTTGGGATAAAGCTTATTTCGCAAACTTATTATTGGCGGACACGGTGGATTTCAAGAGTATATACAGCACACGCTCCGGGAGCTGGTTCGAGGGGCACCATATCGGGTCATAATGATAAGACTTGCTCCAGGAATGTAAGCTCGATTTTCTCATGGGGTACTCGGCTAGGGCACGTCGAATAATGCGTGCATCGCCATATCTCCACCCTGGGATCCGTTGTCACATGCAAAATTAGGGTTCTCGAGTGATAGACGATGATCTTATTGCCCGGGTCCATGGGGCTACTATCATACCGGCATATCAGACTGGCCTCCTGACGAGGCGTGACAGCCAGCGATGGCGGCCTAAACGCCAGAGTGGTGCTGACCCGATAGCGGTAAGCAGAGGAATCGGCTGGGACGGAAAGTCCTATCGCGTCAAATCAACTTGTGGGACGCCCCGGAGACATGGCCAGCCAACCAAATAAACACCCACCAACCAACTGCATCCAACCCAAAAAAAACGTTTCTCCAGGCGACGAGCCAGAGCGAGCGGCAAAGAATCTCGCCACGCGCAAGGCCCCGCGAGCATCGGTCCCCCCGTTACACGGACAAGCAATACTGCGTCACGGCTGATCAAGCTGCCGAACGTTTCCCCGCAGGCGAGGCAATGGATGGGGTTTGGGTGGTGTCGGCGTGCGGGCACGGGACGGCAGGTGAGAGCTACGCCTCGAAGGAATAAAAGCGTCAGCCTCCTGGGCTGGTTTGAGACAAAACTCCGGGAAGGCCGCATTCACGTCTTCACGTGCGCCCATGTGACGGGTTCGGGAATGGGAGAGGGGTTGAGCGATGCGACAGGGTGCCGTTGCTGTCGATCAGTGGGCAAAATATAGTAGGGTAGGGTTTCCCCCTTCTTGCTTGCCTGTTGTCCGATGATTTCATTCATATTATGGGTTAGGTGTGATTATCCGGCTTAGTCATCCAGTCTCTCTACTGTACTGTACTCGTGCTTCTCAGCCAAGATTTGGCATGCCAATTTCCCTAGTGGTTGGCACAAATTCTTCTCTACTGAAGGGGCATAGCCTACCAGTAATGTGAAGTGAGTATGGGAATCTAACTCTTCAGAGCATAACAGCACATGCTGTGATCTGGATACCTGTGAACTTCAGTGAATTTGTGGCAACTCCATTCACCAACTATTCCCTCCAAGGGTTGGGCCTCTGCGCTTGTTCCACACTACTAAGAAACTATTCCCCTTTGGTGGAAAAGAGCTGGTGTCCCGAGCTAGGACAGATGAGGTGCCAAATCTTGGCTGAGAATCACGAGTACGGTAGGAGGCAACACACTTTTTTCTTTGGGGGGGGGGTGACTGAGAGAGTACGGTATGTACTCGTAGGGTAGTCTACAGCGGACAAGAGCTGTATAGCGGACCGGCATACTCGAGTATCACGGACTGCAGTCTGCTGTGGAGGATATGGCGGGGGGAAAAGAATGTTGACCGGTTCCTCATGCTTCCTGTCCATCCCCGATTGAAGGACTCAAAGAGTAGGTCTGCATATTTTTTTATGGTGCGAGTTATCATTGGTTGGTAGGAATATAAACTCTCCATCCAATGGCTGATGGGAGTTTGAAATAAATTTGAATGTGTGCTTCTCTGCATGACTTCAGCGGCCTCTGTGGGGGCTAATAGCGCTGGAATTGGTTAGCGATCAGATTTAAACACGATAAATGCGTCTAAATGGGGCAATTTGTGGACCAATTTAACGTTATTTACCCATTATGCTCCCGCTGCACAAAGGACCTCCAAGTTTGCGAACCGTTGCTCAGGTCAGTCACCCTTGCACTTTTTCCTTTTTGCCTGACCTGCTGCCCTTCTCGAACCCCCAAATTCTGAACAGAATACACGGAAGCAGAAGGCAAACCGGACCGGATCCACCTGTCCAGTGAGTTTCCCCCCCTCCCTCCGATACTCTGTCTGTCCACTATACTGAATCTCTCCGTCCAGCTAAACACAAAGATTTCACTATCCCATCCCGTATCATCCAATCCCAATCCCAATCCCAATCCCGCCACCACCAAAGGAGAAAGGAGAAGAGAGGGAAAAGAAAAGAAAAGAAAAAGCAAAAAGCAAAAAAAAAATAACAACAACCACTTTCACCGGTCATCACAATTGTCACCACATCTGTCCGTTCATCCCTCCACCCGCCTATCCATCGCGTCCCTACAATCTTGTTCTTCCGTCCACTAATCTCACTCATTCTCCAAGCTTCTAGCCATCAAACACACTTCCACACAAGTACACACACACACACACCTCTTGCCTACCGACTCTCCAAAGAGACTCGACGCACTGTTAAATCGACAATCTTTCAACGCAAAGAGAAACAAACCATGTCTACATCATCTCATTTCGCACCTTCGTTCTCTACAACTGCCGGCGGCGGCGGAAAAGACAGCACTACCACCACTTCTGCCAATTCTTCGACCCCGGGAGGTGGAGGCAGTGGGGGAGGGGGGGGGAGGAGGAGGAGGAGGAGGAGGATCGGGTGATTGGTGAGAGCCCTCATTGCAGCGTCTTTATTCCATTTATTTTATTTCTATTCTCAGTCTTTTTTACCCTTTACGTCCATCCTTCTCTCCCTCCCTTCCTTTACCCGTTCTTGACATATTTGCCCTCCCCTTTGTTGTTGTGGTGGGCCGTTTCAATGCTGCGTTCCGACTGCCCCTCGCGTCTTCCCCCCTCTCCCTGCGTTCGTGCAGGGGAACGGGGAAAAAATGAAAATTAAGGCCTTCCCTTCACACATTCTCACTGAAAAAAAACAAAAAAAAACATATTACGCCCGCCTTCCCTATTCGAGCATATGTACTCTTTTTCTCTTTTCCTTTTTCCCCTTCCTCCCCAAGTTCGACGCATCCTTGCCTCCCCCTGCAAATTTTTGTCGTCATCCGGCGAGATCTTCAGCCTTCTGAGGTGCTCCGTTTTGTCGAATCAAGGGACTAGGCGGAGCATTTTCCGTCGTCATACCTCATCTCCTTCTCTCCCGCCACCCATTACCGCTTTCATCTTTTCATCTTATCCCTCTTCCACTCTCCCCCGATACACCCACCATTGCATATCGGACTTGGCTTTTGAAGCAAACACCATGTCTTCGAGCGATCTAACCTTTGTTCCTAGGTCTCGTCGTGCTAACGGCACGTCTAACCCCTCCCACCGTCGTCCCTCACTTTCCACTACCCTCACTCATCCTCCTACCTCACAGCACTCTCAGCCTCCCTTAACTCCATCCGCTTCGAATGTCTATCACCCGCCACATCATTTCAATAGGAGCGGTGCTGGAAATCCCGCCAGCACTTCTTATGGTAAGGAGGACTTGCTGAACATCTTCAGGGCACAGGAGCAGAATGGCACTTTACGGGAAGTGAAGGATTTGGTGCTCGGAGATTTGGGTTCGGCTGGTGGCAGCGGTGGCGGTGGTGGTGGTGGTTGGGGTAGGAGTGGCGATGAAGCTGGCGGCGCAGAGGTTTGCTGGGATAAGGAGGGAGGATTGAAGCCCGTTAGTCTGGAGGATATGAGTGAGGAAGAGAGAGAGGTATATCATTGACTATTTCTACGGTCTCCGCGGGGTTTCATGCCTTTGAGTAGTTACCTGGTTGTATTTTTCTATATATATACTGACGTGGATGTGACTAGTTGTTTGCCTCCAACGTAAACTCTCCCCATAAGGCACCCCCGAATCAAAATAATCCGGGAGCAGCCAGCCATCACAATACCAATCATACGCCCCCGCTGAATAGGAATAAGATTCCCGCCCCTCCCGGCACGAGCACCGCCGGCGCCAATCGCCCGACAAATCGACGCCGTGAAACTTCTGATGCTGCCCTCACCAATTCTCCTTTTAGCTCCGCTCCCCCTCAACTGCCGAGGCGCAGGACAGAGTTGAGGGATGAAGACCAAACTCGGGAAGGTGGTGGCCGGGATAGGACCTTATTTGGACGCTGGGGCAGCGCTTCTGGCACAACCGGTCATGCCGGGGATGACGATCATGGCAGGGAGAAATTAGAAGATGGTTCCGGAAGGGGTTCCGGGTTGTTTAGGAGAGGCAGCACGGCTTGGGGATCTGGTGGGAGCAGTGGCGGAGGTGGGTTCGCGAGTAGCGCGTTGAACAGTCCGATGGGCACGTTCGGAAATGGCGTATTTGGTGGCGCGATGGGCGGGTTTTCCCTGCAGAGCGCTTCTTTGGAGAAGCCGAAAGCAAGTGGTGGTGGTGCTGGTAACACGGTGCAGAAGGGTTCAACGGCGCAGCCTAAAGTTGAGGAAGGGGACGAACGAGCTGAAGACGCCCAGAGACCCCGCTCCCCCGACACAAATGAGTTGCGTGAGGAGCACGAACGTGAGCGGCCCATGAGTTCGGACACTGATCCATTTGGTCTTGGTGGAGATAGGGATGATGAGCAGCGGCAAGAGCAGCAGCAACCACAACATTCTCCGCTCCCGACTCCTGGTCTCGAGCAGCGCATGAAGGAGGATAATTCTTTCAACACGACGGGTAATACTCAAACCCGGCAAGGCAATTCCATTTCCACCCCCACCAAGGTCCGTAACGATCTCGGTTTCTCTGGCATAGGCACAACGCGCGACGGCAGTAATGTTGGCGGTTTGCATCAACAGCTCCAGAATTTGCAGTTAAATCAGCAAGGTCACTTTCCGCTACATGGGAGACCAAGGGAGGGTAGTATCGGCGGGGTCATTGGTGGTCTGCATGAGTACGAGCCGTTAAGTCCGACCGAAACTAACCCTTATCAGAGCCCTGCCCCTGAAAAGGCGGACGATGAGGATATGCC
The DNA here is from genome assembly GCA_900010015.1 of Tuber aestivum. Lineage (NCBI taxonomy): Eukaryota > Fungi > Ascomycota > Pezizomycetes > Pezizales > Tuberaceae > Tuber > Tuber aestivum. The sequence continues at coordinate 401,587 of LN890985.1, forward strand.
GGAAAATGGTGGCAGTGGAGGTATTATCGGAGGCTTCAGAAGGGGTGATGTGGGTGCTCCCGGTAGTGATAGAAGCGGTCGAAGCTCTACCGCCGGGTTGGCTGGTGGTATCGGTAGCGGTCTTGCATCTTTCAGCTCCCTGAGCAGTGGCACTTTGTGGGGAGGGTCTCCCGTGCCTTCTGGGCTTGGAAACAATACCGCCCCGGGTTCATTTTTCGGCGGTAGTATGCTCGGCGATTTGAACAGTCCGAACGCCATTGGTAGTGGTGGTGGTGGCGGCGGAATTGGTGGAATGGGAGGTATTGGAGGTGGGGGATTCGGGTCGGCAAGTCGTGCGAGCCGGCTTGGACAACTGTTCCAACAGGAGCCGCAGGTGGAGGAAGAGCAACAACCGCAGCAACAGCAACAAGGCGGGTTCGAATCGAATGACGCTTTCGGCGATATGAGGTTCGGCGGTGCGTTCGGCAGCGGCAGAAGTGGGTTTGGTAGTGCCGTGGATAGCCCTATGAGAGAGAGGCCGGGTGTCATGGACATTTTCAACCTGCATACCACTAGGAGTGTTGGTAACCTTGGAGCGGCTGCTTCCGGAGAAAATACCTTGTTCCCTAGGGAGCGCGATGACCCATTACCCGGTATCCATAGTCTTCACCAGAATCAGTCAGTTCAACCGGCACCACCGCCGGCTGCTCAACAACCCCCACAAATTCGCCCCCCCCCTGGGACCGTCGCACCGCAGCAACACGTAATGGTCATGCCGGATAAGATACAATGGACCTACCGCGATCCTAGTGGGACCGTTCAGGGTCCTTTCTCTGGCTTGGAAATGCATGATTGGTACAAGGCCGGGTTCTTCACTCAAGATCTGGCTGTAAAGAGGGTGGAAGATCCTGAGTTTGAGCAATTGGGCAATCTGGTGCGCAGAATAGGGAACACGCGTGAGCCCTTCCTGGTCCCACTTCAGGCTCCGGCAAATTCCGCTCTTGTGCAGCCCGCCACATCTCAACCTAACACTTGGCCTGGGGTCGCTGTTTCCTCTTCCTGGTTGAGCGAGAATCAACAGCCGCCTCAGACCGGCGGCACAGTTCAGCCTCCGTTTGCCGGAAGTTTCCCAAGCTTCGGAACGACCCTCACTGCTGACCAACAAAATGCGCTGGAGAGAAGAAAGCAGGAGGAGCAATATCTTTTGGCTAGGCAGCGGGAGTACCTGGTTCAGCAACAGGTCTTTGCAAAAGCCCAGCACGCCCTGCAGCACCAACACTCTCAACAAAGTCTCCACTCTCAACCTAGCTTTGGGAGTTTGCAGGGAAGCCTGCAAAGTCCCGGCGGGTTCGTGACCCCCGCCGCCGCCGCAACTACGGTCGGGATCGGTGGGCAGAATTCATTCGAACCGGGCGTATTATTGAGGCAGGCCGGTGCAGCCGCCGGAGGCCCTGATGCTTTCGGGGCTGGCGGTGGACATGGCATGCCCGGTATGGCCGGACAGCAGCTCCAACAGAACAGCCAACTTGCCCAACAGCAGCAGCAGCAGCAGGTTCAGGCCGATCGCTTACAGATGGAACAGCAGCAGAGAATCCTCGAAATGCAACGCCAGCAGACCCAGAAAGCATACCAAACACAGCATCAGCATGTTGAGAAACAGCAAGAACTTCAACAGGCTCAACAACAGGCAGTGGCGGCTGTCGCACAGGCTCAGCAGCACGTCCAGTCTTACGAGGCTCACCATAGCGAAAGGGAAGGCGGGAGATCCCCGCAGCAGACTCAGGAACGTGGCGGGATTGCACCTGTTCAGCGCGACGAGGAGCCTTCCCCAAACTTGGAAAGCTCCTCCTGGGGCATCGCGCCTGAAACCGTCAAGCCACAGGTTCAGCCACAAGCTCCTGAGCAGCCAAAGGTTTCGATTCCCAAGGCGACGCCTTCAGCAAAGACTTCTCCTCGTCCTGTACAAGCTCAAACTACATCTGGCAGCGAGTGGCAAGATTCCCACTCCGCTCCCCTTCAACCTTTCCCTCCCCCGGCTAGTTCCCAATCTACTATCGTCAACATTTGCTCTAGTTCTATGACTCGTAGCCCTTCGAATGAAACCCCTCATATGAGTGCTTCTGTTGCTCCTTGGGCGAACAAGGATAATGAAGTGAGGCAGCCCTCTCTCACCCTCAAGGAGATACAGGAAATCGAGGCGGAGCAACAACGCAACAAGGAAGCCTATGAAGCAGATCAGAGGCGCCAGCTCATGGCTCAGCAAGTGGCTAGCCAGCCTCCGCCCCCGGCTCCGGGTCTTCCATCGACAGCCACTTGGGCAACATCTCCGTCCGCTACTCCAGCTACCGGGTCTGCATCTGCGTGGGCCAAGCCATTGGTCAAGGCAAGCTCCCTTCCAAGTGCGGGAACTAAAAAGACGCTTTCACAAATTCAAAAGGAAGAGGAAGCCCGCAAAGCAAAAGCCGCAGCTCTCGCGGCGTCTACAGCTCAGGCGGCCACACAAATTCCTTCGGCTCCTCTAGCCAGCGGAAAGAGGTATGCTGACCTCGCTAGCAAGACTTCCCAGCCCGTAGTTGGTGGAGCATGGACCACCGTCGGGCCCGGGGGAAAATCCAAGTTGGGTGCCGGTGGTCCTGCCGGTCCTCTTCCTTCCACTCCAACCGCGCCAGCGCAGCCGTTGAGAACTGTATCTAGCACTATCGGTATCCAAACCGCTAAAAAGGCTGTACCGGCCGCTGCGCCAGTCAAGCCTGCCGCTACGAGCGCTGAGGGGGAATTTCACAAGTGGGCGATGGCATCTCTTGCCGGATTGAAGGAGGGTGTCAAAGGTATTCGGAAATTCTAAGCTTGTACTTTTGAGTAAGTGTGCTAATTTTTTAACCTTTTTCAGCCAATGAACTCCTTGCCGAGATGCTCAACTTCCCCCTGGACGCCAGTCTCATCGCCGACACCATCTATGACTGCTCCACAACCATGGACGGCCGTCGTTTCGCTGCAGAATTCATCCGTCGTAAGGAGGCAGCCAGAACCGGCGTCGTCATTGAGGCAGGATCATCCAATGGTGGTGGAACTGGTGGGTGGAACGAGGTTGCGAAGGGAAAGGCCAATACTCAACAGTCTGCTAGGGCTGCCAGCCCAGAGACTAATGCCGCTTTCAAGGTAGTTGCAGGGAAAAGGAAGGGGAGGAGATAAATGGATATGTGTTGAGTTGTAATTCAATTAGCGGGGTTTATTGTCTGTAGCGTGGCTAGTGGGTGTACCGTAGCATAGTTGGCATAATTGGCATTGTTTGGCAGATGGGAGGCTCTTGTTTTCAAAAAAAAAGTTTGAGTTCTGGCTTTCGCCTTGTGCACTACGTAGCAATTGTTGACCAGATGTGGTGGTGAGGTGGATGGAACTTGGTTGTATCTTACAGGTGCGGGCGAGTTGTCTAAATACAGGAGCAAACACAGTGTGAGATCACAATCTCTTGACCCTTAGGTCTACAAACCCTCAACATCAGTGTCCTCCATCACCACAATACTATCAGGGCTGCTACCCGTATACACACAACACATAACAGTGATGAGATGTTCCTACGCGAACGGAATAAGATGATTATACGGGACCATTCTTCATGCTGGTCGTGGCTAGGACCGTCGAATAAGGTTCATGGGATATCACTCGCGGTATTGATTGCAATTACGGTCATGTAGTGAGCAGACGGAGGTCAAAGCGCGCTAAGATTGCTGGTTCTCGAGTCATTATATCTCCACAGACACATTGAATCTGGGCCTGGGGAGCTTGGGGGGCTATTTGGGCCTCTGGGGTATGATATAATAGATAATCGGCCCACTCCTTTACTTTGGGTTCGTACCGGGCCGTGGGCTACTGGGCTGGAAACATCTGTTACAGGGTACCTTTTCCCATACGGAATCCCTGGCCCTGGCCGGCACCTTGGTGTAGAGAATTCTTCCCGCGCCACTGCTCAGGAATGGGGAGGAAGGGAGGGGGACTCAGACTTTATGTCTGAGTCGTATACTGCTGAATTAATTTTTTTTCTCTCCCTCAACGCCGCTTCCGCTCTCGGTGGTTGGGCATGGTAATTTGAGAACCGGCGGTTTTGAGTCGGATCGGGTTTGGCTTCGGTCCGCCCGGTTGGGAACAATCTCGGTTGTTTGGCTGCACAGTGACGTTCAGACTGCCGCATCAACTGCTGGGATTCGGCCCACCGCTGACCAACACTACCCTTTGAAAGGCTTAGGGTGGCGCCAAAGCACAAAGTTGCTGTGATAGTACTCGTACCGGTATCTCCATGCCGGTACTGTGCATATGAGACTCTAAGCCTATTGGAAGAAGGTTCTTGTTAGTGGCGGGTCGAAGTTGAGCGGTTGATGGGGTATGATGCGGCCCCGGGATGGAAATATCCATTCCTCGAAAGTGGCTGCTGGACGGAATTTGAATTTGAATCGCTTTGGACTGGGGCGGTGACCGATGTACCGTTGGGCCTATAGTTGTGGGTGTGTTTGGGTCGATCGTTTTCCGCTCCTTTTCCAACGTCTGAGGAGGGGGGTCCTTCTAAGTGTTGCGAATTCACCGAATCTGGGACCTTTTTACATGTCTTTCTGGTGGGCCGGCGGTCCTTTTGCTGTGCAGATTAGGCTGGTATTTCTGGCGAACCCTTTGGTGGCTCGTATTACACCTAAAATAATTAGCGAACGGAAGAACCTCACAGCCGATATCCCGCCAATTAGTTATACAGGCTTCTCCCGTCATTCGATCGGTCCCCCCAACGAACGGACCGCCGGACAGGACTAATGAGGAGTGAACGTGAAAACACTTTAGTATCGTTGAAACTGGCAGAGGGTGGGCCGAGGATAGAAAGGCAGCTGCACGAGTGTTGGGGGTTGGATAGTATGCGGCAAGTGGTGGTTTGGCCAGACTGACCCCATTATCCGACTTGGATTTGGGTAGGCTAGAGCATAAGAACCGAGCACCGGCGGCGGGCCAGTCACTACCATAGGTTAGACGTTTTGGGTTTGCACGGTAATGCGGAAGATTTGGGTTGTGGTATGATGCGTTCTGGCTGATTATTGGGGGTGAGATGCCATGAGGATGTCGTGTGTTGACTTGGCTGTCTCCCATAATGCCTATGATTCCTGTGCCCGGCAAAAGTGGGGGAAAAAAAAAATGAAAAAAAGAGGTGGAAAGAGCTGCTGCTTAAATAGCACAGCATGGATATTCTCAGTTTGGGTCAATGCTGAGGAAAGGGTCTGGTGCAGGCTGATCCCAACATAGGCCGAGAGAGAATTTGCTATAAGCTTCTATATGCAGTGTTCGCAATCGGGCAATCAATCTACCATAAGGGCAGGACGACGAGGATGGGCTACGAATCGCAGCCCGTCCGTCAGGCCCCGGCCAGGACTTTGACTCGAGCTCTTTGCTAGAGAATAGGCAAGCCGGCCGGTCCCACAACGCCGTCCTGGATCAGGTCGGGAGGCTAGCTGACGAAGCCGGTCGGGGAAATCTGTGCTTGTCGCAGCTTGACAGGGCCAATACGGCTTGTTTCCCTCTTTTGGGGAGTATAAATATTTGCTTGCCAGTCGCCTCTGACGGGATCAATACCGGTAAGCCAATTTCTATCCCAACATGATTTATGTTGTGAAAGGAGGAGCGCAATTGAACTCGTGTTTTTGTGTCAACTAACACGCAGTGGCAGATAGTCCTTGAACGGCTGAGGCACTAGAGAAAACTAGAAAGAAGTCAGAAAACTCCAGGCACTCCGGGACCGTGTGCATATCACGACTCACATAACTCGGTCAAGGGTTCCCCGCGGTCACAGCATCATTCGCAGACCCATGTAGTCCCCTTCGTGCCACCACGAATCCCGGCCCGCCTCTATAGTCATTGAGAGAGAACTGCAGCCCGTTACTATCATCTGTGGCCAGTGTACTCGGACTACAAAATAATGTCTCAACTTGCAAATCCTGTTGCTCTTGCCAAAACCTGCCGTCCTCAATAGTCGAAGGACCAGACAGACTCTTAATAGTGTTCCTACCGGGCCCGGACTTCCTGGTAACCTCCCCGTGGAGCCTAACATCCAACAGACCGTTGCCAGCCCTGCCTCTACTGTACACTGAGTGTACTATAGACCTCTCGCCAGTTAGAAGGTTAGCTGCGTACCGTATTTTCCACAGAGATCACCCGACCGGATATCGAGCAAGGAACCCACCCAGCGCTGAAATTCTTGAGGCTCCCGGAGAAACTCTCATTGACCAGAAGTCCACATGCCTTCTCCTTTAAAGTTTCTTTGAGTCCTTTGCGAGGAATTTGGCCGATCGGCTCGAGACGCTTATCGCAGAGCAGGAAACAGGGACGCACAAGAACAAGAACAAGACAGTCAAATCCCTCCCTCCGGAAGGAAGACTTTGCTGTTACAGAAGGAGAATGGTGCGGGGGGTAGAGCAAGGGCCGTAGCCCGCTCGCACTCGGGCCAAAACGTAGTCACGGTCATGCCCGCATCTCGCAGTTACATCCGGTCACAAGAAACATTGAGGGCCTGCACGTGCACGCACACACAAATATGGGGGAGCACGAGTGCTCCTCTCATGTATATAAGAGGGGTCCTTCCCCTCTTCCTTCATTCTCTTCTCCATATCACTCCCTTCCTTCCTTCCTTCCTTCCTTCCTTCTATTTACATTTACATTTACATTTACATTTAAATCCACATTTACATTTATACCTTCTCTGTTTTGGCAGAAACACTGCCCCATTACTCCACCTCTCTGCAGTCCTCATGCTGCCAGTCGTGAGATTGCAACTGAGTAGCAGAGGGGGTGAGAGAGATTATAAGAGGCAGAGTAGCCAAACAAGAATGAATTGAATCACTCTCACCTCCCAGGGAACATATACCCCTGGGATTAGGATTGGAGTCATATATTATTAGCACTATCAGGTATGTTGTCTTCTCTTCATTGAGTATATAAATCTATCTATCTATTTGACTACTATTTAAAGACAGAAATCTAATAAGACTAAAGTTTGTAGACAAACTATGACTTCAAGTACCTTACTTCCTCTATTTAACAGATCTATATGGATATTGATATGGTATATAATTTCCTGCTACAATGATTTTCTTTATCTCAATATTGATAATAACAGGTCCATATCAAAAGGAAGATTTGTCTTTTCATAAAGACATTTTATTTGAGGTTTTCAGAATAAAGGAAAATATTAGCATTGTGGGGTAAGATATAATTACTTGTTTTAGTTTAATTGGTAGAATTTAATACTAATAAATAATATAGAATTTGCAGGCAAATTCTCACTTTTTTTTCTATCTTTTTCAAGAGACTCTTTATTGGCAGCCAACAACTCTAAGTCTCTGCTGGTCCAAATATTCTAAAAAGATATTGGATATCTTGATACAATAACATATAGACCATACATCCCAAGTAATATAACTAGAAGTCCCTTGTTTAAAAATCTAGTTAAGATACTAGTAATACTAATAGTGAATTATATATAGGCTATATATGCTAGTATACTACTTCTACTAGTAATATTTTATATTGCTGGTTGGAGCTGAGAAAGGAAACGCTTGGGACATACTTGTCCCTGCAAAGTTATTAAATTAAATAACTTATATATTCTATCCATACTACAAACTACCATTCTCCAGTCCCTAACATTTCTTACAAACCTACAATCATTTTTGGTCTATAGATTACTGGATTATTATTAGTACTAAGAATATAAAAGTAAGTATATACTTATTTCTTAGTTTTATAATATTTTTAATGGAATCTAGAAACTAATAAATAAATAGTAGTTAACAACCAACTGGAGTTGAACTATTTTTATTACTATAATAGGAGGTTGTGGTGTTGTAGGGTAAGTATTTACTTATTCTAATTCTATTTAATAGTATATTATAACTAACAAATATATAGTACTTGCATAAAAGTGCCTACTTCTAGCCCTCCTCCTATGGAATACTTGGTTCCTTACTTTCCATACTCTTATATTAAGAAATAATGGTACTCAATTACCTTTAACAATATATTGTTATCAGATATTGAAACAAGAAAGAGTATTCAAGAACTGCTGATTCTTGTTTCTATCTATATATATTCATGTAATATCTCTCCTGTTTATTATAATAACTTAAATGGAATTACTAATATTCAAGTTAATACTAGTAGAAAGCTCCTTTTAGAACATTTAATAAAGATGGAAATAGTTGGGGAATGGAACCATACTACTAGTGTTACTAGTAAAAGGTAAGTTGCAACTAATTTATTAATTGATTTTATAGGAATTAGATACTAACAGACTTGTAGTACTTGCAGAAAAGTACCTCATTCTTATCACCTCTTCATATCTTTCTTTAAAAATTTGGCTCTTAACAGGTTACTGTTAAGAGCCAATTCATTGTTCTGAAGAAAATTATAATACTAGACAATCAGATTCTAGTAATAAATGGTAGTTATAACCCTTTCAGGTTTTTGTTATTTTTTTATATCTTCAAATACCAGTTTCTAATGATTCTAATAGCATTTCAATTTTTATTATTCTAATTTTTCACCTATAAATTTTATTTATCAAGAGCAATTTAATAAAAGGAAAAAAGTATAGATATTAATAGTGTGGGTATTCTTTCGAAATTTTATTTAATTATTACTAATATTAAATAATATATAGACTATATTTATACTACTACTATCTACCACATCCTCTGCCATGCCATTGTAGTAGAAAAAGTATATATTTAAGATATAATTGTTCTTAAATAACTATCAAGTTAGAAGACTTAATAGTAGTTAGGACTTGAATACCTGAGCAACTCCTGTCCCAATACAAAATATTTATATACTATATAGTATATATAATATACTACCTGCCAGTACTTTCTACAACTTAATACTTTCTATGTTATATACAACTATTTTGGTTAGTAGATAACTGAAATGTTATCAGCTTAAAGGATATAACTGTCACAGCCACCCAGCCATGGAGAAGGATTGGGCATTGGATTTTTGGTTGCATATATTGGGTGTGGTTTTCTCAGTTGCATAGTAGGATTTCCTTTGTACTATGATTGGAGTGTGTTACTGCATAAGGGAACTTGATGGAACTTGATGGAAGGAGGGCAGCTGCACATGATGCCAAGGACTTTCTTTTGTATTAGTGATCGAGGAGAATTTTCTTTATATATAAAGGGGTGTGCCCCTTTATATTATACTTTCTTTATGCAATCTGATAATCTCCTTAGAACACCTGTACCTAGAAATTATATCTCTCTTCTGTTTCATGTCCTCCAGAACCTGTGAATTCTGACCCTAAACCTCTGAACACCGAACCTCATACAACTCACTTGGGTTGTATGCCCGCACACAGACCTCACCTCTGAACTCCTGCCTGCTCTAATCATGGTATGCCTTGGGCTACCCGATCCTCTGACCCTGCCTATTACAATAACACTCTCAAAGTAAGGATATTTATTTTTCTTGATTTTACAATATTTCTACTAGTATCCTGAAACTAATAGACATATAGTATTCTTGTATTTCAATTCCCAATTTTATTCTGCTTTTTTTAAGAAACTAAATCTGTTATTATAATCAGATCTGTTATAAGACCAGTCAATTACTATAGAAAAATAAGGTTTTCAAAGTTCATAATATATGACTTATACCTGTGATTTATGATTATTAATTAAAGTTTCATGTATGGCTTACTCTCTCAGGATAAGACAGTTATTGATTTATATTTCTTTTAATAATATATACTAGTATATAAAAAAGTTGAGTCAAATAATATGATGGATTTCATACTATGACTTATATATGTGTTACAAAGTCTTATATAACTTTGTAGTTGTAAGCAATAGTAGCTATATTTGATTTTTTTTATTAGTTATAATTATGTAGTAATAGGGATGGAATCATAGGTCTTAAGAAGAATATAAATACAATATATTATAAGACTTAGAAAGCAAAACAATATTGTTGCTTGTTATAATATATATAGTGGATACTGTAACAGGTTCACTTTGACCAGGCTTTGAAACCTTAGGCCCATGTACTGCCCATACTGTATCAGTACAAAATTACTTACTATATAGCCGCGGCCTTCTACTTTGCTTCCTTCCTTCCTTTCCTTCTTTCTATATTATCGTGCCTACGAAACGGATGGGATGTTGTCACATCCTTAGCATGTTCGCATTCACCCTCCTTTTTCACTCCTACCATGCACGCTTGAATTCCAAACGCCCCCGCCGACATCACTTCCCCGACAGGGATCTAGCATAGCCATAAATCTTATGTAGCATCGCTCGTAGATACTGTGGTGAGCGTTATCGGATATCAGTAGACTGTCAGGCACTAATAGTATTGGGCGGACTTGGACAACCATAGTAGCCGAAAGTCTTAGAAAATATCACGGAACCAGCATGCAAGATGAGAAGCGGGAGGTGAAATTGAGTTTTTCGTGCTTTGGAGAACAATCAGGTATTTTTGGACTGCCGATCTCAGAACGTGAGAAGAAAGGGTAGAAAAAAGGGGAAAGGGGAAGAAGGAACATGACGCCTTCACAAGGGCATATGTACACGAGGGGGTGACAGGTGTAGTCATGGGATATCACTCATGTTGATATATGGTGGTATGCGGTGGAGGGCACAAATCCGAATCCCACAACAGTGAGTGACCTACTACCCACTAGGGTATAGCTAGCGTTGAAGCGTCTTCCCTTTTGGTTGATTTCTTCTTCTCTTCTCTTCCCCTCCCCACTCTGCGCCCCATATTTCTCACAGCCTTTCTGGGCACCCGGTGAGCACTGCCCGCATGGCCCCTACTATACTTAACTACTCTCTCTACTCTTTAATTCACTTGACTTCCTGGAACCTTACTTCCCATCATCAACCGTCCATCGAAAAATAGAGCCGGGAAGGCCTGACCGATACGGACTGACTGAAAACTGGGAGCACAGGAAGGTTTAAATATAAAAAAAAATGACCAAATACCCTGGCATTCATAGTGTCCAGACCTTGCGCTGGCTGCCTGTCTATGAGCGCAATAGTGCACAAACCGCCGGGTACCATATTCTCGAATCCATCACTGGGAATCAGGTACCAAGGATGAGATTTTGAATACGAACTCTGATAAAGTCCTCTCTCTATTGGCTTCAATACCAAAAGATGTTGGATCGCAACTTTCCCTTGAATGATTGACCGACCCCTGATCAAGACTAGGGAGTAGCTAGGGAGTAGAAGTTCATCAGTGTCTTCGGAATCCTACCGCTGAGTATCGTTATCTACAGATTTTAGTTTAGATACTTGCCTTACTAACTTCTTGGTACATGGGTCTACATTCCAACAGGTATTCTGCTACCTCTCTCGCGATTGGATGCCAGCAAGATCTCTTTATGAGTATCATAAGCCAGTGGTCCAGGCGGACCCAATTTTCCCCCCACAAACGTCGGGAAAATCTTGCTATTCCCTCGTCGACACCCTTCTGCCTTGGGGCCGCCTGGACTATCTACACAACCCGCAAGTGACCTACCCAACTTCCTACGCCCAAAAACCCGTCACCATGATCATTCACACATGTACAGAGATTGAATCAAACCCTTTCCCACCCCACTAAATTCCCTTTCCCTGGGACACACAAAATTGCGAACCAATGTGGCAGCAATGGCCGAAGGGAGAGAGATCTCAGAAGGAAACAAAAAAAAGAAAAGGAAAAAAAATTATACTTATACATTGATACCGATCCTACCTAACCGTGGACAAAAAGCAGAGCGTGAGCTATATATACTGTATACTGTTATACTACCGGGATGAAGCCAAAATAAGAAATCAAAGGGAGCCGAATACCACGAGAAAGACCGGAGAAATAAAGCCATCCAGAAACGCCACGTAGATAAAAGGAGAAGGAAGTATAAGAAAAGAGGAAGGGAGAGAAGATCGATGAACGAAGAAAGAAAGAACCGAGGAGATTCGAGAACCTCTACCGGAGAACAGTAATAGACCAAGACTTACCCAGCGCCGTAAGTTATGCCTAGTAATGGCACTTCCCAAAAGATATAGAAAGACCCAATAATCAAGGAACCAAACAGGGAACGAACATAAACTAGAAACATCGCACCTAAAACACCTTAATAATACATTTCCCCGCCCCCCCCCCCCCCCACCGATGATAAAGTTAGATCACCTTCGCCTTCCTCTCGCACACAGCGGCAGGAAACCTTCGTCCCTCGGCGCCTCCCAATTCTGCCATCTTCGCGCTCACAAGCTCCCACTTCCTCTTGTCAACATCTGCAATTGCAGCTTTCAATCTCTCAATCTACCCGCCATATTAGCCCCCTCAACTCCCTTTTCCCCCTATCCCGGAGGAGGATGCAAGTACTAACCTCGTCATCGCCCCACACCACAGTCTTATCTTTCAGGCGGTAGAATCTCACGCGAATGACGTTCGTCGTGAGATTCCCCCTCCCCTCCTTCTTGAAGACTTCAGCAATCTCCTGCCAAGTCTTGCGCTCCTCCTCTCTGAGCTTGTAGAGGCGGTCGTTGTCCTGGCTTATTGAATATCGGCTCGTAGTGTCGGAGTGCTTCGTCGGGGGTCCACGCTGGCGGGGACGTTTCGTTGCGGGGGCGGCCACAGACGCGTTTGGGGCCGGGGTGACTTCCGGGGATGGCTCGGAGATGGATTCCTGTTTGGCGGCGGGAGGTGACGGAGACATGGGTTCTTGGGGCGTCGGAGCAGCAGCAGGAGGAGGAGGAGGAGGAGGGAGGAATGGGTCAAGCGCGAAGGTGGTCGAGTGGTGGAAGTACTTTTGTTCGAGTTGCGGGGAGAGTGGAGAGTGCTGGGGTGATGGGTAGGGTTGGCAGGGGAGTTGTGCCGTGGTTGGGAAGAATGGCTGGGTCAAATAGGAGTAGCTCTGGAAGGGGTATTCTGGAGTGCAATTCATATTGCGCGCGTGTATCAAGGTGGTGGGAAGGGTTGGCGTGTGGAGCGAAGCAGAACAGTAGCAAGCAGTGGGTGAGTTAATAATTTCGATAGACAATATTGGGGCGGGATAGTAGGGGAGAGACTCAGGAAGCTTTCGCCTTTTTATACAACCAATTCGAAGGCGGAATCCGGTCCTTAATTTTCCAGAAATACATCGTGTACTCTCGTACCACCGCCATCGTGGTTGGGAAAATGGTGGCCGCACAGACCACGTTTCCCTGAGACATAGGGCAGATCTGTAGCTTTTCAAAACACCTGACCGCGTCGTGAAAAGTATCCAATATCACTATCATCATCATCATCATCACCACCACCACCACCACCACCATCACCATCACCACCGCCATCATCATCATCATCATCAATAACCCCCGAACCCACGGTCCCGGAAATATCCAAGCAAGTCCGGTCCGTGCATAGCAACAACCCTTAAGTGATACCCCGTTTGGTCCGTCCGTCAATCCCATCCCCATCGCGTACCCTCGAGTACGGTATGAATGGCCACCGATGTCGGTACAGTACTGGTACCGTACTCGAGTACAGTCCCGTTTGTCGCGGTTGGATGGATTCCCCCCCTCCCCCCCTTCGTACCTCTCTATTGTGTATGATATGCCCAGCCAGTACCCGTCCGTCCATCATACGGTACAAGTACCCCTTCATACAAACACCGTAAATAAAAACAGGGAAAGGTGGAAAGAGGGGGAAAAAAAAGAAAAGGAAAAGGAGCAAGGGGGAAAGGAAGAAAGAAAATAGTAATAATAATACCCAACCGGAGAGAATTACCGGGTCGCGGTACACCCTCCCTGATCGCACAACTTCCCCACCCGCCCTCTCTCCCAACCTCCCGCTCCTGCCATTACACTGAGCACTTGAGCCGGCATAGTCCTGGAGCTGCCCCCTCAGGGGAACATCGTACATACCATCGCCTAATACAGGCACTCTTCCACCCCTGCGCTTAAACCACAAATCTCCCAAGCAAACAATCCAAGACATCCTGCACTGTGCCACCACCAGCCTCTCCCACTCACCAGATGCCAAGCCTATCACCCGGAGCTTCCACACAGCATTGATTCCACTCCAATGCACCTTTTCCATGGATAGTATTCTCAAGTGAGCACTGGGGAGTAGAAGTTGGCAGAAATGGATATCCATGGACTACAGGTTAGGTGATAACCAGTTGTGATGTCATGCCAGATTAGTGCTCAGTTATTCAGAGTGGGAGCGAAGGAGCACGGTTACCGTACTTGCCGGCAATGATTGTTTTGTCGGAATTTTTACTTTTTTTTCTCCCCCTCCCCTAACTATTCGGTTAGGGTCTGTGCGAGGAATAAGCGGATGCAGGAACGGGCCTGTTTTGATTCGGGCGAGGGGAATTCATGCTTTTGTTTTTGTTTTTGTTCCTGTTCCTGTTTTTGCTCTTTTTCTTTCCCTCTTTCTTTCTAGAATGTTGTCGGTATAATACCGTATAATAAGTGTAAAGTACCTCTCCACGCTAAGTCCACGGGCTGCAAAAGGAGAGAATGTGAAAGTGAGAGTGAAAGGGAGAGAGGTACCGCACTGTAAGACTCGGATGTCTCCGTCCGGGGAATAACAATCATATGCTGGGGGGGCGGACGAGTGAGGCACGGCGCCGGCTTTGGATTTCCGGAATTGACACGCGAGGGGAGGCTTGGTGAGTGGGCGGACGTTTGGAAGTGATTGGACTCCGATTCGGTAGCCGAGAATAGCGAAAACGGGGCAACAGCGCCTGGAGGAGTGGTACAATACCGGTACTGTACCAAGGGTTCGTGCCGGGGCGTGATTGGAGAGGGGAAGATGGGATCGTGCCAACGATTTTGTGGCTCAATTGATCGTTGGAGAGGGCTGCTCGGGGTTGTCGAAACGGTGGTTGCCTTCGTGGTGATTGTACCACAGTGGGGGAGGTTCACCAGCTCAAAACGTCTGGAGTATCTATCTCCCACCATCTTGACGGAACTATCGATGGAGAGCATTGAATCCGTGATGATCTGCTATAGTTGGAAGAGTACGATAGGGGGCTTTGACAGCGTGAGCTACTGTACCCGTACTAGTACTCGTACATACTGTACGGAATATATATCCGCTTCTGTGGAAATATCCTTGGATTCATTCCCACCATACCCTCTCACAGGTGCCTTGGATTCCCTCCTTGCCTGCCACGATAAGCATTGATACAGATGAATATGGTAGATAAAAACTAACTCCACTTGTCGGTAAATGCGCTGAGCTACATGAGCAAACGGAAAAAAAGGGAAAAATAAGACCAAGTAGCACAATACTGTAAACCACCCCCCCTCTGCCCCGGCACACTCCCAACCTTCATTCACATCCCCTTTCCTCTCCCCTTCCCCTGCCCCTCCTCCTCCTCCTCGGCCTTTCCCCCCTCCCCCTCCTTCTCCTCCCCCATCCTCCCCCCTCCCCCCTTCTTCCACCTCCTCTCACACTCCCCACTCCCAACCCTGCCCCCGCAGCCGCCCCAACTCCTCACCTTCTCGGCAACAGCATCCCACCGCCCCCTCTCAAACTCCCTCTCTACCTCCCACACGGCGCGGAACAACAAGTCCACGTCCTCCTCCTCCCAATACACGCCCCCCTCCTTGATTGCCTTGTACCGGCCCTTGAGCACGGCCAGTTTGCGCTCCCATCCGTGGGCTGCGAAGGCGGCGTGCACCCGCGGCCATGGCAAGTTTTGCGTGTCCTTTAGGGTGAGAAGTAGAACCGTCTCATCCGGTAGGGAAGGGAGGAGGACGCGCCGTTTTGGTGGTGGTGGTGACGAGGAGGAGGAGGAGGAGAGCGATGGGGATTGCGCACGCTTTTTGGAAACGCTGGTGGTGGGCGAGGTTGGTGGAGTTGGGTTTCCTTGGTTGGTCGATTTCGATGCATTGCCTCGCTATGCATGAGATAGATAAACGTTAGCAATCAGCCACAGCAGCATAATCCCCACACAGCCAGGCAGGGCAAGAAGTGAAAGATACACAATCATACCTCCACTCCACAATCACCCGAGTGACCCTCCATGAAACACTCCCTTCCCATTTCCATTTCCATTTTCTTCGCCATCTCACACAACACAGCCCATATAACCAACCAAACAAAGCTCACAATAAAACTGTATATAAAAAAGTCCAATTCAATTCAATTCAATCCAATCCAATCCAATCCAATCAAACCTGTCCCCCTCCTTCACCACCCCTACCCATTCTTCTATGCCACTATATACCCCCTCCCCTCCGCACTCACTCACTCGCACACAAACCAAACGAGCAAACATCCTCCTATGATACCGGTACCCGCACCGGACTGCAAGCAACATTCCCATTCCCATTCCCGTCACGCTATGATACGTCACGACAGGATACTATGCGATACGATACGATACTGTACGCACCGGTATGGTACGAGTGCAGGTACAATGTGGGGTGGAACGGTACAAAGTACAATGTACCAACTAACTAACTAACTTGGTACGTCGCATCACGCGAACGGTCGGAGCGCACGGACGGGGAGGGGAGGTTTTGTGTGTTGGGTTTACGTCATTGGTTAACTGAGGTAGAGTGGTAGAGTAGAGTAGAGTAGAGTAGAGGAAGGGGAGGGGAGATGGCGAGATGGCAAGATGGGGAAATGGGGGGGGGGGGTCGTTACAGTAGAGCAGGATAGATTGAGAGACTTACCCTCCTCCCTCCCTTCCTTCCTCCCTTCCTTCATTCCTATGTATGATACGATATGATATGACAACCAGAGCGCAGCAGCAGCGACAGCCTATCTCGAGAAAGCAACCGATCCGACAGACTGATAGACAAAACTCTAGTTTATGATATTCACTTCGGTACACCTCGATAGATAGAATAACCCTTCCCCCCCCCCCCTTCCGAGTCGAATTCAACTCGAACTACATCACCACCGAACAGCCTAAACGGAAGAGTATCACATCTCCGATCGATTACCCCCCCCCTACTACCCATAATCATCCGTCAATTACTCTCCCACTCCACTCTAGTCCAGTCCAGTCCAGTCCAGTCCAGTCCACTCCGCTCCACCTTCACAGCCCATCACCCGGTCGATAAATACTCCAGAGCAGGGGAGTTTATCATACCAAGCCGGTGCCGGGTGTGCAGTAATCGCACTTTTCACGCCTGGCACGATGCTTGTAATACATTGCCAAGCGCAGCAGCGGGCAAGGACCGTGGCAGGGCGGGGCAGTTCTGTCTAGTTCACTCTCTCCTTGATCGATCGATGGATTGATTGGTGGTGATGGAGAGATGGTGGAGGGTGGGAAATGTTGGAACTGGGCCTGAAGAAAATTACTCGGTGTCATGTCACGAGGTGAGGTGAGGTGAGGCGAGGCGAGAGGTAGAAGGAAGGGTGCCTTGGGTTGTTGGTGGGATTTCTCTACTCGTCCGCCCTGTGTCCTTCCGGCGGGTTGTGGGAAGTTCACTTCTGGTTATACCACCTTAACTTATTTGGCCGTGGCTACCCAGTCGTGACGGCGTAATCGCCAACTTCAACTTCCACTTCCGTTGACGTCCTTGTCAATGGCTGGTAAAAGTATGGACAACACATGGTGAGTGAGTTGGCCTAGCTCGTGCATACATGTTGGCTTTCTTTCTTTCCTTCCTTTTTCTGGGATCGTCCGAGAGGGAAATGATAGGAGTTCGTGGACACATCACTGCCATGAAGTCTGGAAAAGGAAATCAAATACCCCGATTGTAAAAAAAAGAAAAGATAGAACAGAATGGAATAGAATAATAAACACGAAGAGGAGTGAAAAAGCCGGAGCCCACCAATTTAAATAAAGGAACTGAGGACAACTATACCCGGGTGAGAAAGAGAGAAGGAAGGTAATAAGCAGGACTAATGAGAACTGCAGGCAAGGGTACTGGGAAGAACAAGACAACACCGGAAAACAGAGATATACAACAACCCTTTCTAATCCACCCACTGCCCCACTAATGAACCAACGAATTTAAACTACGCCTCAAACAGCAAAAGAAAAGAGATAAGGAGGAGAATAATAAATAGGCAATAGACGGAAAACGCGAAAGCCCAATTTATAACGCTAGAAGGGGAAAAGACATGTCTAGAAAAGAACGACTGTCATTGAAACTGAACATTCAACAAATTCTGCCAAAACCCGTCTCCCTGAACTCCTCCCGGACTGCCCATGATCTGCTGCTCCTCCACGGCACAGCCTCCGCCGTAGTACAGATCTTGCTGTTGGGATTGGTGAGCTTGGACCTGAACGTGGGCGTGCCCTGCCTGGTCCATATTTCCTGCAACCATTTCTGGCATAGCAAAGAACTCCTCAAGGTCCATCGACATGAGATCCCTGTGGGGCACTACTGAATTCGTGTATGTGGCCCAATCAAAGTCGCTCATGAGCTCGGGCTTGCACATTGGGTTGTCGCTCGGATGGAGCCTGATTTGGCTAGGCATCATCGCAGGGGAGTGTGACAGGGATCCGGGAAAAGATACAGACGAAGCGGGCGACGAGTGTGACTGGGCGCAGGTAGTTGAGAATGGGGAGTTCGAGGACGTGTCGGTGGTGTCTGATTGAGTCGTTGATGACTGGGACGAGATCCTCGTTCGGTTCATCATGCCGTCGATTCGCTGCACGCTACTGATTGCCGACTCGGCCTTGGATATCAAAACCTTGAGCACTGCGGCTCCTTTCTCGGCAAGTTTGATGCGCTGGCCGAGGATTTCCAGACGTTTTTGGCCCTCGCGCAGGGCCTCCATGCATGCATCGATGATCTCAGGGTCGAGTGACGCGGGCGATGTTATTATCACTGCAGCAACCAAAACTGCCGGATCAAATGTGAAAAAGCATAGAGTATAGATGGTGTGGTGATGCTCCTTCGTCATTTGGAAAACGCGAGTCTGCGAATCCAATATCGCGAGTGACGCCTTCACAAGCTCCTGCTTGGAACGATCCCGGGTAAACACGAACGGCCTGTGAAGCCCGACAACAAGGCAAAAAGCTGAGGCTTTTAGGAGCTCGGTTTGGGCCGCGAGGAACGGATGATGATTGTCGTAGGATGTGTCTCGATTCTGAATCGCAAGCGCTGGGGGGAAGAACTCCGTGAAAGATAAGATCTTCGAGTGCATCAAATCGATCGACGAGAAATCGAGGTTAAGAGGTTTGTCCACTTTAACCTCCATTTCGTCGATCTCATTGACGATATTGGCAAGTTGGTAATCCAGGAGTCTCTCCGTGAACGGAGTGGGCGGGTCGAGCGGACCCCTTGGAACCGGGGGCTTAGTCAGGTCCGAAGGTATCTCGCAGTCCAGAGGCGGTGTGACGTCGCAATGGCGGTCGTTGATCATTGTTGGGCGACCAAGAATCATTGCCATAAATCTGCAAACCAACACATTAGAAAGAAAGAAAAAATCAAGAAATCAAATCAAGTGGAAGAGATCACCGCACCGATCCCATACGTAAAGATTAACCCAAACCCTTTTTTCCATCTCCCTGTTCCAAATGCATGCAATATTTTCCTGGCTGTTTGGCGGTTTTCGTGGCTGCTCCCTGTGCAATCCCATCTCTTGCGCCTCCCTAATTGCCTGTCCGAGCGCGTGCCACGCCTCAACCGCCCTCCCCTCACTCTTGAGCCATGAGCTCCTCAGGAACCACTGTTGGACCCTAGGAAGTGTAGGACTGCTCGCCGAAATCAAGCTAGCAAGCTCGCAGGCGGTACTGCTGTAGGTAGCGCTGAGCGTGTAGAAATTCTCTTTTCCCAAATTCAGCTGCCCCATAAATTTGTGGTGCTCCCGCGGGAGCATTTGCAGGGCAATAGCGAGCACCTGTAACAACAAGGCTGGGAACTGCGACAAAATCTTCTTTTTGACAGGTGAATGTGGGGAATCCTTTGCCGCACAAATCTCAAACCACTCGTTCAGGTGCGCCATAAACGTCGCCTCATGGAGTGTCCCGTAAATCCAGTTGCACTCTGAAAAAAATACTTTAACAAGTAACTGCGTATATGGTCGAGGAGGAATCTGGCGAATGTATTTTGTGTACGCGTGGAGCTCGACACATTCCGAGACCTCAACGAGTTCCATGTTGGGCTTTGCCCAGTTGCCACCTTCGAGATCAAGCTAGAACAGATTTGTCAATGCTTGCGTAGACTTGGCTTCTTGGGCTCGCAGCTGCCATACCTTCTCGAGGACGTTCAGCGCAGTATGCCCACTCCCCCTGACGTAGCCGAATCTACCCGTGCTGTCCTTCACCTGTGCCAGCGATAACTCCCCAGTGGAGTCGGGAGACCCGCCCTTCAAGCTTCTATTCGAGTCATTGGGACTGATCGGTGAGTTGTTTGAACTAATGCTATTGCTGTTGCTATTCGTAGCGTTCGGTTTGCTCTCGTAATGGCACAAGTGCGAAGCCGATCTAAGGGTACAGTTTCCACACGGTTGTTGCCTATCACACTGCAGTCAAGAGTAAGCAATCGTCAGCACTCGTGGAGTGAAAATTGAAACGCATGTCTTTTGCGTCATAAAACCGACCTTTTGCTTTCTTCGATGGCATTCAGTGCAGGAAATGACGGTCCTAGCTCTCTTGCGCTTTCGCAACGGTGCTTGAGGGTCTGTACTAGTAGGCATTGCCAATAGTATGGTGGGGTGAAAGAGTTGAGGTGAGAGAAAAGGTTTCTTCCCCCCGTGCCTATATTAGAATTGGGAGGCCAGGGCGGCGGAGCACTAGTGTGGGTAGGAGAATATCACAGGGCCTGGTGACTGGCTATCCGACGGTGGTGGGAGCAGGATCGATGGTTACTCGGATCGGTGCCGGGAAAGGCCAATAAGCAGGTGAGCGGAACTAGGTTGGTGTGAAGTAAGTCAGGGTCCAAGTGCCGGCCTGGGCTAGGTAGAGATTCTGTCTAAAGCGAGAAAAGGGTAAACCGCAGCGACGTCCCTGAAGAAGCGGAAGACTCAATGGTTAATACGTGAGAAGAGGGAAGCTTAGCGGCTGTGTGTGGAACAGGAAGAAAAAAAAGAAAAAAAAACACAAACCCGGACAAGATGAGCACCAGGGGAGGGGGAGGGGGACGAGGACTGGAGGGGGAAAGGGAGGGAGAGTATGGACTGACTTGTTAGTCCCCCGTCAGAAAGTGGGAGGAGGTTACGAATTCGATCTCGGTGTTAAGCCAGAGAACCCTGAAGACCCTTTGGAGAAGAGGGGACCTGCGACAGTATATAGATATGGGTGTGGGATGGGCGGAAGGGTAGGACATAATGAATGCTAGGCGTGCGTAAATGTGAGAGAGGGTGCAACAGTAGGAAGGGCAAGAAGGGGGGAGGAGGGAGCAGGTGAATTGGTGAATTGGAGGAGTGGTGTGTGGGTGGGAGAAAAGTCAAGATGCGTGGTGTAGACCGGGTGGGATATTGTGTGAAACGGGGGAGGGGAGAGGGGGGTGGGAGTAGCAGAGATGCAGGCCCCGGGATGCGCGATCTAGGACGCATGGAGAGTTCTGTAGCTGGTATTGATTATACGCTGGGCTAAGTACTGTAAGGATTGGGAGGGAACCCGAGAAGGGAAGGTGGTGGTGGTGATGATGATGGGAGGTTGAACCATCCGTTGTTCTGGCCAAGTTACCGCTCTTGCCTTGTTTTGCAATGGCGCTCTTTGTTGCACTCGACATACTGTAGCCGTATTCTCTGTACTGTAACGTTAGATCTCACATAACTTATGGCAGCCAGTTCGATCCCTCTCTACCTTGTTTCGATATTTGCGGGAAAAAGTATTTTTTGGAAGAAACAAAAGGAAAAGGGTACTCGAGTATTATACCGTAATCCGCGGTGGGGCATATATCATACTTGTAATATTATGTCATACTGTAATCTGGTACCGGTATACGGTATGGCACAGCCTACCCGTGGCGGTCTTACGGTATTCCTTTCCAGCAAAGAAATACCGTACTTGTATCGACTTCCCATCTCCCCCGTGTGGGACGCTCAGCGCGAACTACGGAGCACACAGGGAGGAACAATCTGACTTGACGTCGCACCACACATCCTGTCTCCCACCAGCAGATCTAGCCCCAAACTCTTCGATACGGTGCACTAGGAAAGGAGGAGTTATCATTAAGAAGGCAAGGAAGGAGTAGGGTAGGGGAAAAGCAAGAAGCTGGGATGGGACGAAAGTCACCCGTCCACAACAACCCACCACCTGGAAGACCTGGAAGGGGGGGGAGAGGAAATAACGAGTAAGACTAGGTGAACTGTACAAGTACGGTAGTGTTATCCAATTATGTAGGGGGCCATTCTGCTGCGGTATAGTTGATGCTCCTAGGCGGCACAACAAACCTACCACGGTACTGTACCTGGAGCAGGACATTTCCTTGTATCATATCATACTCGAGCACTACAAGTACACTCTGCTATACTCGTACTTTAGGCCGGTTACAGTACGGTACTCATGCAAAAGACAACCACCCCAGGCAAAATCCACATCCAATAATCTCCAACCCAATCTGCATCCGTCCAAAACGGTTTCTCCTCCCGAGTAAAATGAAATATTGATGTAAAGGGTTCAGTTTAAGGGTCTGATAACCCCGTCCCTGGTATGATAGACCAAAAAGAGAGAAGAAGAAAAAAAATACATGGGGAAAAAGTTCGGGAGCGCGACCCGTCTCTCCCACCACCACTGATGATTTTGCTATACTTGAGTACCTGTCGAGGCTGGTCTCAAGAACGCCTCCTACTCCGCCATTGCCGTCCTCCATCCTTTCGTACATGAGTGCATTACCGATCCTTCATTCAAAACGTTTTACCATGTTCGCAAGCCTCTGAATCCTGCCTGCTCTTTTACAAAGTGGGGTAGTTTGCTGTGCGGGCGGTTATCTCCCCATCCTCTCAAAACGATGCTGGCTTTTTTCCTTTTTATTTCTTGCCCACCAACCCCCCCCAACCCACATACAGTACCGGTATCCAGATACCCACCCACATTCAGCTGTAATGTCCATCTACCCAGATACCTGCCTACACGCAGCATATCGGTAGAGTGCTACAGCACATCCCAGAATGGCATTATCGACAATATGATACCACAGCACAGAGCACATCTGTAGGCGCAAACAACCACGTGAAATATGCACTGTGCTGTGTAGTTGTTGGGCACAAGTACTAGGGAAGAACGCCAAAATGGCGGAAATTCAGGGTATTGTATATTGTGTTTGCATACCCACCGATTATTAAGGTAAACCAAGGGATATACCAGCAGGTAGTTAACAATCTGGCGATTCAGATATTTGTATTTTCATGACAAACCCCTCGGCTTCGCAAAGCACCATGGACCAATTGGCACAACTGGTTCCTAAACCAGAGTTGGGAGCCAAGAATTTGCCTAGGAACCTGTGCGAAAAGTTAAATCGAGAACCTGCCATCACATCTTTCACCTAGCATTACTGCATCCCTTCCAATATCCCAATTTACTAATATGAATAAAGCCATTTTTAGCGTACAAGTGGCCGTCAACGATAGCATTTGTCAGGGTACCACTGCGCAAATACAGTACCACACCGTAGGATACGAGCAACCACCGTCCTAACCATGCAAATCTGTGCTCGTACAAGGCAGCACCTTATTTCCACATCCCACCCACTTCCCCTCCTTCCCTCACGCGCTCGCCCACTCACCTAGCCCAACGATGTATCTACAGGCCGAACGTTCTCTTTTGAAATAGTTTTCCAAGACTATTGTTCCTTATATTTAGCGTCGATATTGTACCGCGTGTGTTGGAGGTTTCAGCGGACTGAGACTTTCCCTACAGTAATTGGCTGATCCTTTCACCAAGCCCACGAAAACTAGTGAGAGGGAGTGCAAGAATCCCTAACCCTGGTATTGAAACAGTTCCACCTCAACCACCACCACCACCACCACCACCACCTCTCCTCCCGTTGATCATTAAGTTATGGTGCGATGCTTGTAAAAAGCGTAGAAAGTGAGAATTATTACCAGTACTACACGTCCCCCCAGGTCCAAGATACTACGTCCCCCATAGCCCAAGGCACAATATGGTGAAACGGCGAGCACCGGCTGATAGGAAGGTCCCGACGGGACCGAAAATAGTGGCGGGACCGAACCGGTAGCACAACCTACCGGCTCAACACGGTCTCCCCGGGTACGCGCGATGCCACAGAAGGCCGCCGAATCGTAGAGTTATAAGGGCTTATGAAGAATGTATAATGTCGCAGTTTGGTGAGCTGAGTTAGTTGCGAGGCTATCGGGGGCCAGCCTCTCGTGATTTGTTCAATCCTTGCCCTGTTACGATGGGAAACGTCCTGGGCTCGGCGAGGCTGGGAATGGGGAGGGTGAGGGAAAGGGTCAAATATTTCTATGAGTGGTGATGGTAGGGTACTGTACAGTATGATACGTAGAAGATGGGTAGGATAACACCAATGACAAAACACTCCATCTCCAGGTTCCACGCTACTGTACAGTTTGGCACTCCCTTCCTCCGCCAGTGATTACGGTGGGGGCTGGTACCGCAGTGCAGGTATCCTGTCCTACCTCTTACCTCCCACAAAACTTTCTTTCTCCTACTCTGCTCTGCTCTGCTCTGTTCTACTCTACTCTACTCGAGTACTCCGCCTCATGTGCCACCAGTTTCTAACAGTATCTATACACACACATGTAGGCTACTCACTGTTGGGAAAAAGGGTGCGAGGTAGCATCAACGGCGTATTGGTAGGGCAAAGGAGTACATGAATCGTCTAGAAGAACTAATACCCACACTCTACTGAATGAGAGAGAGAGAGAGAGAGAGAATGGGGAAGGAGAGGCTACCCCAAAATCAGGACCAATCCAGACAACCCAGGAAAACTTGGGTCTCCTCTGTTGGGCACCCCGGCGTGGCACGGTTCTGGACTGGCCCTAAACCACTACTCGGGTATCTCCTGACCGGGTGGGTGGAAAGTGTTGTGCCATCCGTGTCGCTAGCTGAGATACAGGCTAATAGGCAGCCCTTGTTACTACAAATTCGCCGCTGTGCAGTTGATTTTGGTTGTATGATTGCACGGTACAGTACCCACATGTGCCCACATAACCACAGAAGAATGCTGGGGAAGCGCCTTGGTAATCTCTACCCCGGCCGTGGTTTCGGGGAGCACAACATCCTCCACTCACTCACTGGGCTAGGAGATGCGGCTACTGGTGACGGTATGGTGAACACCATACCATACCGGCACCGGTAGCGCTGAAGCGTAGCATGAATACCCTACCCAATACTGCCCAATAGGATAAGCCCGCATACTCGAGTACTCGTACATCTGCCCATTCGTGCTTTATCATCCCCTCTCGAGAAAGACAATCTCCCGACTCCCCGCAATACTGGGCTCCACCCTGCATCCGCATTTGAACCGTACAGTACGTGCAGTAACTCGCTTTACAATTACTCTGGCCCCGGGACGCGTTACCCACATTTTCCCGCGCTGCCTCGGACGGTTCATCTATGGATGGATTGCACTGTGCCGTGTTAGTCATGCAGGTGTGTGCTCGCAGAGATAGCGGTACCCGTACCGGTGCCGCCGGTAGCGAGGCGGGGGACGCTGCAGCACACGGAAGAAGAAAATAAATAAATAATATGGTTGCCGTGCAAGTACGCTGCCATCAGGATATAATTAAGCTTCTTTGGGCTTCCCGGAATGATAAATTGTCAAGTGGCGCATGGATACGGATGAACTATTTCCCGAGTAGGATAATATAAGCAGCCCGCTGACTTGTGGATGGATGGAGTAATCATCTACGTTCCACAAGACAAGAAGGCGAGACCAGCCGAGAGAGAAAATAAGAGAAATAAAGGAACCGAAGACCAACATATTGATGGGAAATGTCGGAAGCAGTTGCTACTGAGGTCAGAGAGGTGGCCTTTTTTGGCCCTACCGGCGGATGCGCGCTTGCGGCGCTGGAGTTGGCGCTTGGGAGCGGGTGTCGGTGTTCTGCCTGTTTGTCTCCGTGCCCCCCCCCGCTCACCTCCCCCGCACCCTATCGTGTATTCCCGCCGGGAAAATCGACTAACTCACCGTACCCAACCAGTAACCCGTCGTCCCTCCCACCTCCGCAGCCAACTCTCAACTCTATCGGCGGAAACACTGGAAAACTTGACAATAATAGAAGGCACCGTCCAAACTCCCGCTGCCGTCCTCGATACACTCCGCTCGCAAACGAATCCCTCCTTCCCCCGGAAGTATATAATCTCGGGGATCGGCGGAGTGCCAAAGTTCGGCTTTAACCCGTTCCGCCCGACCTTGGATAATCCGCACGTATGCCAGGAAGCCGGCGAGGCTATTTTATCCGGACTCCGCCAACTCAAGAGTGGAGTGGCCGAAGGGGAGTGGCGGCAGCCGTTGCTGGCGGTGATCAGTACTACCGGGTTGGTTCCCGGGGAATTGCCATTCGTGATGAAGCCTTTGTACGGGATACTTAAGATTCCGCATGAGGACAAGGTCAAGATGGAGGGTGTTGTGACTGGCGCGGAGGAAGGTTTGGTAAGGTGGATTGTGGCCAGGGCCGGGCTGCTGACGGATGGGCCGGCTGGAGGTGCGGTGCGCGCGGGGTACGCGGGGAGGATTAGGAACGGGAGTGGGAAGTGGGGGGATGTCCAGGGCGTTGCCGTCGGGTATAGGATTTCTAGGGGGGATGTGGGGAGATGGCTGTTTGAGGAGGTTATTGGTCAAGATGGCGGGGAGTGGGTTGGGAGGAAGGTTTGCCTTGTTTATTGAGAGAACAATTGGGGAGGTTTTTTGTCTTTATTTCTATCGCACTGGAGTATGGATGGATGGGTCCTGGCCTAGCGGGAGGAAAGGGAGGGAGAAATTGAGAGCTGGGAAGCGGGGTTAAGTCTAGCTCACGGCCGCAAAATGATTAATCTAATATTTCTACCTGATCGTTACCTTCACCCTCACTGGCCGAAAGAAACATGAGCACTTATAGTAAATTCGCCTACTCATAACGGTGTAGAAGGATATCCTATTCAGCGCAGTGTACCGGAGGGTGACACTGTACACCGCAAAGTGGTACGGTAATTCCTCCTGTGCTCTTACCTGTCAATGTATAGTACTGTACAATCAATTGACCTCAATTGACTGGCTAATTTAACGTACCAGTACAGCACTGTCCTCGAGCAGCTTGTCTTACCCGTGCTTGATGTAGTCAGTCGTTCACCTCGGGCGAACTAGATATACCTCTCCCTTACTGATAATACCCTGCCATTCCATACGGTGCTGTATCATGGAGTGCCTAGGGCGCATACCGGTGCTCTACTATGCAAGGGATGGTGCCATACCTGGCGCCTAGAAACACATGCGCGAACGGGAACGAAGCACAAACACGAGAACAAAACACGAGAATAAAGTTGACCTTTCCCCCCTCCCTCTCCCTTCTATCCCTTCAAGTGCGATGCATTATGACACGACCTGTCCCCATCTTTACCCCCGTTTCGTCCAATCCACCCCGCCACTGCTAACCTACACCCGCCCCACGGAACAACAACTAAAGAATGGAAAACCCCCCCGAAATGATTGACACCCTTCATGGCAGACCCACGGCACCTCCACGGCTTAAGGGCCCCGCCACTCGGTATGAGCAAACAAAACCCGGAGCGCTGTTGTGCTTCTGGACTACGAGCGCAATAACTGCTCAATAAGCCTAATATACCGTATGATAGCTCGGGGAGAACCCGCAACAGGCCCGGCTGGAATAGCGCCCAGAAGAGAATTGAAGCGGGATGAGGCGACGACCGGGGCGAAAACAGAAGCCCTCCCCCCTCTAGAATATGGAGAAGGGAAGGGAATACGGCAAATAAGAAAATACTGCAGGAAAATCCGCAGATATCGAGTGAGCCTATGCCCAGACTGCCGGGCATTGTTGCAACTTCGTTAACTCCATCGGGGGTGCGTATCTTAGCTCCGAAACCTCGTTACCGGTATCACACCCACCCTCGTCGATCCACCAATCCATCCATCCCAGAGAACCACAACCATGTACACAAAACCGGCCCGAGCATTCCATACCCCCACCGGACCGCACCGTGTCCTACATACAAACCCGGGAACCAAACCCACATGGCAGCCGGCTCCTTTTTTCGGGGGGGGGGGGTGGGAGGGGAACCGGGGATGGAGTGGTTACAGGAAAGTGCGTTGGATAAGGTGCTTTTTTCCCCCTTCTTTCCCTCTCAAGCTCCGCTTACAATCCTGGGACTCGGAAGGGTTATTGGTGGGATGGGGGGGGGGTAGAGATACTGGTATGATACTATGCAGGTGAAAGCGTTGACAGGTGGGGCAAGAGGGTTAAGCTTTGCGGGGTGGATGAGGTTGGGGTATGGGTTAACCCTGGGGGGATAGAGGGGTGTGCTTGTTTGTGCTATCACGGGTGCTGACGATGGAGAGGGGGATGAAAGCATGAAAGATGGCAGGAGATAGAGACTTGATGGCTCGTACTTTCCATTGCCAGAATCACCTGTTCAATCTCTACACAAATCAACTTCCATCATCCTCGCCCCTTCATGCAGCTCCACGCGGCAGCAGCCCTGGTAAAAGACAAATTTCCCTAGCCTTAGGACCATCGCTACAAAGGGCGCCGGGAAATCCATACCTGGCAGAGCACTTATTCACCCTGTGCGGCGGCGGTCCTGGACTACCAACGCAATACCACCTCAAAATTCCTCCTTTCAACCCTACCCCCTGCCTAGGATAGCCTACTATAAGCCGAGTGAGTTCCATCCCGGCCCGCTAGTGCCGTAAACTATGATGTACTATCTAAAGTCCTCCCCCTTCGTCATTGTCCTAACCACGCGAATCCTCCCGTGGTGGGCCTAACAAGGACGAAAGAGGACTCTGATCGGTACCTGGCATGAGCGTCAGGGGGCTGTATGCCCTCACGCGGGCCGCAGCGCCGTGCACGACTACTGGTGCCCTTTTGCAGCTCACTGGTGGACCAAGTCGTTGGTTTCGCAGGGGTACTCGTTGTACCAGTACCTAAGTACCAGGGTGCAATCGAGTGAATGGCTAGAGCCCTCGTGAGGTGGGGTGCCGCAATGGATTGTGTGTCACCGGGGCCCATAGGAGCGGATCTGTTCTATGCGCACGAGTCCCGGCCAGTTGTTGGTACGCTCGTGAGCCGGGGCACTATTGCATAGGACTAGGTGGTTGGAGGAGATCCCAAAGGTGGTGGGCTTCTATTTTTCGGGAGTGGGGGTGGGGGGCTACGTAGCGCGCCGCTTGGAATCTAGGGGCTTTTTTGGACGCTGTCGTTGCAGTGCTTTCTCTTGGGGGGAATATCGGGTTTGGTTTTCACGTGCGTGCTTGCGATCCTGCTGTTACCTGTATAGGAAATTTTCTCCTCATCATGGGTTCAAATTTTGTTCAAGAAAGTAGTGGGCACAGAGGTCCCGCCTCCCTATTTATCGGAGAGATATAGTTCGCCGTGAAGGATAAAACTTGCCCGCTGGATCGGAAGCTCGTTTCCCTGCTCCTGTTAGGTCGCTAGGCTGAAGAGTTCATCCCGGGCATATCTATCCACAAAGTGCTTTACAGATACATGGGGTCACAAAAACGTCATTCTGGCCCTTATGCGTCAAGTTGGTGCTGTGTACTAGCTAGATATCGCTCGTCAGGCCTTTACGGCGCCCGATACATACTGCCCTCAAAACCTTTCCTTCTAACGGCCCACTGCATCGCGGCCGCCGCACCTCATTGGGCTCCTCCTTCTAGCCTCGTACCCACAGGAGTTCACCTGACCGCACTACTACGGGTTCCCCGTATCGGGCGTGAGGGACTATCAAGGGCTACCGGACAAGTGGCAAACAGCAAGGAGTGAAATTTGGTAGGAGGTAGGATGGCTACCCGATTCTCGATACCTAGAGCTATGTCCAAGCGGGGCTATTGCAGCAAGGCCTCCTCGGAAGAGGCGATTATCGGGCTGGATATCGATATTAACCCTGGTGGATTTGTGATAATTCGTTTGTGATCATAAATTCGCACTCGGATACCGTTCCCGCCAGCCGCCCTGGATGGTATACGGGACCCTGCATTATTTTCTCTGGCATCAGAATGAAGGGACAAACATGGTCGATTTGTCCCTTGAGGTTTCCAAAACCTGCATCGAAAATGTGGCCTTCAATATGGCTGCATGAATAGTAAGCTGTGCATAGCTTTCCTGCAAGGATTGTCTGAGTTTCCCTCCAGTCCTTTGCAGCCAAGTTACCTAGCAACCGCGGGATGGATACGCTGCCTATCACGAGAATAAAGCAGGGATCCCTCCCGCATCCGAAAGGCATTGTGATAAAACCCACACCTGCAATCTAGAATTCCCTCGACAAGGATAACTCCAGTCTTGGTAAACGCATAGAAGGGAATCCCCGTCCTTAAAAAAAAAAGCAATAGGGTTGCATCCGTGCGGGAGGTCGCATCAGAGAGCCATTATCAAGCCCTAAGTTATGTAGAAGGGTAAATGCTCATCAACATTTCCTCTAACCTCCTTCGCTGGTGTCCAGGCATATGCATCGTTCGCCCAGTTTTCTCATGACAGCCTCGCCAACAGCACCTCTCCTCCAGCGTGCGCCAACTAGGTCTCGCAAAGAAAAAACCCTTCCACGAGAACATCTCCCTCTACCAAATGACCAAAAGCCTTCTAGCAAGAATTGGGGTAGCCTCGCCGTAGGTTGAATTCTTTGGACAGCGGTGTGGTCGATCGAACGAATCGGACATGTCCGTTCCAGGAAATGGGGGAGGGAGGGGCGGAGCGGATTTCACCGGAGACTGGCGAGAAGGGAGGGTGCATCGTGACGAAGAGTGACACCTCCCACGTACGGGGGGGGGGGGTCTGCAGCCCGGAAGCTAAGTAGTGGCCAATCAGTAGTCTTTATAAGCCATGATTTTCGGGATGCATTCTTCAAGGGACCCGCATACTTGGGACCTCTTTGTCTATCCTCACACCTTACCGGAATAGCTCCTTTGGGTATAGCGAATAGTTTGCGCCCCACGGTGTGGTGTGGTGGGTAGTGGCGGTGGGTACTCGTAGGTTCCGGCGAGGGTGGGATGATGGATACCGCAGCGAGTGATTGTTGGTGACGGGAAGTGCCACACTGACTACCTGAATACCTAGAATTGGGAAAAGGAAACTGAAGGAGTAGGAAACTTCCGGCGGCGGCAGTACTAAGGGGGAAGTGGGTAAGAAGGGGCCCCAGCTGCCGATCTGTCGGCACGAGTGAGTGGCGGCGGAACTGAGGGGACTAGAAACAACGCCGGGATAACAAGAGATGGACATTGCGGTAATTGGGCTGTTAAGTATAGCCCCGTCCATAGAGTTCTCATACCATTCCTTGTACCCCAAGAACAGTACTCACTAACGGCAAGAGGACAGCAAGAACCTTTTAGACAACTGTTTTTGGATACGCTTCTAGGGGCATAGTAAATTTTTCTGATATGATACTACTATGTCTTTTACCGAGTGACGAGAAAGAGAGAGTTAGCCAGCTGCCCCCAAAGGCTGGGAGTACCCAGAAGTTTGAGAACTTTGCTGATGTGGCTGTACGTGCCGACACCGGTAGTAGGGAGAACCACGATAGACATTGCCTATTTATTTATCCCACCAGTTCAAAAGCAAGAAAAACCAGCAATGAAGAATTGTAAAACTCGTCTGAAAGCCCCAGACTTTCCTGTCCGAATATGTCTTCAAGAGGTGTTCATAGCCAGTCACTCGTGACTCTGCTCAACTCTCACCACCTCCTCTCCGCACTGAGCAACCGATGAAACGAACGGGAATACCACAACCCCACTGTGGGGGCTGAATCTCAGAATTTATGCGCCGCGGGAATTCGGGCTAACACTAAGCGGTCCAACAATTCCTCCATTGGAGAAGGTGAGGGGAAAAGAGCGAAAGAAAACACTGAAAAATCTACCACTGGGACTAACAATATGGGAGGAGAGAGAGAAATTACCAGACCTTGACAGGAGATAAGAATCCAACACGTTCTACCGGGGTAGTTGGGGGCACGGCGATAGTATCATAACTAAATTTGGAATAAAGCCGTGCAAGACTCACCCCGTCAATATTGTGATTCTTATCACTATTTCGGCTTCGCCCTTGGATCGGGAAACGGGAAATATCCCAAAGCAAGTGTTCAGTTCAGCATTATTCTTTTTTATTTTTATTTTTATTTCCTGTATCCTTCCGCAGGTTTTCAAATGGCACAGTACCTATAAGTCCAACGTATCGATAGTAAGGAGGTATCCCGGAAAAGGCTTACGAGCTTGGGGTCACTTATCGTTGGGGTCTAGATCTAGGGCTGTGTCCATCCGTAAGGGGAGTGTTTGGCACACTATAATTTGAGTGTGGTTTTTTAGAAACCTACACATTGGCCTTCAACATCAAAACATTTATTTTAGCATGGCCATATAGGTAGCCCTCTAGAGCATAGTCCTAATAGCTCAGAAAATATTTTTGAGCTTCTAACGACCTCTCTAGCCTGTTTTATATACAAAAATATAAAATATTTTGAAAATAATGTTTTTTCATAGAAAAGTACTAGAGCTTTCTGGCTATCTGTAGAACCTGGTTTGAAATCACTAGGTTACAGAGGTGTGATGTTATAAATAGTTAAAGTAAAGATAGTTTTTTTTGTTGAATTATATTGCATGTGGGACATCATAAATCCAC
>LN890985.1:434246-450010 GCA_900010015.1 Tuber aestivum
ATGAAAATTATTCATGCTACAAGTTTGGAGGAACAGTTACAAGTGGGCCAGATGGTTAAGCAGCTAAGCAAAGCTCTACCGCTTAAGGAGGGATTGCCAAAAACAAAAAAACATGGAAGGCCTCTAGGATCCAAGAATAAACATGGTAGGAAAACTACATGAATAATATATTTTTGTATATTTTAAAGCACAGATATATACTTTACATAGTAAATAAAATTTTAATAGAATTACTTTATTTTTAAACTTTTTTATTACAGAAGAGAAGTTATTCTACTGTAGAGAAAAAGAAAAATATGTTTATCTCAAGATTGATTTTCTCTGGTTGCCACCCTTCAAACCTGTTTTCCTGGTAACAACCAACAAAGCCCATGTGTAGGTTTCAACAAAACCACGCTCATTTCAGGTAGTCCTGATTTGAAATCGTGATTTCCAGATTGTGATTTCACATTTTTTAAAAAAAATCACGACCTGGAGTAGACCTGATATGGACATGGGGTACAATGTCCTAGTTATAAATGACAGGAAAAGTCCTTATATAATCACGGTTAATACAGCTATTCTTGCCCTAATTTCTTGGCCCTAAGGACATACTTGAAAATTTTCTGTCAAAAGGGTTTTCGGGTCGTTGGAGACCGAGGCCAAGGAAGCGGAAGAGTAAGGTCCCCGGAAACAAATGGGAGAGATATTTCCCGCGCAAATTTTCCGGGGCCGCAATGGCTTGCCCGGATTTAGGAGAGTTGGTTTTTTTTTCTCCGCCCGCCTTGAATTGCTGGAGGGAGAGGGTCTGGGTACGATACTGACTATTAAGACTTTTCGTCTCCAAATCTCTACTACCGGTAGTGTGCTCCTGGATAAGAAAGACGGCTTGCTTTGAGTGATTTTGTCATGCAAACTTTTTGTCCTCATAAGGACAAGCAAAAATAATGGTTCCAGAGGGGGTCGAACCCTCGACCTTGGCGTTAACATCTTCTGATATTAGCACCACGCGCTAACCAACTGAGCCATGGAACCGTTGATGTTTCATTACTTATTCAAAATGATAATGGCTCTTGGTGTGCGAAGTTTCACTACAGAATAGTGAGTCTCGACTTTAGACCTCTACGTAGTATCAGCGATACTCATTCAATTTTCTGTAGAGGCTACCTCCGAAATAAAAAAAAAAGACCTAGTAATGCAACACATATATTATGTTCGCTTGGAGTATCACGAAGTGCTGGAGACAGGAGATTAGGGCACATCTGGTGCTTCTGTGGAGGGGTAGATTGTTGTGCGGGGGTATGCGAAGTGATATGCAGGCACATGTGTTCGGTTGAACGTGGGCACAGGGATGTGTGCGGTTGCGCTGCTGTTTGCGCGCTACCTGGGTGTGAGGGCGTTCGTCTGTTTCTGCGCGTCCTTCCTATTTACCGTAGTCACTTGCCTGAGCTCCTGGTAGGGAAACACGAACACCTTCCTCCTCACATTAAATTCTTTCGCCCACAACGCAAGTTTCCTCTTTTGTCGCGTACCGCCCCGCCAGAATGTTGGGGGTCATTTTTGCATCACTTTGAACATTCTGCCACTCTTGCTGCAGGGGCCTGTCCACGTTGGTATTGGGACCCTTGTATGTTATGCGCCACTCCTCCACCTTAAGAAATGCAACATTCGATCTCCTGTTAGGGCGTTGGAGTTGCTGTAACCCTCCTACTTCTCTACGCAGGCTGGAGGGACATGAGGAAATTTTGGGTTTCCGGAGGCCAAATGGTGTTCATGGAGCAAGCAAAGAGCGTCAGAGCTGGAAGGACACGAGCTATTGAATAGGAGTTTATTGAAGAGGAACCAGCAGGCCTAATCATAAGTTCGATCCTCAAGATCAGTGTCTTTGAATGGAACCAAAATACCTAACCTTATGCTTGTGATGCAGGGGCAGGCCAGGGAGGGCTCACTTCAGCAGCGATAAAAACGAAAACATTGGAGACAATTGGAGAAAGCGATATTCCCAACTCGTGATTCACGATCCGGTCTATTGTGATCATCTTCCACATCTACCATTTCCACCTACCTGGCCGGTAATATTATTTCCACCCCTCGCGGAACCATCGATTTCTAATCCTTAGCGATTCTAGGTATTTACCCCTAAAAACAAATTCGCAGACTTGTTTGAGGCCTAGGCCAAAGCGATGGATCTCGATATATGGACGTCTAGCAACTTACCGGCACCCCAGCCTATTCATCTTCTGATAGAGATTCGAGCGTCACAGTTTCACGAAATCGTGCTTTGAGGACCCTTCACCCAAAGCACATTACAATGGCAACGGGTCTTGTGGGAGAGCCAGGTGTTCCAGCGTTTCCCGGCGCTGCTGATTTCAAAGGCGATAGATCGTGCCATTCTTCGCAGTTTTTGGGACTAAAGCCTAATTCAAAGGGCTTAAAGGTAGTTTTAATTGACTGCTGTAATAGCGCATATGATATTGCATAGGACTAATGTTTTGTACCTAGTTATGGGTCGCCCCCCTAGTTGTGGGTAATTATTATGAGGGCTTTCAAAGTAAGAAAATTGGTAACCACTACTCCACAACTGTTCCAGACAAGTTTATTTTCAGAACAGCTGATGGCACTTACTCAGTTTTGATATTTATGAAATAATAAAATAATAATCCTAGTAAAATAATTTCTACTTGAGAGACCTACAAGTGATATTTTATGATTTATTTACTATGTAGTACAGAACAAGAACCAACAATAGGATTCTAGTAGTTCTTTTTTGCATGAGTATGAGGAGAAGCTGAGACAGGAGTTACTTAGATTCCAGGTAGGAGGGATTGGATCTTTATTCTCTAAATTGTAGGTTATAGTTTTGACAACAGTACAATATTGGAAATTATATAATATGAGGTTCCTGCTATTTATCAAAATGTATACATATATCTGGTAGCACTATTGACTTGGATCTTTAGACATAGCTTTTCTGATACATTCTGTTTATATTTCTACTGAATAGATTGAATCTAAATTCTTGCTTCTATTTGCCAGTAATTACCTTCCCTTCTGCTAGTCAGTTTGTTTTTCTCTTATTAGAAATTTGATATCTTCTTAGAGGCTTTCAAAGTATAAAGTAGTAAAAATTCATATTATTTCTTACTAATTGATGGCCTTGTATCCTATATCTGACTGTTTAAAGTTGCTCAATTGTTTTTGTATTAAATATTTTGAGTTTACTGGAAGTGGTATGACTCTTCTATTGAATTTATTAAATTCTAAGCTTTGCTAATAGATTAAAGTATATTGACTTTCTTAGTTTTATCTAGTAATAAAGTAGAATTTCAATACTGGTACAAAATTAACTAAAATCAGAAAGTTGGTTGTCTAAATATTTTGATCTCAGGATTTTTTTAAAAAAATTAAATTTTTGAAAAAATCTAAATTATCAAAGATCATCAGATTATAAATATATTGATTGACTAGTAAATTATATTACTAAAGATTCAAGGTTTTCTATTATGATATATTAGATAATACACTCTTTCCATCTTTGTAAGATATGTAGAATATTTTCAATAATAAACAGGATGAAAGTAGATTG
Source organism: Tuber aestivum (assembly GCA_900010015.1). Taxonomy (NCBI): domain Eukaryota; kingdom Fungi; phylum Ascomycota; class Pezizomycetes; order Pezizales; family Tuberaceae; genus Tuber; species Tuber aestivum. The sequence goes on from LN890985.1 coordinate 437,812, forward strand.
ACTGGTAAAGAAAAAGTAAGATAGAAGCAACTTGAAGAATTTATATTCAATCTATTCAGTAGAAAAGTGAATAGAATATATCAGACAAACTATGTTTAAAGATTTGAGTTAATAGAACTACTACATATATGTATGCATCTTGGTGAATAGCAAGAACCTCATAATTATTATATAATTTCCAGTCATGGTACTGTGGTATTCAAGTTGTCAAAACTATAGCCTGTAATTTGGAGGATAAAGATCCAAATTTCTCTACCTAAATCTAAGTAACAACTGTCTCAGCTTCTCTTTATATAAAAACTGCTAGGATCCTAATTTTGGTTTTTGTTCTTGACTATATAGTAAACAAATTATGAGATATTACTTGTAGGTCTTTCTGGAAAAAAAAATATTTTACTAGGATTATTATTTTTATAAATATTAAAACTGAGCCAAAGCCATCAGCTGTTCTAAAAATGAACTTGTTTGAAGTAGTTATAGAGTAGTGATTGCCAATTTTCTTACTTTAAAAGCCCTCATGATAGTGACCTACAACTGGGAGGTGACCTATAACTAAGTACAAGATGTTATTATAAACAAGGTGCTAAGGTCACGATGGTACATACAAAGAAGCTTCACATATGTGATGACTAGGGAAAGTGGCATGGAGGGTTTTCTGAAGGGTTTCTACAATGAGGGTAGGGTGAGTTTATACAAAAATTTTATGGAAACAGAGCTGGTATGTTCTCGGGGCATAGCCTCCGGTAGTAGATGCAGACTTGATGTTTCAGGATATCACTTTCCTGGTACTAAAATAGTTACACCCAGATTCCCATAAAGATATCCAAAGGCTTGATAAGGCAACTCTGCGTGATCTTGCAGCCACTGGGTTTAAGCTAGAAGAAGGGGCAGATCGAGCAGGATTTTGTATCAAGTATTTAGAACCCGGTGGGGTCATTCGCCCGTCCTCTCCTGCTCTGAATGGAAATCGAGATCGCGCTAGGGTACTACCTCGATCTCGGAGCTTTGAACTTGGTTGCTGCCGGAAAATTTAAAGTTAAGCAAGGCCACGAGATCCAACGTATTTTGCTAAATGGTATTGAGTTTGCAAATGGGCATGTTTTCGAAGCCGGCGAAATAGCCCTCATGACTGGGTGCCAGAAAATGCACTCAACCTCAAGGAAGGTACTTGGGGGTGAGATAGCTCAATCATTGGAACCTGTTTGGGACTTCGACCAAGAAGGGGAGGTAAGGGGAATGTGGAGGAGATGCAGCCGAGATGGCTCCTGGTTTATGGGGGGGGACCTTTCATTCACAAGGTACCACAGTAGGCTTTTGGCCTTGCAGTAAGAAACCAGATCCTGAGAGGAGGTTGTAGCGTTTCACTGATAATTATACGATTGACAGAATAAAGGCGTTGGAAGAGGGTCTGATGGACTGCGATGACCTCTAAAGCTCCTTTAGGTGTATTCGACATTGTAGTGTGTCTAATGACTCTAGACCTATCTATTTCTAGAAGGAGGTGGAGCAATCCTTACGAGGTTTCGCTATATGTAAAGTAAATCACAATATGGTAGCAGCTCAGGATTTTTCATTCTGCACTTGTTTTTGCACCAAGTTCTGTCGGAAATGGTCACTCTCTAGGCGGCCCTAGGAATTTGCTAGTTAGAAATAGTCCGGGTTTCGTTTGCTAGAAAATTTGCTAGAAAATCACATTGCGCTCGCTCACCTGGCAGCATAAATAGCAAGTAAAAGCATTGCGACTAGCATCCGCCGTTCCACGAACAGGTGACTTCAGATTTTGTATAGGGCCCTACATGGGGGGGTACATAACAGCCCAATACATTCCATTTAACTCAAGTTTCCTCCTCGGGACCATAACTCTTCGAAACCCCATAATTTTCTACTCCGGTAGATCCTGATGGGCCGGTGCCCTCAGAGCGGGGGTGAAAATGGATGTTTTGGAGCGAAAGGGTATCGAGTGAAACCTTTTTTCGATCTATCATAGTACTTTATTAGCGGCTCAATTATAAAAACTTTTGGACAGCAGTTCAGCGAGCGAAACGAAGGGCGATTAAAAGACCTCCGGGGCTAGGATTCAAATGTAAACGGTCTTGTGTTGGTCATTCCCAGACACCCGGATCAGCTGTAAGGTTAAACAAAGCTTTAGTTGTGTCCGGTGTGGCGTTTTTGGGAATTTTTGTGCGAGCTTTGCTATGATACATTGCTGCGCAGGATGCGTGTTCTGTTCCCGTCATCACGTCTCACTCGCTAAACGGTAGTTCCTGTAGTCACGTGCTGAGGATGACGAGGATAGGGCACTTGTTGTTCGAACAGAAGGCAAGAGCTCCCTCTTTCCCCTTCTCTCTTTTGCCCTTTTCTCTTTGCCCTTCCCTGAAAATTCCATTTCCCCTAGATCCGCCGTCACAGGAAAATTCACTTGTTCCCCTGCTCCCACCGTTTAACCTGAACGGTCTCCACCTGAGTGCCTTCCACCCTCACCATCAACTTCACCTTTTACTCCCTCCCGGTTCCCGCTGTTTGCATCTCGCCTTCCGGCTTTATCGCTCAGTGCTGGTAAGGGAGAACACCGGAAGTTGGGAATTGTGTTTTCCTAGGTTTTTCTTTTTTTCTTCTTTGACTGAATGGTAGAGGAGAGAGCAAAGCCCGACTTCAAGATTTGCCAAACACAGGCAGAGCTAAACAACCACCGACGTTTCTAGCTGTGCACACTGTCCGGGAGGGAAAAATCTTCCCACCCATTGAGGTTATTCCTATCCTCAGATAATTGGCCTTTTTTTTGAGCCTCTTCATTGGCACGGCGAATTGCAGCGAGTCAACCAGAGATCGAATAAGTTTTTTCTCGCCCGCGCATCCTACCAAAGGTAAGTTTGTGTAGCAATAATATATAGTATCTACTAACAAAATATTCAAGATGTCTCAAATTCCTAATCCAATGCCCCCTGAGGACAGCCGTCACATCTTAATTGTTCCCTTGAGTCAACAGCATGAGTCAAGGATAGAACCTCCATCGCGGGACTCCCGCTCACCCACCCCAGAGCTTCCAGCCAACTTCGTTCCCAAACCTCCATTGGATGCCTCTCAATTCCCTGCTGCCGGCACCATTCTTACTCTCATGGAACGCATGGCGGGTGGAAACAATATCCGTGATCTTATCATGGTTCCAGCCGCGACCTGGGACCATAATAATACTCACTGGGAGTTCAGGCTAGCGCAACTCAAGAAACAGCACAGAAAGGATTGGGCCAAAAGGGAAGCTGAGCTTCGTAGGAAATATGACGAGGAGTTTTCTGAGGCTCGCTATCGTCAAATGATTGTTGAAAGAGAAATAAAAGAGCTAGAATTCACCAAGACAGCCTCAAATCAAACCATCTTTGGTAAGACTTGGGACGAGCATAAGGCGGAAAAGCAGAGAGTTGAAGAAGGGTCCAAGGCGGCTGTAGAAGCAGCCCAGAGGAGAATCGAGGAGTATGAAACACTTGTTGACGATCTTAGGAAGCAGGTTGGCGAGAAAGAGGCTGTCATCAGAGCCTTACAGAGCGCCATCACAGGAAGGGCCGACAGTCATCCTCCTCAGCAAGCATTCGGTAATCCAGCTGAAGTCAGCATGCCCCCCCAGCAATTCATGTATCCTCAAGCGCCAGTCCAGGGACCCTCAACTGCACTGGTTGTGCGCCCACTTAATTCCACACCTCTCTCACAATTTCACATGCAACCCCCTCCCCGAATCTATGATGTTTCTCATGAGTCCCCAAGGGGTCCTTCTATTCCGCCACAAAATGCAACTCCATCTATTAGACACCCTCCCCCGACAGCGCCTCGGGATCGAATTGGCTCGCAAGGTCCAAGGGGTGATGATAGGCGGACCGCATTCCGTAATGATACTCTTAGGGGTTACGATATCCCTCGCAACCCGGGTGGGGCGTTTACTCGGGCTCCCGATAAGTATCATAGTATGGGGGATGGAGGCTGGGATTCACGCGGCACAGTGGATATTCAACCAAAGAGGGAGTATCAATCAGATCGTGAGAACAGCAACAATTCTCGGGGAAGAGTACAGGAGCTAAACCCCCCTCATGATGGGATAGCTGAGGTACGTGACATGATCCTTGAGTATGGAGTGTAAACTAATGCAAATCGTTCAGAAACCCTCTCAAAGGGGCCTAAGGGCTGAGGCACCTATCCGCACCCGAGCGCAGCCCGACCATCGGCCAGCTGATATCACTAAGCAGGGACAACGCGCTGATCTCTGGAGACCTCCAAGACGTCTTACAACGAACGAAATTCAGACGGTTCAGAGGATTGAGCCTAAGATTGCCTATCCTACTCCTTCTCAGCCTGCTTCTTGGGCGAAAAAGTTTGTTACACCCCCCGGTGGAAATGTTCACACCAAATCCGGCCCGAAACAAGGGAGCCAGCTTACTCAGAGCTCTTCGGGGTACGGAGGGATTTCCGGCCCTGCTAGTATGTCAAAGTCTATTGTTGTAGGGGCAACATACGTAAGGCCCCCTATGCCTACGGAGGTCACGAGATCTTTGGTCAAAGCCAAGCCCGTAACCCCCTTGGAGTCATCACAAAGCGGCAAGGCTACGAAGGAGGCCTCTCAGCGCAAAGATTCGAGGTTCTCTAGGAACAGAGAATCATCTGGCGTGAAGGGAAAGACTGTGGGAGATCCGAAACCGAGGAGGCGTGCCAGCTCCTCATCACCGGATGGTGCGAAAGCCAGGAAGAGAAGGAAGAGAGATGGTAGGGTGGGTTCAGAACTTCATCGGGCAGCTTCTCGTGGCGAGAGATTAGATTCTACGGGCTATGATGATGTCCATGGTTCCTTGGTTGATTACGGCAGTGTCAGCGATTCGGATACCAATTCAAGCGAGGGTCACAGCAACCTTCGGCTTCGGGGCGCCAGGTCGCCGCTATTTCTTCCAAAAGTAAAATCTCCAAAGTCACACAAAAAGGTGTCCCCTCCAGCAGAACCTACTGCCAAAGGGCAGTCAATTCATAATTCTGAAGCAGGACCAGATGATCTGTTCGGAGAAGGTGCCGAAGGATACCTTGGTGATTTTCCTCCCCAGGAAGGAACTGGAATGGATGCCGAAGAAGTCGAAAGGCTCATTGAAGAGACCGACATTACCCCAGTGGTTTCGGACTTTAATAGTAGAGCACCGAGGAGGATTGAACCGAAGGCTGAACCAGAAGCCCCTGTAGAAGACGTTCCGGTGGTAAAGCAACCTAGGAGTATTCTGGAGGTCTACGATGATGCTAAGAAAAAGAGCATTATGGTCTATAATTCAAGGAAATTCAAGAGAGTTTTGACCATCAGTGTCATTCCAGACAGATATTCCAAGGACCCACCGGGTCCCGAGTATTTATTGAATAAAGTACGTGGTGGACCGCTGGAGTATGTCAAGAGCTTTCCGGAGTCTCACTCGATTACCTTCGCTTTTATTCACCCTGCCGATGCGCAAGTGTTTTGGGAGTTCTTTAATAAAAATCCTGATGCTAAGGAGTGTGATCGCCGTTTCAACGTCGAGGTGAGCTGGGCTGAGGACGCAATCGAACCTCTTAGTAAGCTTCTTATCGGTGACCTCATCGCGAGCTCCGCTTCTCGAATGATCAAGGTTTACCAGTGCCCTAGCGATAGGAGCAATGTAGAGCTGAAGGCAGCTTTTTGCGCGAACGGGCCCAAAGATGGGTATAATGAGGTGATATCCGTCAAAGGGAAGAAGGAGAAGACAAGAAGAAAGCATAATGGCGGTCTGGGAATAGTTGCCTATGTGGAATGCGCTTCGATCATCTATGCCACTACGCTTATGGAGGCAATCAGAAACAATGAGTACGAGGGGTTCAATGGAGCGGAGGTAGTGTATGCGGACGATCCATGTGCATTTAAGGATGGGGCCCCGAATAAAGTTGACAGCTTGAGAAGTTGGTAAAGAACGTTCTTGGTGAGAGAGCCCTCCGTGGTTGCTATTTCTAAAGCTATTTTTCTCGGTACTTGCTAAGACATCCAAGCTTTAGAGCGATGCGCACTTATCCCTAGCTCCCCCATCTACGGTATCACTCTACGGGTAGCTACCCTTGGCTCTAAATTTGTTTTTTTTTCCGACACTCAGAACGGTTGTCAGTTGGTAATTTACTTTCATTCCTTTTTCTTCTAATTTCTCACCTCACTTCTCTCTACTCTTCCCATCCTTATTTCTTATCGCTTCCTCAAAATTACACCTCCTCCTTCCCGTTCGCACTAGATCGTCTCCAGGATATTATGGCAACAATAATACCTGGCCATATGCTATAGCTATCTGTGATGTGGTGTCGGTGGGCTTGGGACTTCATAGCAATGTTGCATTCCTTCATTTTTTATTTTTTTGCTACGATTGGTACCTGTCATGATCTATTTGTTTTCAAATGGTTGGTGGGCGGATGGATGGTTAATTGGTCGGTTTGCTAGCGGCTCGGTGGGTTGGTCGGCTGGATAGTTTTATAGCAAGTAACTTAATACCCGGTTCTTAACTTGCAATATAAAAAACAAACGCTGTACCGTACTCTTCAAAATATTTTATCATGAGGTAATCTTTTAAAGAGGTAGTTTCTTGATTAGTATCGGCCCAGCCGTTGTAAGCCTCCCCGCTAGCCCCACCAGAACAAATAACAGTTAAGTAATTAGAGTATCCCACCGGATACCTAAGGTTTCGAGAGAAAAGTCAGTAGAGGTGGAATCATTGAACTCAAATTTGGTTTAGCTTATTAAACCTAGCTAGCTGGCCACGACAATATATTGGAGTGCTGTGGGCTCTCTCATTCCTGTTTCTAGAATTAGTTTTTTGCTTCGATGCAGGACGTTTGCGGAAGAAGAAGGAAACCCTTGGAGGAGCTGTATCATCAAATAGCTCAAGACTATTCGTTATTCCCGCGGGAATCCGTACGCTGGTTTGAGTCCAGTCGAATCTTTGCTGCTGGCGAGTGATTTTCTGTGAACAACTAGGAGATGGTGTCGTGTTGTGAATACCAGAATTACTTTCAATTAACACAAGAATCGGATACACGAGCTTTGAGCTTCTTTGTAGCTCAGATGGTCCTAGGGGTATCGTACCAGAGGATCATCACACCTATCATACTATGTCACTACTTGGGGAATCATGTTCTGCGAGAACTGCCCGGTCTGACCTACCAAGAGCCCTTTACCCTCCCAGCTGCCCGGAACAAAACTAGTGATAAATCCTGTAAGTCCCTCCCAATGCCCTACTAACCTCAAGTCCTCGGCGCGAGATCTCTAAGGAATATTTGGGTAAGATTTTTTCCCTCTTCTTCTCCCTCATCCCCTCCTTCCTCCCCATCTATCCTCCATCAAGCTTCGTTACCACCTCGCTATCACATCCTCTTTTCACCATCAAAAACATTTTATGTTCTTCCATTTCATATTGAATTCCCTCTGGGAAGGAATTACTTCTCAATTCTTTCCTCATGCTGCTAGTACTACTGCTACTCTCTGTCACGAGGACATGGATATAGACCTCAGTGCCAGCAACGGCGAGTTTTCATCTGGTATGTAACGTGATTAAATTCCTCTAGCCTCCACTGCTTTAAAGAGGCTTGCTGACTCCAATGGCCTACTAAATCGTAGTTGGTTGTCCCAACGCTTCTGAACCCCTGGGGGTAGCGTGTATCCCCGGCGCTTACTATCCAGACCTGTCTGCAGACTCCTCTTCTTCGGCCAGTCGTCCAGGTAATGGATTTTGCGCTTCTTCGGCTCCTAGATCTCCTTCTCCTATCTTTGGCGGCGCAGAGGAGGCTGAGTTAGATGGTAATAGTGAGTTTGCCGGGTATTCTACCCCGCCCTCTTATTCTTATGGCAGTTATGGGCCGTCTAGGCCTATCACATGCCGCAAGACTCCCACTTCTTCTCTTCCCAGGCGTAGCGGAAAATCTAACTTTACGCCCTGCTCTAATGCCAAATATTCTGGTTCCGGGTTTCTAGGCCGTGATCTGCCCGCCGAGTTTTCAATGCCCTGCGCTTATCATGCTCCTACATGGTCTGGTTATTCAAGATCTGGTTACTTTGCGCCCTCTACCAATTCCAGCTATCCCTATCCCCCTCTTTCTTCCCCTTCATCTTTACCCCCTCCCTCCAGACTCTTCAGCAGCCCCGCAGCGTCCGCTAGTTTGTCCGGCACCCAAGATAACACCAATATCCGACCCCCCTCGAGTGGGGGATCCAAGATTGATCCTCTAGGCGCTAACATGCCTGAGGCCCTTCCGGGCAATCTGGGACATTCCAAGTTCGTTGGTGACAGAGTTCTCGAAAATCATATCTCAAAGCTCCGCCGCAGACTTCTGTTCTTGAAAACTAGGGCAATGAGACAGGGTTCATCCGATAAGTTGATGTGGTGTATGGCTACCATAGGAGTGGGGGTTTTTTTTTTGGTGCTATGACCAGCTAACGGATGGATGACTTAGATATTGCCTTGACGGAAAACTTACTCGATAGTGAGCTGCGCAGTGGGAAGATTGCTGTAGAGAATGAGGCGGAGTGCTATGCTAGCAAACACCCCCTTAATCTAGATGCGGATGACGAGATCGGCACTGCCGAAGATCCTACTGGGATTGAACCAAGGCATACACCAGTGCGCAAAAAATCACGCCCAGCAGGTCAACACTCCAATTCGAAAGCCACAGCTAGAGCTACCGCCTCCGCTAGAGGTAATAACAGAGTTCCCCCCGCGATGACCCCCCGCACCTACTCCGTAGGCATGGCGGCACAAGCAGTAGGATCGGGTTCTCCTCCTCCCAGTCATATTACTCTTATCATCCCTACCAGGCTTGGGAACCCCAATCCAGGAGATCCAAGGTCTCTCCCCCAGATCCCTCCGCGCATGAAACGTGCCCAAGGACAGGATGCCGCTATCGTCCCCACGCACAAGAAACCGAAAATAGATTGCGATAGCCCACACAGCAAGACACCAAAACAAGGACGGCGTGGAGCGCTCAATAGAAAGCCCCTGTGCCCCAAGGCACCCCCTGCCCCCCCAAAGAGCCGTCCTCCACCCGTGAAATCCTCCAGAAAAGGACTGGCTAAAGGAGCTCCAATGGGCCCTCATGGTGAAGCTACTTCCTTTAGGAAACGCACAAACGAGAACACCATGGTGAAGAGTGCTACAACCAAAAAGCCTAGAAGAGAGTACTTCTCCGAAGGCATGATACTTGAATACGAGTCTGACAGCGATTCCGAAACCATCGATGGGGATCTGGACAAGACAAAGGCCCAATCAGCAATTCCCCCGGCCAAATGCACCTTCACCGCATCAACTACTACCCCTACCAACGTGGCAACAAGCAAACCCCCGTTCACTTCAATCCTGGGAAAACGCACATCCACCATCACCCAGGGGTTCGGGGAAAGATATGCCGGTAACAAGAAGGGCAGGAAGGAGTATTTTCAGGAAGGGATGGTTCTGGAATACGAATCGGATGAAGAACCTGAGAGTTACCACAACCACGAGAATCGTTCTACCCGGGAAGCAGATCGTGACCAACCTAGCTACCATCCTCCCCGGAGTCGCGCACGCACCCAACCCGTCTTTGCGGCGAGGGTAGAAGAGGCCGATGAGGACGAGATTCTATAAGTCCTGGGCTAAAGTGAACCAAAATGGCATGGGCGCGCCCGCGGTGGCAAAGGGGGGGGGGGATGTGGTGTGTAAGCTCTGTTTAGTGCCAGATGTTGTCAGCGGGGGAGCGAGCGAGTAGTGTGACGTTAAACCTCTAAATTTATTATTCCTGTTGTCAAGTTGACTACCCTTGTATCGAAAACATTATGTCCAAGTCAGCTTCGTATGTACTATTAGTTTTTTTTTAAAAAAAAATACTCCTCCCTTACCCACCCTCATGACATCTTCTGCGCGGCCCGTCAGTGATAGCGATAATTCATGTTTTGTTAGGTCCGGAGTGAGAGCATACGATGCCAATATTCACAGTTTAGAATTTTATAAAGAGCAATGATTTTGCCAATCGCACCAGGCAGACGTGCCACCGATCCACAAACTGTCCGATCGTGCCTCGATCGAGGTGCTTCCCTCGTTATCCACTCGTGCCCCCTTCAGTTTATATGCCCCCCCAATAATTAAAGTTAAGATGAAGTCATAGGCTATCACTCGTGTAGATAGGGGTTTTTTTTTTTTTAGGTCTGTGTATGATACGTTAGTACACATTAGATCACGCTAATGCCGGAAAAAAAAAAAAACCCCCCCCTTTCCTCCTTCCCACCTTCATTGCCGTACTCAACTCTGCACTCCGTACTCGCGCGGCCGAGTTGAAGCCGGGCACCTTATTTCGGAAGTGATTGACGAACAAATAGGAAGCAGGTAGCGGAGTGCCAAGATCTGCGATGTAATTCTGATATACCATGTAAAGTAGCTGGCTCTGCACTGCATAAGTACAGATAATACTGTTGGGTACTTCGAGTGTTTGCAGCAGTCCTTCAAACATCTTTGAATCTATTCTCTTTAGTATGCCGGCCACACACTTTGGGGGAGCTGGAAGTACTCCAAGGATTCCTCTGCTCAAAAGAGCTGCGATACTTACACTAAATTGGCATGCAAACATGTCGCCACGCAAAGTTGCCACCAAACTCGGACTCAAAAAGTGAACAGTTGAGGACATTTTAAGAAAAGCAAAGGTGTGAAAACTGTTTGCAAAATACAAAGAGATCCGAAAGATTACTAACTTTAGAAGAGGCTCAGGCAGCTGATCCAAAGGACTTCAATGATGTATTGGGCTGTTTGTCAAGCTGTTATGGTGGTAGAAACTCCAAGAAATATCCTATGGGTTCACCAGAATCGATCGCTCTTCAAGACCTGAGCCAGAAAGATGAAGAGCGTTAGCAGTGGACATTCCCAGAGATTGCCTGTGAGTTAGGAATACCTGCTGCCCATTCTACCTTGGAGCAAATCTTTCATAGTCAGCACAATATCTTCCGCCGAAAGCCTGCTCACAAGCCAAGTCTCACCGCAACTCACATGGAAGCCCGCTTGACCTTCACTCATATGGCCCTACAGATTGCAGTTAATAAGATTGTTTTCACTGATGAAATGTGGGTAGAGTTCAACAAATCCCGATGGCAGCGAAATATTTCCTGATACCGTGGAGTTGATGTAAACAAATATGCTATTCATGATAAAAATAATGAAAAGCAGCCAATCCGCATTATGTTCTGGGGTGCCATTATCCTAGGCATGAAAGGTCCATACCATATTTGGGAACCTGATACAGCAGAAGAAAAGGAAAGCTACAAACAAATTGTCAATGAAGACAATCGAATACAGCTCGAACGACAGGAGGTAAATCAACAATAAGTCCAGCTTCCCGGTACATGGCAGCACGACGAGCTTACTTCTTTCAACAACCATATTGACAAACTTAACCTAGTTGAAGGTCGAACTAGATGGTATAAGCGGAAATGGAGATGCCCAGAGCAGATGTTCCATGAACCTCCCTTAGATTTCACAAGCAAAGGTGGAATAAATTGGGTCTCTTACCGGGAGAGAGTATTATGTCCAAAGCTCTACCCCTGGATGGCATCTGTGAGAGAGTGGCTAGGAGTTCCACACCTTTATCTCATTGAAGATAATGCCTCTAGCCATCAAACAGCATGAAGGGTTAATGAGGAGGAGAGAAAGTTGTACAGCATTGTAACTCTCAATTGGCCCTCAAAGTCTCCAGATTTAAATCAGATTGAATTGATCTGGAGCTACCAAAAAGACAAGATTTCTACATGGAACTTTGTTGGAGCAAGCCAGCATGCTGTAAATGGGGCAAAAGATATTTTAATTTGTACTTGGGAAGAGTTTCCACAGGAGGTTATTGATAACAAGTATCATGCATTTCATGAAAAACTCCAGAGAGTTATTCTTCACAGTGGCAATAATAATTTCAATGGATAGGTAGAGAATAGACCTCCCTGTCAGCTGTGTTAGCTCCAATAAGGCAACAGTGAGGTTGTAAATATGCATGTTTCTTATCATGTTGAAGCTCTATCTGTAACGGATATATGACCTATTAAGTAGGTCCGGAATAGGCGTAGTATCCATTCGTCAATCACTTCCGAAATAAGGTGCCCGGCTTCAATTCGGCCGCGCGAGTAGTCTACTACGTTCTCGCCAAATTCAACAACAGTACCCACTCTCATTTCACCCTCTGAAGCCCT
>LN890985.1:450030-464171 GCA_900010015.1 Tuber aestivum
GTGTTAGCTCCAATAAGGCAACAGTGAGGTTGTAAATATGCATGTTTCTTATCATGTTGAAGCTCTATCTGTAACGGATATATGACCTATTAAGTAGGTCCGGAATAGGCGTAGTATCCATTCGTCAATCACTTCCGAAATAAGGTGCCCGGCTTCAATTCGGCCGCGCGAGTAGTCTACTACGTTCTCGCCAAATTCAACAACAGTACCCACTCTCATTTCACCCTCTGAAGCCCTCCCCCCCCCCAATCATGAACCTCCGTTCTTTTTTCAACGTGGAATCACTAACGCAGATCGAGCCACGGTTTCCACCGGATGCACTATAATATTTTTTTATGAAAAAAAAAAACTGGAATCTTTTACAAATTACATGCTACAAGAGTGCCTCAAGAATCGTAAACACATCATGCCCGCACGGGATGATAAATCTTAGGCCTATTCTGCTGTAGGGTTTGTCTAAAAAGGGATGAGGTCTACCTACCCAGACCATCTAAGTTGAGTACCTTCCTTCTTCTGGGACATTTGGCCCACAAAGGGAGGGCCATGCCTGGCGGGGGGCCCGAATGGGTTGCAACTAGTGGAGTATGATAATATCATAAGTTTCAAAGAAGGCTTCTTCTGGGACACGCCCTCATCAATGATTGGTAGTACTGCAGGTTTGGACTGAGGCTCCAACCCCGGGATAAGGTCAACGTAGGGCTATGGCAGGGAGAAAAGTCCGATACAAGTTAAGGTAAAGGGGTAACCCGGGGCCACGGGGACAGAGTATAGAATTATAGAGAAGAAGAAAATCACTTTGTGGTATCATAGGTGTTTATATTATAAAGATATTCTGCATCCTATTTTCCGCACAGCTCCACCCATTCTCGATTTATCAGATCACCAGATTTGTGGAAGTAAAGCCATGAAACCCATTCTCCTAAGCCCTCTAAAAGTCCGCTTCTAAACTCTGGTCTACTTTTCCTCGCTTTATTTATCATGTCATACAAAAACACTCCTATCGGAGTGAGGTGGTTACAAGCCACTTTTTGCAAATTCACTTCAACCATTGTTGCCTAACCACGACTTTTACTAGTACAGCACAGTACAGTATCACAGCCAACCAAAATTTCCAAACCTGTCACCATAAACAGATCCCAAGGCAAGGCTCCGTTGGCTTCGACGGTGGGCCATACAAACCCTAAAATTCTTCCCTTCTTCCTCGCAGTGTCCAGGCGCTTCTGCGAGTATCCTGCACATCGTATTTGGCCTCTACTTTACTCCGCAAGGGCGGCGGATGGAGATATATGATAAGGATTTTCCACCTCCTTCACTGAGAGCAAAAAAAAAAAAAAACCCAGAATACCCGCTTCCCACCCAGTTTCAACCCCTTCAAAGCAATGGAGGGATATTATCAAAGGGTTCTCGTAACTAGCAGCTAAAGGGCCGATCACCACTATTGTCTAGAGGGAAGGTTTGGAGTTTGATTCCGCGCCCGGGGTGTGTGTAGCTGACAATAATGATAAAACAGTCAGCCCTGGAAAAAAAAAACCCCTCCTTTTTGCCGCCAAGTTGATCAAGCCTTCCACCCTGACATATGCGCGTCCGAAATCTATAGCGGGGGAAGGAGAGATCAGGAATTATAATCTAAGTATCGTAATAAGAGACAGAAATGAATGCTATATCATAACCCACGCGCTCTTCGGACCGTGATAGCCCCTCCCTATACCATTGTTATGCTATGATATATACGGAAGTGCAGTTGGATGTTTTCGGGAAATAACTTAAGTGTTTGTATCTTAAATAGTGCTAGGCGCTACCGGGTCCCAAACTTGAATCCGATATCTACGTAACTTAATCGGTGGGGGAAAGGGGGAAAAAAAAAGTTAGACTAGATATCATACACCAACGGCGGGACGCAGTACAGAATCTCAGTATGACGTTTTCATCTTTTCGGGGGCGGGGTTGCCCAAGGATCTTGTAAGGATGTGGACGAGAGGGAAAGAGCTTGTATATAAACTGGAGGACTCCCGATTATCCAGTTGTGGATATCCAAGGGGTATATGTGTGGCTCTTGCCCTTCCCAGAGGTATTACAATAATGGTAAGTATGGTAACTTGTAACCTGCTCTTTTTTACATGCTGCCGGTATTTGAAGACTGGTGATTTCAGGCAATGACTGGAGTTACACTCCCCCCCATTCCTTGCTAAAATCGTCCCTACATCTCGAGTATCAGCGTATACAGATTCCCAACTACGGTTCAAAACATCGTAGCTATAGCACCCATAGATAGAAAATCCAGCGGGAAGCTCCCGGTATGTTTACTTTTTATCATCTCAAACAGGTGTTTCGAATTAGCACCACCACCGCGGTGTTGCCCCCCCCCCCCAAAATTAGGCTCGAGTGATGGGATGTGAAATTTAGTTTCACTTGCGATGGGACTTGCGAGCTACGGAATATAGCCTACTCCTATGATATTCACTTTATCATACCAACATTAGGATTTTAATTATACCGGTAACGTACCGTAGCACCATTGAAGCAGTATACTATACCTTGCACTCAGTTTCTGCTGAATATACTCAATATACGCCCCAAGTTACAGCATTCCGAGAGCGCTGACACCCCAAATTGGGGGAGATTTCTATCTATCTACTTTGGAGGTGACCTTAGGCAAGGGCAAGAAGCCAGCGTGCCCAATAAGCTACGATTACCACTTACAATTGACCCTACACCCAATTGTGAAACATATCTGCCATCGTAAGGCTGGCATGTTTTCAGGTTCCCTTCTCGTAATACCCAAGGAATGGGAAAGGTGCTGGCAAGGCCGGAAGCAGTGCTTAGTTCCCGAGACTCGCACGGCACTCGACAAGTGCCTGCAGCCTACTACGGTACTGGAGTAGTACGATACCGGTACGGCGGAAGAGAATCGGAAAACAGGGGTTAGAAACACGGGCATCGATTGGCTCGAGCCACACAAGACCTTCCAATCAGCGCCCCGAAACACCGTGTCTCGCCTTCCGATCTTGTTTTACCAGAGGCTGTGCCATACCTGCCCACCCCCACGGTGAGATCTCAGAACTTCCCCAGCCAGGAGCCATAAACCAGGAAATTCGACCAACACCGCAATATGATAAATGGAACGTCCATATTAAATGTCGATAAAAAAAATTAGGGAGGGCACCATCCTTACGGAGACCGTCCCGGTCCCCCCCTCCCCCCTGCACCCGACTCTGACCGGTGCCAAAGCAAAAATCCAAAAACCCGCAATGTTGCGAACAGCCCACCCGATGTAAAACACCAGCCGATCACGCAAGCGAAGTTCGCGCTATCCGGCAGCAACCGTGAGGAAACTCAGGATTATCGGCTTCTCGCACCGCGGCCCCACCGCACAGATTAGGATCGCCGAATCGCTTACAGCGATCAGCAACGGCGACGCGGGAATCGATATGGTGATAACGGTCGGAAAAGCGCTAGGCAGGGAACGCAAATGCGCCGTCGACGATATCTCCATGATTGACAAGACCGCTGTCGTCGCCGGGGGTGATACTCAGGGCGGTTTTCCGGAACGCCTGCTGTATTTGAAGGTGGAGCTCATTGGTAAGCTTTGCGGGAAATGCACGAATATTGGGGTCGCGTTCGTGAATACCCCCCCCCCCCAAGTATGGCTCACGAAGAATGAGGGCAGGGCGTATGGATATGAGGGAGCGACATTGAGGGATTTGAGGACCATGGGGGAGAGCTGCCGTAAAGACGTGTAAACCAAGGCTGCCAACGGGTTCAGGTGTTTGATTGACTTGTCGCGAGTGAGGGTGTTGGGGGTCAGTCGGGCGCGGACTGTTGTCGTGATTCTTGAAGAAGCAAGGAGGGGATTGGCGAGGAGGTTAATGAAGTGGAAGTTCAGCCTGTGCCGGAAAAGAGGGTGAAGGGGCCCTGCAGCTGGGAATATTAAGCTATGGTGAACTGTTTCGCATGCTGGCCGCCACCAGAGGGATTATCATGACATGAGAGTTGTTTGGCTGCTGAAAGCTTAGTCCAGCTATTCTCATTCGTTCTGTCATGCATACTCCCTCTCTCTCCCTCTCACGTCCATCCGGAGCTACAGACATGGCAGGTGCAATACGTCAGTTTCCTGACTTGATGCGAAAAGATATTCCAGAAGAGCTCGCTGCTCACTTTCCTCACTGTCGTGTATCATCATAATCATCGTCATAATCATCATCTGTAAAGCAATAACCTTCTAAAGTTCCTACGGTTGCATAGCAGAAGAAGAAAAAATAATAACACCCGCCAAGTGTACCGACACACATCCGTATTTGACCCTTCCTTCCTGTCTCCCCACGCCCTCTGATCACTCTTCTCCCCTCATAATATCCATACCATCAATCTAGCTGACACCTGATCAACATCACTCCACGTTTCATTTCCATCCCATCCCATCCGCACACAACCCTCCCGTTATTTCCTTGTTTCGAGCCCCGCTATACCGTAGCGTAACGACCATGACGGGAATTCAATAACCGGGAGACAGCCGCCGGCGACGTATCTCTTGCAATAAGATCCGCTCCGTCCCTACCCGACGACCGCGGTTGGGGGGGGGGGGGGGGTAAGAGAGTAAAGAGGGCAAAGCGAAAGAAAGAGGCGGTGAAAAAGAAATATTATACCCCGAGCAGCATATTGGCTACATGCGCTGCGCTATCTCCTACCGTAGCCTATGATACGGTAGATGGATTGGTTCTCAAAGCGCATGCGGGCGTGCGGTCAAGCAGAGCAAAGTACCGATACCCTCCACCTCTCGACAAGCACAGGTACTACAGGTAGTACAGTACAGTGCATGGCAGCAGAAAAGGCGAGATAATCCCATACCATAGCACAGCCAGTCTCCAAGGCTACCGGTACTGGTACGGTACAACTTGAAGTACCATTGCGACCCCAAAGTCTGGTCCCTCCAACCAACCAATAGAACGCAGTCATCTGTTCTCGTGCGTCCACATCCATCCTTCCCTTGAGTCCCCCCCCTTCCCCCACCATAGGGTAGAGTAACAACCTAACTTATTACTTCATCACACCGGGGCCCCATTTCTCGGGCAGCCAGAATAGCCAAACACTTACCGGTCCAAAATACCTCAGCCATTCAGAACAGTCAGGAAAAAAGGGTGGGTGCAGCTGAGCTTTTTTAATGCGGAATGGGAATCAAACGAAGCGAGCAGCTGCAACGCGATCGAGTAGATCGAGGGTTCTGCTTGCGAAATGGCTGTGAGGATGGTAGTGCCAGTATGGACCGAATAAAAGTTAATCGTGTGTTGGAGGGAGGGAGGGAGGCTTAGTTTATTCCACCCCGCATCGGGTGCCATCCCCTACAGTAGCTATACCGGATTCCACGGCTGGCTTTGTCTGTCTACTAACGCTTCGGTATCCTGCGTACAGTACCGTATCCGTACCGCAAGTCGAATCTGGCACTGTAGGAACCCCAATACCAGCAGATAAATAAATACCCGTAAACACCACCACCGCCCACCCGTCCACCTAACATCAGCCAGCTAGCCAGACAATCGCCAAACCACCGAGCCGTTTCACTCGGATTCCTCGAGATTCAGGTCTTTGAGCGGTGGTTCCCTGCCATACTGCCCCCTGGCTTCCCCTACTTTAGCACTAAAGTGACTATTGAACACTTCAAACTCCAAACAAAGCCTCTACCCCCCTACCGCCCACCCGTGCACCAAAACACACTCTAGCCCAACCAAGATAAACCGAAAACGAGATGCTCACCTCCCTCCTGACCCGCAATCCCTTCCGCCCCCGCTCCTCCACCACCTCAAACTCAAGCACGAACTCCGATGCCGCCGATCCAGGCTTCGACTCATTCATCGCGACCCTGCGCGCGCGCCGGTCCAGCGATGAGTGGGGAAAGGAGGGACCCGAGGGGGATTTATATAGGCTACGATGCCTCGCCGAGGAAATGACATTGCTCAGCGAGAGGAATTATGGATGCGGGGGCGGGAGAAGAAAGGTTCGTCCATCATTATTTTCCATTCCATTTCCAATCCCTTCCTTTTTACTGCCCGCCGATCCCCTTTCACTGGGGATGGGAGCGTGGTCGGTCCGATGAGCTCGCGACATTAATTCGGAAGTTTAGGATGATGATAACCGACGGGGAAATTATGCTTAGGGGATGGTTTTAATCGGGTATGTTGCTTGTGGTGGTGGTGGCGGTGAGTCTTGTCCGCGTCCTGTTTGTTCCGTTTTGGGTCATTCGATCGTGGGAGATGCTAATTGTTTCGCGATCGTAGTTTGGCGACCGACCGATCGTGCGGGCCGGGCCGTTACTGATTGTAGAAATACTTGCGGGGTTTCCCCTCTCCATTGTCCATTTTCTTTTCCTTCTTATGGGGGGTTTGTGTTTGAGCTGGGCCATCATCCTAGCGGCTCGTTCGTTCTGGTTGTTCTTTTGTCCCGGAGTTTGACTTTATCATCATGTATTTCATAACCAGCAGTACAGTATCACCATCAAAAGTCTGTCGCGAAGGCACAGCATAGCAGTAGTTGGAGCAATATTGGCACAATAATCTAACTCACTACTTTTACTATATTATCACACCAGCTCAATTCTTCTCTTTCTCCGTGCTCCCCCCCCTCCCCGCCCTCTCCTTTCTCGAGCTGAGTTAAACCGCCAGTGAACCAACAACCGCAACCACCACTCCAGCATCCTCCGGCGAACCAATTCAAACCCCCAAACACCGCTTACTGTAAAACATCATACATATGATACCTTCTAGAACCCCACCCCGAGTACTCTGTACCAATTCACTGCATGCCCCTTTCCCCCCACTAGCCAAACACGTGTAAGCGCATCCGCCATAGTTAGCATCATCAAAATCTCACCATGCTGCGGAAGATGCAAACTGTCAGCTAAGGTCGGTTAACAGAGATCTATGGTCCCGTAGATGGGCTCACCGAAGGAGAGAAAAAAAAGAAAGAAAAAAAAAGTACCACAAAAAGCGGATGTCCGGGCGGTTAAATAAAATAAAAAAATTTAATTTCCTCCAATTTTTCCATTTGATCGGGAGTGCGGGGAGAGATTCTTTTTGGGGGGGGGGTTACGACTTCCCCTTGGAGAACTGTTCGGTTCCGGTAGGGTGGGTTGGCGGGGAGGGGGGGGGAGGACCAGGAACTCACCGCCAATAAGGAGAGGGGGGGAAACCGACGAGTGATCTTTCGTGAGGTGGGGAAATGGTTAATCTACCGTGGAATATCTATCTATCCGACCGCGGTTTGTCCGTTTAAGTTAGATCTTGGGTTTTTCACCCATGAGGGGGTGGTGGGAAATTAAATTAAGCTTTTACCATGCGTTGATAGACTTCTTCTACCTTGCGATTTTGGGGTTTCATCATGATATGATACGCCCCCCCCCCCGCCCAAGTGACGTTATTGTGCAGTACCGGTAGTTGGGGGTTTCCGCTGCGCTTCTATAATAGCCATTACTAGATGATGAGCAATTAATCAATCTATCAATCTATCAATCCACGTTAAATCGAGTTCCTCCCCCCCCCATAAACATAGTACTCGTACTGGTACTGCACCGGTATATCACTTTTTTTTCTTTTCTCTTTCAAGCCTCATTCTTCCACAAAGCATTCTATCGTGTGTCACTTTATTTACTGCGGTGGCACAACTTGTCGTTGGACTCGGGGCACTGTACTAGTACTGTACTGTACTCTACTCGGGCTTCCCATTCTGTGGCGATCTGCGTTCGTGCAGATGGATATGAACTGCGGGGAGTAGGAGCGCCCAGATGGTTACGGAATTTTATTCTTAAGAGGACCGGAGATATTCTGTGAATGTTGGAATGCAACTTGCTATGATGGCTACCGTCGGTAACTGCTATTGAATTTCCGGCGAGGGACCCCGGGAGGAAGAAGTTATGCAGTTCAGCTTGAAAGACTTGGGATTTGCCGTAAATTCCAGCGTGTTACGGACCTTGTTGACTTTGGAGACATGGTAGGCATTGAGGAGTGAGATGTCATACGAATACGGCATCATGTGTCGGCCTTTAGGATTGGAAGCCCTTGGCAGATGGGCGGCGGCGATGACATGCCCTTATGATGCCTCCCTATCTATCATATGTACCCACTGCAATGCCCATTACATCACCAGCACGGACCTCCTTCAGACCCCGGGCTAGCAATCCCAAGTTCTAAAGAGAGGGGAGAATAGCCTTTGTTCAACGGCTAGCTCCCGTATACCAAAAAGGGAAAAGAGAAGCATGAGACCCTGTCTGGTGCATTGCAGTATAAAGAAACACAGTTTGCCCCACAATTTCAAACTCTGGCGGGACCAGGATCCCCTGAAAAATTGTATCCACAGAGCAGCTACCTTGCTAACAATTGTGGGAGAGAAAAAAACGAAAATCAATCACGGGTCCAAGTCAATTTATAGCCAAAAAAAAGTCAAATATGAAAACAAACAGTAGAAGCCAGCAAACGCCATTTCTATAGCGGATAAAGACTAGAGTACTTTGACTTGGAAGAGAAGCACGTATTGAACATTCATCCGCAGGACGGGGTACCCTTATCATATACACACCAAAGTCGCCCCCCCTCCGCGCAATCAAAGTTACAGGACGGCATAGTACTGTGCGGCATATTTCCCCACCTTAGCTATCAAATCCTAAAAACTCAATTGCATTCCACTACCTCATCATGAATTTCTGTGAGATTAACCAACATGGCATGAGGGGGACCTTAGCCAGGGTCCAAAAATTACCCCATCCCTGAAATTACACCTATCGATACTCCCCCCCAGATGAACACCTGTCAATTGGCATCTTAATAGTGGAATTATAGATTTTCAGTCACCATGGCCTCACAGCAGCAATCTACAACTCCCTCCAGCATTATGAGTTATGCGGCGCTTCAAATCTAGGTTGACAAACCCCTTTTGAGCTCTACGAGAGAATTAAGCCTAACGAGTAACAAATAAGTTAGTCTATAATGCCTATATAGCTTCCCCCCACTGACCCAGCCTACCGTTTGTTTTATACATGCCGGAGTCCCAGCCCCTAGTATCAATAATCGCCACAACATGATTTCAACATGGGCGTTCGTACAGCGCTAGCCTACATCACTCACCGGATTCACCACACACCTATCCAACACACACGAGCCCACCCCCAGAGACGGATAGGGACACCATACGGTATAAATAAACATACGGCTGAAACAAGGGTTAATCCCTCAGCGATGTGTTGCTTCTTCCTGCTCTTGACATCAGACTACAGTAGAATACCCGAAGTATGATACCTACAGTGGTTATCTAACGCTCTCTAGGTTCCTACCCGCCCGAATTCCCGAATTCCATTATGTAACCCGTGCGGAGCAGACAGCGTCACCTCGGACAGGGATCTTCTAGAACAACCCCGTTACGGTCCCGGCAAACTACTCCCCAGTCAGCTAGTCAGCCAGCCCCATTTGTTGCCTTTTTTTTTTTACTATTACGTTTATCGGCTTGGAAGTATTCAGGTAGCACCCGAGGTGAATTCGCCCCCCAGCCAAGTCTTCGCTTCGCGCGGGATATAAGCACCCGATGGTGTTGCAGTGCGGAGATATATGTTGGCGAGAAATTCTGATAGCGCTTCGTTGGAGGTGGTAGTGAAAAGTGGTCCGAGGTCTTCGGGAGGTAATAATGTCGGGTGGGATGGGGTTTGGATTGTGGGCTTTGGGATTAGCCGGGGATGGAATCGCGGGGATGTCTCGGAAAAACGGTGCTACTTAACTTGTGATACGAGTACTACCGCTTGTTTAAAGTTTTGGTACTGTATTCGCCCCCCCCCCCCAACCACTACCACCACTACCACCACTACCACCACTTATGCCTGGGTATGATAGACGTTGTGCTCAGCAATGTCACCAGACGTCACTCGTTTCTAAAACATGACTTATTGCTGAAGTCGGAATTCGGGCAGTAGTGCTCTTTCGTAAGCCCCGGGTTCACCGAATGACTACATTCGGAAATTGGCCCCTACAAGCCCACCCCGGCAGTGTTTGGACATCTCGGTGCTCAGAGGTCTTCATTATGATGCTCTCAATTATGGATAACGGCTCCGCTCCCTTTCTCTTTAGTTATCAATTGAGTTGTTTCAATACTGTCCCTTCAGTCTCACAGCCACACAACACCCTAACTTGCCAGAGTTACAGCTTAAGATACGCTTAGCTTCGTTCCCTCCCCTCCTTTGGTCCAGAATGCCTTCGGGCTATTTCGGAAACTCAGTGAGGTACACTTCAACTCTAGCTGGGAAAAACCAAAGCATCCCTTTTCACTCCAGAACATAAAACAAGGTGTTGAAATGGTGTCATACTCCATTAACCCCCTCTGCGCATGCAGTATTCCATTTGCAGGATAGAGCAGGTACATTGTACATTTCCGGACAGATAAATATTTGTCCGTATTCCCGGGAGGTTTCTTTTGGCGTTAGATCCTTTGAAGAAGCCCGGAATACATTCTTTAGCACCACCACCACCCCCTCCCCCTAGCTCCAGTGAACCGACAGACACATTTTGTCACAATTCCTGGCACCCCCCACCTACGTCCCGAATCTCAAGTGCAGAAACATTGTTTCAGGTTCCGGAAGATTATACAAGGCTAGGTGAGTTGTCAAGTTACGCGGGAATCACCGCGTACCCGCGAGGCAGACGCTTTAGCACTGAACACGTCTACAGGCTCTCAGATCCGGAATCCTCCACGAGACCCTACCGGTCCCCATTCCGTTGGCTCCTAGTATAGCAAGCACCAGGAAAGCTTTTCACGCCATATCATTCCCACGCTTCAGACACCTCAAGTCACCAGAAGATAAAAGAGCTCTGCCGGTGCATGGGCCAATTGGTGAGTCCATAGCAAGACCTGCGGTAGCATTATTGCCCAATGAGGAGTGGTCGAGCTTGTAGTGTCCTTTTATTTACAAATAGCACACCGAAATTACCACCGCGTCAGACATTCACTCCTTCTACATAACATAAGCTACATGAACATCACCAATACCCTCCTCCAGTGTGAATTTCCTTTTCTCATCATTGATAAGAAAAGATTTGCTAGATAGTGCCATCCCATCCAAGTTAGTCTACAGTGAACACAGTACTAGGCAGGCGTACGCACCCTATCCGAGTCTATACACTCCGGAACCCAACACTCTGGTGGGAGCTCACCCAGCACAATACGGCGACTAGTCGGAACATGGCGAGGACGGAAAGGTCATAGATGTATTTAAACACCCCCGTTTGACAGAAGCACTGTAGTGCCCCCGCGACTCCAGAAATATAAAAAGGGAAGCGCTTGTCACTATTCGCACTCGGTGCACATGCGGGCTCTCCATATGCGCACCCAATCATTGACAAATCAACCCAACCGGGAAAACGAGTGATCACCTATTCCCAGAAATGAAACTTCGCACTTAGCTCGTGAATACCAACGACGGGAAGGTCAGGCCAGTGAGGGGGGGTGTGTGTTCAAGCTGATCACATTTTCCATCTTCACGCCAGCCGCCCCAGAGTTTCCGGACTGGTGCCTTGCCTGTGTCTGGGGCGGGAGACACAGAGATGAAGTTACGATCTATCTGGACAATTTGACAATTTAACAAGGTATCAGGCTCGCAACTCCCTTCACCAGCAAGACAAACCTCCTCTATCAAAAATCTCGAATCACAAGAAGTCGGAAGAATGTTTTCCTAACCAGCAGCGGCGGCCAGAGGAAGGAACGAAAAGAACTACGCGGGGACGGGCGAAACGTGCTACGGCTGCCAAATCCAGGGACTAGAAGCTCCATCTGTCGGGTACGATTGCGGGTATGTACCATGTGGCCATCTGTCGAAGACGCTGGGGTTTCCGACTCGTCAGTGGCCATCGCCGACCAAGTTAGGTGCAAGTAAGCACTCGTACAAACACTACGATAGCAAAACGGAGAGATATCATTACAAAAATTGTGCCTTCCGGCCAAGGTTGCAATGGCATCACACCCTCTTCCCCGGCACTAGTTCTCCCTGATCAAAGACGCATGGATTCTCACTCGACTGCAGAGGAAGTGCCCATGATTTCGAATAGGATGTATATGTGTGATATATTATCCTGGGCTTTCCCGTCAACTAATCGCATTCAAGGGCGATTTCCAGGTTCGATTTTTAGACTGCCCTGGTACGGGGAAGGGTGACGATTCCCTCAACGTCGGACCATTACAGGCAGCGGTGAAAGGGGGTGATCGGGGTTGTCGGGAAGTTGGAGAATTCCTGGACTTGTTCCCGGATGAGGGTAGTCGGTCATCTAGGGCTGTCGGAGGATCGGGGGCGGGATGATGCCTAATGACTTTCTCCTACCGTCGCGCGATGCCACCTGAGGCTACGACACAATCCGGCGATTAAATGAAGGGGTTTGGTGTCTCCGGTCTAGGGGTTTTTCTTAGTTCCTCCCTTTTTGCTTGGAGTACCTGCATATGTTCGGGCACAGGTACTACGATAGCAGGTTAAATACGGCGACCTAATGTCTGGCGGCTCAGAAACGATTTCCCGGGAGCAAAAGGAGGTTACCGGTATTATATGCAGTGAATATAAGTATATATTATGATAGCCTCTCAAAGGTCAAGTTATCATACCAGGGGCAAGTTTCCTAAGTATGCCAGAATTAGGAGTATCAACACTGCCACTATTATTCTCGGTTTGCAATCGCCATCAAGTCAATCACAGCCACCTCACCATAGACTACTCGTATCGACCATGAGGAGAGTTCGTGAAGATGAGCGCGTCTGTGGGGATTATGCCACATTGCGACATGGAAGATAAGGAACTATCCAGTGCTGGTGTGCCCCCCGGCACTGTAACTTACACGTTATCTGATCAAACCATTACCTGATTTGGTATTCCACAACCTAAACACTCCCTTTAGTAGCCCACGAGGATAGCCCCCCATTGCCGGCGCTGTGGCTCGGAGGGGCGCTGATTGCTAGTGAGGGTGCATTGAAACCCCTTCATTTTTCATTAGTCCCTTCTCTGCTACTTTTTTACAGGGTTCATGCTTCTTTTGTTTCCTCAACTATACGCCCACGAATCATTACCATTCCATAGCTACTGCGACGATACAGAAGATCACGCTAATGATCAGTTTTTTGGAACTATCTCAAGGCATCTCCGTTGCAAACTCCCCAGTGTACTGTACTGTACTGTACACTATAGACTCTTTGAACCATACTTAAACAGGAAGAAGTCAACACCGAAAGGCTAGACAAACACGCCCAGACATCGCTCTCGTGCGAAAGCTTCTTAGAGGGGGGCACTATGGAGTAGTGAAGCTATCGCAAGCTCGCAAATCCCAAAACTGTTTAGCCGCCCCAACAATGCAAATATTTCCTATCATATCAATAAAAACAAGAGGAGAGGAAACGAAAAGGTTAAGGCAGAATCCAATATTGACCACCAGAAAAAAAAAAAAGAGCCAATGTCGAGGCATAGCCACAGGCCATTAAACACCATGACCCCGAAGACAAGTGCGAATCAATCAAACCATAGATAGTAGATTACCCATCACTCGGATAACACTGTACCCAACATCGGCTGCCCCAGGAACCTGATCGCACAACGCAACCAGGCGTCAAACGCCGCACGTGGGCCGATACAGTACACCCAATCAGTGAAATAATCGCAAGTTCCAAAAGACCAATTCTGTCAGTCCTGGACGGCGGGGCCCAAAAATTGCGTTCCCCGGCGAGAGGGAGAAGGCCACCTGAGGACGAAATACTTCTGCCGGTCTCTGTCGGGTTCTAGGATATATGGCCATAGGCTGGTGATCGCAGGGCAGTTACCATACATACATAAAAGTACCCTACCAAATCGTTCCGTACGACCTGAGTTTTTACACCAAATATGGCCAAAAATCAACATTTTCAGAGTCACAATACCCACCACTGCCTCCTTAAAAACAACTAAATTTTTGCTATTGGGTAGGAAATCACTTTGGCCTTACCATCATAGAAGCATGAATAAAAAATGATGGAATTGAGTCAATGGCATACAATGGTATCACCAAGTCCAAAAGTGACTTAATATTTTGTATGGGGCTCCATAGAAAAAGGTACATGGCAACCACATACCAGCACTTGCCTCATGCTATCTCCACGATTTTATAGGT
>LN890985.1:464191-478736 GCA_900010015.1 Tuber aestivum
CTTACCATCATAGAAGCATGAATAAAAAATAGATGGAATTGAGTCAATGGCATACAATGGTATCACCAAGTCCAAAAGTGACTTAATATTTTGTATGGGGCTCCATAGAAAAAGGTACATGGCAACCACATACCAGCACTTGCCTCATGCTATCTCCACGATTTTATAGGTTTTGAGAGCTCTGCAAAGTTTTACATGTTATCCTGGGTTTTGATAATGTAGCATGAGATTTTGGCAGATTTTCATAGACATTGATGGTGCCTAAAGAGGGGGTAAAAATAGATGTTTTTGGTGTAAAAAGGGCATCGTACGGAACGATTTGGTAGGGTACTTTACATACATACATACAAAAACTTTGACAGAACGTATCCCGACATGGCGCCGCACTCACGGCAGTCCTAGACTCGGTAAGAATGCGCGGTGCAATCCATTGCGTCTAACTCATGATGTTGAGAGAACGCAATACCAGTGATGGAGAGTGTATATCTCAAGCATCCGCCATGATAACCAATCAACCCTATATGAAAGTGTATACTCGTAGACTAATATCCTAATCCCGCCTGACATGAGAAATACCACATCCCAATATCACAAGGCCGTAAGGAAAAGGGATTACCGGAACAAGACCATATCTTGAGAAGACCTTCGAATGGAAAAAGAAAAAAAAAAGAACCAAATACCTCCCTCCGCCTATACTCGTAAGGCACGATCTGGCCTGCCGCCTGCGCAGCGTTGCAGACCCGGTAGAGGATATTTTGGAAGGAATTGCATCTAGCTCTACTACGATATGATACTAGATGAACCTCCGAATGATAGAAGTGCACGCACCCCCCCCCCCCGTGCAAAATTTGATCTCCGGGCAGCAAAAAAAAGATTACATAGACCATCCCCAGCCTTCTACCCGATCCAAGACGTACTTCATCTTTGGTTAAGCGTCCTGTCTCCTGGGAGGGAGGATATGTAGGGCGCAGCACGCGGATAACGCTGCAAAACACCGGAGACAAGTATGATATCCAGTGAAAGTATCGCGCTATTTGGGAGGTCAGGTCGGGTCAAGCGCCGGGAATATATCCCAGAAAACGGAAACGCCGGAGCCTTAGAGCAATCATCGACAAGGAAATAGGACGGTAATGCGTGCCCCAGGGGCTCACCATGAGATCTCAACTGGCGCGCATGGTGTCATTCAATTAAAATGTTCACCTGGGTCTATGCAACGTGTAACGCTCAACCACCCAAGAAATTAACCCTGACAGCTAAAAGCAACCGGATCACTCAATACTTTCTGCAGAATTTGGAATGAGATCTTGTGATTAAAACGATTTAACTTCTGATATACAATGATCCAAATACACTTATGTGGGAATACCATGCCAGGACTGGTCAGATCATGAAAGCTGATTGAAATAAAGTTGTATATGCATCTGTAGGGTCTAAGAAACTTGTATATAAAAAGTACAAGTCCCATCGGCATATTACCATGGGTGGTAGGTAATACAGACTTGAGGTTGAGCCAGATTCATTCTCAGCAGTATTTGTTCCGATATAATCAATCAAGTCGATAACCTTAGTGCCATGGAAATTGCGCATTCTTGTCATATACTTCAAAGTCGATCAAAGCAATATCTTTTTAAAAGGTAAAGAACTGATACCAAAAATAATAATATAATTAAAAATAATAAAAATCATGGAAGAAAACAGCCTCAGCATCTTGGGTGTTACGAATCAGGTAAATTTTTAATAGAATTTTATGTATTAAAGTTCATAGGGTTACTTTCTAGGGTGGTTGAGCATTACATGTCGCATGGACCCGGGTGGACGTTTCCAAGTGAATGGCACCATAATGACGCGTGGGCAAATCACCCAACCCTGGGAGGCACGTCACAGTTTCCCGCTTCCTGAAGCGGGAAACTTGTGTGTGTTTTTTCTTGTTTGTTTGTCTGCTTCGTTTGTCAAGTCCGTGGATTGATTCAGGTACAGGGCCAGGGCTCATCCATCGCATTCAACTCAAGTCACGACATAAAGACCCAAACCACTAACGAAAGAAATCCATCCCAACGCTGTCCAATATTCTCCAATTCTACAGTCCCTCTGGTATGGGGAGCCAACTATGTATCCCACCCCGGAATAAATAAAGGCGGGCGGAAGAAAACACTACTAGTAGATACCAAAGCAGAAGAAATACATGCCGCTGTAACGACAAGTAATCCCAACTCTCCCCCAACCCAGCTTCACGAGGGCAAGAGGGCTCGCTCAGCAGCCCTTGTCCTGAATTAAAGAGACAAGTGGCCCTGATAACCATAATGGAAGTGCAGCCCAGGCTTGCAAGCGCCTGGTAGGAGATTCTCAGGCGGGCAGCACAGGAAGCGCAACCGGAGGCAGTGGAATACCAGCCACACATTTCTGGGGGTTCTAGTTTATTAGAAAAATTCATGGGGATGGCACGTAGTTATAGCCCTGGCGGTCCCCTAGCCGCGCAGGCAAGAGCGCCACCTTGGAGGAAGATGAGATAGCCAGCCATGGTGTCCCTACCTCAACGGAGAAAGCCAATCCAGCATAATTTTTATCGATGATAGCAGCCTGGACAACCTACAGTACATGCCAGCCATTTATTCTGATTCCCCGCTTCAGAAGCAGGAAATAGTGTTCCTAGATGCGCGTGCCGTATCATAGATTGTATACCATAATGCAGTTTTCCATCCCTTCCTCCCTCCAAGACCGACCCCAGTGGACCTGACATCCAGAACTTCTCCATCTTCTATACACACACACTCTTCAACAACTGCCTTCAAGCGATATCGAGAAAAACATTATACACACGTGTTTCGCAGAAGCACGCGTAATCAATCCTCCTCTCCTGGTTCCATACAAATAAACTAAAAACCCATCTTGCCTCTAGAAATGTTATACCCTGTTTGCACTCCCACCTTTACAGTTAACATTCATATGACCACCCTCCCTACACCTCTATTTACTAGTCCACTCCAAGTACTATTCAAGTACTTTCAATGCAAACTCCACCCACCTCACCATCTCACCCTCAACTTCCAGGCTGCACCCTTCCATAAAGTGAATTGCAAGCACACATGCACTGCAATCTACAAGACCAGTGTTTCATAAAAGCTTCTCACAAAACTTCAGATAGATTTACAATGTGACAGTGACCAGCCCCCTCTAACCCAATGTGAAGCAGCACCTTTTTGAGAATTTGCTTGGCGAAAGGTGACACCAGTGCATGGTGAGAGGGATTATGCCAACCCATGAGTGTACAATTATGTTGTTAGTCCTGTGCACTTGGTCCCTGCCCGGGAGTTTTATCCCATCGCATCGCACTTCAAACCTGGCACCGGTGGGCAGCGCAACCGAATTGGACGACGCCCGGCGACAAGGAGCGCAGCAGTCGTCGACGGCGCGGCACAACGCCGGGGAACGTCCTCTGCGTCGGGTTGACGCGACGTCCAGGAGACGCCGGATCCACTCGTGCAACTTTACAGATTAGCTGGGTGTGCTGTGGTGGAAGAGGACGCGACGCGGCCGTCCGCAGGCGCCGAGCCGGCCCGCGGCGCACCCCCACGGACCACGGTAGCCATGTCGGCCAGCCGGCGGGAATTGTACTCGTACGGTACTCGTACAGTACGCCACATCGCACCCGAATCATGCATGATACAACAGCATCCCGCAAGTCCCGTGTCCACGGCACGCCCGAAGCTCATGAAAACGTCTGAGCGTGCGGATTCCGACCCGTGGTGACGTCGAGTCAGTCAGTCAGTCAGTCAGTCAGTCAGTCAGTCAGTCAGTCAGTCAGTCCGCACGTACCCTATCGCACAAACACGCATACCATGGCATCACTCAGGCCATAGTTTCGTTGCACGCAATTATATGGAGGGGGTAGGCTTAAGCTGTGTGCAGTATCATACTCGGTATATACTGTATAAGAACTGATATCCATCCACCAAATACGATGGAAAGCTAGCGTGAATCCAGCAAAGGTCGGTGAGTATTGTAGGAACCGAATAATATATATGCCTCAAACTCTTGGTCCTAAATACGGTAGCCCCCGATTCTTAATCCCGAATCATACTCGTACAGTACTCCTAAATCTGTATGCCTAAAATTATACACTTGTAATGATATGCCCATAATCATACACCCAGAGTAATATGCAAGGCAATACTGCTTGCACATTCTTACACGAAAACAACTTGGGATAGCACTCTACGGTACTTCCCCCCGAATTAACTCACCCGCTTCCGTCGTGGCACTCTGGTCACATAAAAATGGCAAGCACCCACCCGCAAGAACCCGTGTCGCCCAGTAGGTTCCAAAGCCCGGGTATGTATGTATGGCTTTCAGCGAAGGCCAGGATTGCAGTGGTGTGCAGCATGGAGAGATACTCGAGCACACCGTCACGCGATTGCTCAGGGGTTTAGAAGGTGGGTATGATAGCTTCTATGATGACTAGGCTCTGACGTTTTAAGGTAGAGAGTGTGCGTGTGGGGAATAGGAGGATGCTTTGCATCGTACCGCATAACAAGTTGGGATCTGCTTGTGGTGTATCGTACCGTGCTGTGCCGTACAGTTGTCATCATACCTGCGCGGTATGGTATGGGTCTCCCACATTCAAGATTGTGACCTCCAGGTTTGAATACACAGCACTCGTACTCTTCAGACATCACGAGAGATATAGAGTCCCAAGTCTCCATGTATCTTCTCCAAAACTACGCAAAAGACAGTGTGTCATCAACCATTAATCACATCCGTAAATGCAGAGCAGATCATTTCCGCTCATACCCACCCACCTACCCCCCGCATAAATCATTGACATCCCACCTCACATCACCCCATCGCCAGGAAACCCTCCAGCCATCATACCCCCGACACCTAAATCTAGATCTATCCATCATACCTACCACCCGGGCCCAAACGACAGTTGCCACTTTGCCAAACTGGCCTTCAGAGACTCATCATCGCCTTACACAGCACACAAACACGTAACCAAACGTCCCCTCCCGTCCCCTTCCCATCCTTCACCGGATATGCACATGGCATTCTTGCCCCTTCCACCCACCGTAACCTTCATGGTCCACACCCGTCACAGCACAAACTCTAGCATCGATACTGTAGAGCACTCAGCACTTCTGTAAATGTAATAATAATGCCCACTCACACCCCACCCGAATGAGAGTGAGAACACATGAGAATCTATGAACGATGCAGCGAGCGGCATGAGAGGTTAATCAGTTAGTAGGTATAATATCAAAATACGAAGAAGCATATTTACAGCTTAGCGTTCCAGAGGACACTAATTAATCCTCACTCGACATTTATATCATTCGATAGTTACCGGAAATAAAATAAATATTCAAGTCGTGAAAAGCCCCCAAGGAGGCTTGAAAATTATACCCCCGGATTTAGTATTTTCTTCGTAGCGATTGAGGGGGAGAGGGTGGTGATTGACTTTTTTTTTTTTTTGTCTCTACTTTAGAGCCTTGATATATATATAATACGATGTATGGATAGACACCCCCCCCCCCAAATTTTCAAAGGCATAACTACGGACGGTCAAATACGTTGTCAAATGCGCATTGGCAAGACAGCACCGTGGACACTATAATTCCCCAATTTAAACACCACCATTGCCACTAACGGAGCAAGCAAGCAAGCAAAATCCCATCCCGCCTTCGAGCATGAGATGAACAAGTACCGTACTTCCCCATCCACGGCTAACGGCTCCCAGGCCCCTTCGGTACAGGCCCTCAACCGCCATCTGCCAAACCCAACAAACATTGCGAACCCTCAGCGAGCAGCGGCCACACCATTCCATCCGGCACACCCACCCAACAAACATTGCGAACCCTCAGCGAGCAGCGGCCACACCATTCCATCCGGCACACCCACCCAACGCTGCTGGGCAAGTCCCGCGCAGCCGTGGAAGCATGCTGGTGAATGCACCCGGGGCCAAGTAGTGCTGGTGGCGAACACAACAGCAGCCGTAAAAATTGTCTGTTCCGCAAAGTGTAGAATTCAAACCGGGGTATAAGATCCTATACTCTGACTTTTATATACTCCAGCCCGCGGCGGGGCGATAAAGCACATGAAAGGAAATCAGGGGGGCAGCGGGTGTGTAGATACCGCTAGTACTCCTAAAATCAAAAGAAGAGATACTCCACCGTTTCCGGGAAACTATCGCCCGAGAAAACTCTCCCTCTCCCTCTCCCTCCTCCCCCGAGGACGAGGAGGAGGAGAGAATAAAACTACCAATGTCCGAATTCGTTGGCACCTGGATAACAGCGCGCACCTGACCGTCCCCGCGGCAATATCGCGGCGGGAGCGCGTGTGCGGCGGTGAGGACGCCATCATGCGCTACTGCCGTATCGGCTGTGCCAGCGCGAACCTCCTAGTGCGGGAGCTACGCACGCGCGTTACGGAGCGGGAGGGCGGGGATGCGTGCCCGGTGTGGAATGTGGCATTGCCGGTGTTTACCATCGAGTCTGGCCGCGGCCTTGGGCGTCGTAGTAGTGGCGGTGGTGGTGCGGTTCGTGTGTGAGGTGGCGCACGCGAAGCGAGTGACGGACTTCATGGCGAAGTGAATGGTTGAGGAATATGACACTTTCATCGCAGTGGTCGAGAATTACAACGGGGAGCGGTGGGCTATCCGGAGTGTTGGGAAGAAGAAGGGTGAGTGAATCAACGCGGCGCTAGACACGGGCTGTCACTCGGTATTCGCTTCTCCCTTCCTTCCCCTTTCTGCACAACCCGACATGGATTCGATGGGTACAATTGAATCATTAAATGGAATGAAATGATGATATGATTGGTGATCCCTTGACTTTGTCCCTCCGCATTAGGCATGTCCGCTCTCATGACCCACCCACCGACTGGCAGCAAGTATCGCACCGCACCGGGCCCAAGGAAAGGCAAAAGAAATAAACAACCGCATAAACGTGAAATCCGGCTCAACCGAATAAAGAAAAAAGAAGCAAAGGCCAAAAGAGATGGAAAAGGAAACCAAAGCACTTCGTTCAACATTTCCATTCCATTGTAAAACTAATCCAATCAATCCCCATCCGAATACACCTTTACTTCCACTTTCACCCCACTCTCCACGCCCGTCCCTCATTCTGACAAGACAGTCCCATTTTCACCTATCCACCACTAATATTCTCTACTGCGCCTTCTTGGGCGTACCGCCACCACCCAGATACTTCCCCAAATCCGTAAACTCACCAAAGCTCTTGACACCGCTCTTCACGGTGCTCCAAACGTTCTTGGCACCATCGGGAATATTATTATCCGCGGCGAGCGCATTCCCACGGACTTCAAGCCCCTTCAATGCGTCCCTGACGAATGGGCTCTGCGAGTACCTCGTTCGAAGGAAGATGGTATAAATTGCCAAAAGGATCCAAGAGTTCCTAAAGATCAGGGCGCCGCAAAATATGCGTGCCCAGAGGAAGAGTTCCAAGTTCGCTACCAGGTGCATAGAGTAGTCATAGTTGTTCTTGACAAACTTTGCAATGGACTCCGAGAATGCTGATTGCGGTTTGGAGCCACCCGGGGAGGTTGGGGAAGCGGGAGGAGGGGGGAAAATGGTTGGCAAGAGGTTGGTGCGGAGGTATGTTAGAAAGTGGAAAGTGGAGTACACGGCGAACGGGAGGAGAGCGTAGAGGATTGGCTTTGTGTAGAGCCAGATTAAGGCCATGACTATCACATCAGTATCATAGTCATGTTAGCAATTGTCTCCCACGGAAGAGAGAAGAATTGAATGAAAGAAAGATAAACGTACATAAATACTGGACATTCTCGTCCCCCAACACCTTCATAACGCCGGCTTGCCCTCCGGGTAATTGCCCGCTGCGGACACGGGGTCGGTAAGCCTTGTAAACGACGATGCCGTAGGTCACCGCCGCGCTAAGGAAGCCGAGACGATAGCAGAGGCTAGCTACCCGGGTATTTGTGGAGAATTTTAGGGCTGCGAGGGCGTAACGAAGAGTGGTTAGGAGGAGGGTGAAGTGGCTGTCGTTGTTTCACACTCACGGTTTGTTAAAGAAGCGGACAGTATAGATGGAGAGGAGGAAAGACATACCCGACGAACCAACCAAACTGCAAAGTTTGTGCTAGAGCCATGAGCCGTTGCGGGAGGGGCATTTCAGGCGGTGGTTGTGGAGCCATGATTGTTGCTGTGTTTTTATTTTTAAAATACTTTTTCTGTTAATGTTTCCCGGAAGGGCTTTGCGTGTCGTTAAGGATACTGTTACGATGGCTTTATCCGTCGAGTTGGGGAAGGGGGGAGGGGGGGGGGTGGGAGAAGGAAGGGGAGGAGAACGAGGAAGAGGACACGAAGGTGGGAGGGAGGGGAGGTTGGTGGTTGATGAAAGGCGGAACTTGTCACTTCTGGGGCCAAGGTGGTTAGGAAATGTCGTCACACAAACCCGGAGCGGAGCAAGAGATATGATACATGCAATACCTTTTCAACTCGCACGGGGGCAAAAGAGTAAGAGGAAACAGTAATGCTGGGGTGGGGAAGGGGAGACCCTATGCTGCGACCTGTACTGTACCGTACGGCACTCGAGTATGATACCGGTTCGTACAGTACCCGCACAGTGGGATACCGTACCGCTAACTCCTGAACGGATGAACAAACGGCCGCGATAACAGAACAACCTGAATACCCGTGCCATGACCCTCGATGACAATATATCTAAGCCGAACAGCGGGTCCGCCATCTCTCCCCGCACAATATTCATCTATCCTCATAATATCACGTTGATAGACTTCTACCTTCGACACTCTCTGCTCTTCAATTACCGTTGTCTTGCAAAACCGTTGTCACCGAGACAGGGACCACCACTCAATAAAGCCATCTGTCCACAAGCCGCTCGAGTGCCCTATGATAGTTCGTTGTTCCACGAGAAAGAAGGGCCTGGGGCCAAGCCCAAAAGAAGCCACCGTGACCGCTTCCCCTATGAATTTCTCGGCACCAGGGCCTATCATGCCTATTGTACGTACAAGTACACTATGATATGACCGAAACCGACCTACTAGCCACATCGCCAATAATTATTGGAACGAGCCAGGAAACAAAGAAACCACATTTCAGCATCGTCGGACAGGGATGCTGGGCGTTTTTTAACCCAGGCCGTTCGATCAACCCACGGATGTCAGGCGAGACGGTGCTACATGGACCATTCATTCCAGGCGCCCGTACTTACCACAATGAAGAGGAAAAGGGGAATGGGAAGATGGGAAGGAAAAAAAGGGAAAGTACAGTACAAAATTGATCAAGTCTGCTGAGCACATCATCTACAAAATTCTCAGGCTTTCTCTAGGAGATGCGGCCACCTCATGACTAAATCACGGCTTGACGAGATCACAATCACATCTACAACGAACATTCCCAGCACAAGGACAAGAAAAAAAAAATCAACATTATCACACCCTCCACCACCTTTTCCCATCAGTTAAGCTAAAAATGAAGAGAGAAGGAAAAAACGAAAATGAAACCCTCCGCTGGTGCTCTGGATGCTAATTTACGGTAAAACGTTTTCACGATTAAGAATCACAGTACACAGAATTGAAAGCAATAAGTGATAAGAAAAAAAAAAGATAGGGCCAAGACATCCGAAGCGTACCTACAAACACGGATTTTTGGTTTTGAAAAGATAAAGGAGACAGGAGGGAGAGACTTCAGATTCGGTACTAAAAAGAGATAATAAAAGGCCCAAGGGAAAGAAAGGAGAGTAATGAAAGATATCGAAATGAATGTCGATGGGAATCTGTAAAAGGTCGGGCCAAAGGCGGAGAAAGGAAATGCAAAAGTGTCACGTCGTAGCCCCCAAACTTCTCCAGGATAATTACTTCTTCAGCTATCATTCCCGAACCCCACCCACCATCCGAAATCCACTTGTACCACTCCACGGCCTTTAACGTAGCGAAAACCCCTTTCTCTTCCCCTTCTCCTCCAAAGGCCTTCCACTCTCGACCCTGCTCTTCTTTTCTTCCAGCTCGGCTCGTTGTCTCTGGAGCTGTTCCTTCATGTCTCTGTGACGGTCGTAAAGTTCCTGCTCGGACTGTCTGAGTTTGCTCTCCTTTTCTGCGACCTTTTGCTGGAAGACCATCTTCATTTCCGCCTCCATCTTGGCAAGCTTCTGTTCGTGGAGTGTCCTCTCCTCCTCTTGCTTGACAGCGGGGTTGACCTCCTTGAAGACACTTGGGTCCTGAGCAACACCCATAGCAGTGAGTTTATCGGAACGGTAATTCTCGTAGAGGAAGTTATTAGTATGCTCCTTAAGCTCCTCCATGTGTGTGCGGATCAACATTTGGCGCAGCTTGACGAAATCGCAGTGCTCCTCATTGTCGACTTCGATGATACCCCAAGGGTAACGACGGCCACGGACTTTACGACCGTCCGCATTGGTAACCTCAGAGTTGGCACCAACAACGGCAAACGGCACCTTCGACATGATCTCATTGTTCTCAGCAATGGTTTCATCGTCATCAAGCTCGTAACGGGGTCCCTCAAAAATCTGGATCTCGTGATGATTGATATCCGCAAGGATCTGCCACATTTGTTAGTTATTTATCCAAAAACAATCAGAGAAGGTGAACATGCCCTCTTCTTGAATTCAGCAATCTCCTCATCGGTCAAGGTATCCGCCTTGGCGATGACCGGGATCAAGTTGACCTTGGTGTGGAGCCTTCGCATGACTTCGATATCCAGGGGCTTCAAAGCATGTCCGGTGGGCTGAATGAAGTAGACACAAGCATGGACTCTATTGTCAATGATGTTCATCCGGTTAACCTTATTCTCGGCTTCCAGATAGGCGTCGAAACGTTGCTCAATGTTATCAACAATTGGGCGCCAGGATTCGTCATTGTTGACAAAGTCTCCGAATCCAGGGGTATCGACAACAGTAAGGCGAAGACGAACGCCATTCTCCTCGATATCAGCTGAGATTGACTGAATTGAGACGGTCTTGGGGATGATGTCGAGGGAAGGTCCCTTGCGCTCCTTAGGGGGGTATAGAGAAGTATTGAACAAAGTATTCACAAGAGTCGATTTCCCAAGCCCGGATTCACCTTAACCAATTGTCAGCCACGCTTGTCGGTTTCCATTGTCAACCCCAACCCCCAATTCAGGGGCTAGCTCAAAAGTTCCGATGGTGAACGAAAAGGGGGAGAACAAACCGACAACCATAACATTAAAGTTAAATCCTTTTCGAACACTCTTCCTGTGCCATTGGTTAGGCAAATTGGCGAAACCAACATACCCAGTCAACTTCCGTCTCACGATGTTCTTAGCATCAGCAGAAGCCGCCTGAGCGGCAGCAAGCTTAGGGTTGGTGGATTGAGCGGCTACGGGTACAAGAGGGGATGATGATGGAGAGAATCTGGATTCCAGCTGAGAGGAATCCGGCAACGCAGAGGCGGACATGGCGGCGATAGGGGATGCAGCTAAATTGCGCGAAGCTCTAAAAGTTAGTTTCGACATTGTGTAAGTCGGGGAAGAGGAGCAGGGCAGCGACGATTAATCAGGGAAAAAGGCAGCAAATGATCAAGAAGATGCTGAATGGGAAGAAAGTGAAAAGGAGAGGTGGCGATGGAATGGCAGATAGCGCAGCTTCAGAAAAGGCACATGTGACGTGTTGGACAAACAGCCAGAGAAGCGCGTTTCCCTCCCCCCTTCTCAACCCACACCCTCCTTCCCATACTCTGTCTCTTGTCCATTCTACTCCGCGAAATTCGCTGCCCGCCTCTCCCTTCTGATACCTGGTTATCGGAAAAAAAAAATCGGGAAAATAAATAAAGATGAACTGACCCATCTTGTTCTGACTTCCTTTCAAATCTACCTCTTAAAGCAAAGCTATAAAAGGGGTGCGAAGAAGATTAGGATGGGTAAAATCTGGAGATGAAACGAATGTCAGCAGAGATGTAAAGCTATGTTACAATGCAGGTGTAAGGTAGGCGGATATTGGAAGGAGGGGGGGGGGGAGGAGGGAGGGAGGGATTAACACGTAAACTAAGCGTTCACACAACACCGATCAGCAATAGAAGGGGGAGATAGGGAAGAAAAAAACACACATACACGCGACAATTGCAGCAGAAAAGCAATAAAAATGAAGGAGCTAGATCCCTTCTATCAATGAGAGTTGTGGGAGAGAAAATAAAATATAGAACCCTCGACGGATGAAGACGGGAGGGATAGGGAAGTAACGGTTGAGAAGCAGCACCGGCAGTACAAACAACCCGAAGTACTGGGTGAAGATGGATGAATGGGGGAAGGGGGGGGGGGTTGGTTGAGAGGTGAAGAAGGCACGAGCAGAGGAGGAGGAGGAAAAAGGGAAAGGTCTGGCTCGAGCTTACCGTAGGAATAGGAAGAGGCAGAAGGGAGAAGGGAGAAAGGAAAAAAAAAAGGAAAACAAGGGATGTGTGTGGGTGTGTGGGTGTGAGTGTGTGAAGTGCTGGGTAGGTCTGGTTTGTGCGGCGCAACGATCAACGGATGTTCTGTCTGTCTTTCTACGGTGCAATACAAAAGAAGCATGTAGCGAGAGCAATGAAAACTCAACCTTCAACCTTTCCACCCTTTAGAGAGAGAAAAAGGGGGGGTTCACCGATCCAGAAACGGCCGAGGGAAAAATGGAGGGAGCAAGAATACCGCAGAGGGACTGTCTGTCCGTCTGTCGGTGTCCATGCCAAGCTCCAGTCCCACGGCTGCGTTAAGTTACAGCGCTGTGTGCATTTTATTTTTCCCCTGAGAATACAAGTACCGGTAGCCCAGTTAATCCCTTCATTTCTTCTCCGTGCCCTAATTTACTGTGGTATGGTATTGAGGGTAAAGAAATGATGGACCAGATCCTCCTACCTTTGATACCTATCGTATCATATCGTGCGAAAGGGGGGGGGGGAATATCGCGGCCAATTGTATGCGTTGAGAGAAACCGCGCCAAATACCGGTACCTCAATTCCTCCTGCTTGCTCGCCGCGCCTGCCAGCTCGTTAGTTAAATATTGTGGGGTGTCATTATACTTTACTTTGCATCGATGATATAATTGTATTAACATCGCTTTACCGAGTTTCAACAACCAGGGTCTTGACGCCCCCCCCCATTTGAGACACAGTACTGTACTCGAGTACAGGTACTGAAGTTCGGAACCCTGATTCAGCCTCCATTCATTCCTTTGGTTCCTGTTTGAAGATTGAAGGGTGTCAATACCTTATCGTCCAAAAGAAAAGAAAAGAAAAAAAAAGAGAAAGAAGAGCCTTAAAGGGAGCAACGCAATGCTGCAGGTTGATTTGTTACCATCCATGCATCCTTTCGTACGGGACTGGTACAAGTAGTTCTTGTACTCGAGTACAGTACCGTACAAGCTCCGTTCCCCCTATTTTCCTCCTAAGTGCAAATTGCACTTTTTTCAACACCATACAACTATCTCCAAGCTTCGTGTAACGTGACCTGTCAAGTTTCACGAGGACCGTATACCCACACCAGTCCCACTACACCATGGCTTCGCATAGTGAGGAGATGGATACCAAGTCCCTCCCCGAGACGCCCACACTGGCTGGGAAGGAGGGGTCAGACACTAGCTTCATACAGGTGCAAAAGATGGCATCGGCCCTTCTGGCTGAGCACGGACCTGGACAGCATACCCCGATCGTGGACCTGGTCGACAAACTTGAGGTTTCAGACCTGGGAAATGAAGACATGACTATGATGGCGATGATCTCGGCCCTGGCCACCCAGGTGAAAAAGCTGACTGTGACGGTTCAAAACCTGGCGCGCACGGTCCAAGATCAACAGGCGGAGAAAAGTGGGCCCGTGCCTCAAAGGCCCGCCCAGAAAGCGACGAGCACCAGGGATAAGACGTATGCCAAGGCGGCGGCGGCGGCACAGACCCCCGAGAAAGGCAAGAAGAGGAAGGCAAGCGAGGGCCCGACCCCTCCCAAGCCACCACAGCCCAAGAACCCGAAAGGGGAAGAAGAAGACGGCAAGGCGGACTCAGACGGGTGGAAGGTACAGGAGTCCAAGAAAGCTAGAAAGAAGATGGCGGCGGCAAGGAAACTGTTTGCGACAAGGGTGGAATCCAAGCCTTTGGGAGACCCTAGCCGAGAGGAGGCCAGGATCTCGATGGCGATCGCAGACGTCCTTACCCGTTGCGAGTGCAAAGCCCCTACCAATCTACAGGTTGCTTCCAACAAGTGGAATGGTACGATCACTATCACGACTCCCCCGAACAGCGATTCCGGTCATTATGCCCGATACTTGGACAAGATGACGGAAGCTCTAAACGCGACGATAGGAGAAGGGGAGCCAAAATACCTAGACTTTAGGAGGGCACCGACGGATGTGGCAGTGTTGATACACAGCATGCCGTTTGATGCCATCCCCGATAATAACGCAGACCTCGACACGGAGATGAAGAAGACGTTCAAGGTCGCACACAACATTGGCATAACGAATGCACGATTCCTCCGCAAGGATATGGGGGACCGCAAGACCAAGAAGGCGACTTCGATTGTGGTCCGGATGCCCGAAGCGGATGCTGAGAAAGTT
>LN890985.1:482872-548289 GCA_900010015.1 Tuber aestivum
TTATATAGATAGGAAATCCTCCACGATCACTAATACAAAAGAAAGCCCTTGGCGTCGCGCGCAGCCGCGATCTTTCCATCATGTTCCGCCAGGTTCCGTTGCGTGGCAACCTATCCCAATCATAACACGAAGGAAATCCTACAACGCAACCAAAGAAACCACAGCCGATATATGCAACCAAAAGTCTAATGTTCCTCCACGTCCAGCACGCCGGGTGGCCGTGACACCGAGAGGGTAGTAAATGCGAGGCTAATGAAGGTAGCTTACGAGAGCGGGATGTACTGCATCAACCAGACCGGCAGCTTGCCGCAGAGGTCTACAGCGGATGCGGTGATGTCGCTACAACACTGGATTAGAGAGGCGCAGTTTGCGGGAAAGAAGGTCTCAACGGTCTTCATGGACGTGAAAGGCGGCTTCGACAATGTCGACCATAGAAAGCTGATGCAGCGTCTGGAACGGAACGAGAAGATCCCCGAGTACCTCACGGATTGGATTCGCGACTTCATCTCGACGCGAGAAATCACATTGGCATATCCGGGCAGTCCTAGGCGGAGTAACAGGGTTGACCTCGGCATACCACAAGGCTCACCATTATCGCCGCTACTGTTTGTAGTTTATGTGCGTCCACTGCACATAGATTTCGACACGGCGGACACCTTCACGTCATCCTACGTGGACGATTTCCAAATCACTGTGGCGTCCACCTCTTGGTATCGAAACGCGAGGATGCTGGAAGAAAGGGGGCAGCGGGTCATGGCGGTGGCCCAGGGCCTGGGCCTCTCTTTTAGTATTGCAAAGACTGAAATGATGCACTGGCGCACGCGGAGACAACAGGGACTGCGGGCACAGGATGAGATCACGCTACAGGCGCACGGGGTTCAACCGGCTGGGACAGTGGTGAAGTGGCTGGGATACTGGCTGGCGGATAACGGGGAGACGTCTACACACTTTACGAAGAGGTTGTCGCTGGCCCAAGCGGCTTTCTGGAGGATTCGAAGACTATCGATGCCGGGCAAAGGACTCTCGCCATATGGAGCAAGGAGGCTGGCGAAGGGAATATTGTTACCGACCATGTTGTATGGAGCGGAGGTACTTGAGCCGTCCGCAACGATGCTGAAGAAGATGCAGACCTTTTGGAATAGAGTGTTGCGATGGGTCACTAATGCATTTTACGCTACCGATGTAACGGTGCTCTCGTCTGAGGCCTCTTTGGCGCCGATGAGGGTGTACGTGGATCAGGTCAGGATGATGTCGGTTGTCAGAGTGACGACGGCGATACCAGAGAACAACTTAGCCACGGCCATGTTACCAGCGGCTTTCCCGGTGCAGAGGGAGTATAGGTACCCAGGGAACCGCAAG
This sequence comes from Tuber aestivum, assembly GCA_900010015.1. NCBI lineage: Eukaryota > Fungi > Ascomycota > Pezizomycetes > Pezizales > Tuberaceae > Tuber > Tuber aestivum. The sequence goes on from LN890985.1 coordinate 484,232, forward strand.
ATGGCCTTCGATAACAACAAGGGCGGGATGCGACCAAAGACTTGGCGGTCGACATCGAACACAACGGCCCAGGTACGACTACCCTTGGATGAGGTTGCCGCGATAGCCACTACGGTGTTCGGGGATGGCCCCATTCCGATGAAGCCTACGCGCCTAATGATGGTCAAACCGGAGGATGCCGAGGGGCATTTCAAGGTTCGGGAGCAGGTTAGGAAGGAGATGCACAAGAGGTGGGTACCTTGGGATTACCCACCGTACTACGGCTATAGGCCACCATACCGGGAATGTTGGTCATTTATGACGTTCCCGAAGTTTCAGGCTGGGCGGGTACACCAGATGCGTGCAAATAAGAGCTATCTCAATGCGCAGACGGACTGGTCCACGCGGGACCGAGACCCGATGTGCAGGAGGTGTGAGGTGGGAGAAGAGACGTTTCAACATGTGGTTGCTTGCCCAGCGTTAGCTGGGGCTCGCCTGCATGAAGACCCGAAGACCTTTGATATTTTGCCTGATTCTGAATTGTGGAAGGGCGGGAAGAAGGGGTTGCGCTTGATGGGGAGTTTTATTTCTTATGTGATGAAAAACAGGATTAACTTTCCGGCGGGTAGGGAGGATTTTCCTTATATGAGGTTGGCCAATTTGGCTTCATGATTTATGAAATGTTTTCATTGATGCGCGGAATGAGGTGATTACTATTGGACATTGGTTTTTTCAGGGGGTGAAGTTTCATTTGTACAAGGGGTTTTTAGGCCATGCCTTAGGGTGCTTGCCATGGATTTTCCTGTAGTTAGCTACGAATAAACCGCGGATTTAACAAAAAAAAATCGAGTACAGTACCGTACTAGCACTACGCGGTAAAACCCAGCTTTTGCTTACGTACTGTACTCGAGTACAGGTAGGTATCCACAGCCAAACATCACCGGATACATGCCTCTACCAAAAAAAATTCGAAAACTCGCGATCAATAAACTACCGCACCCTCCGATATCACTCGCTACGAGTATCATATCATGCTCCCACTCCGCCTCCAGCTTCCGCTCACCCCCATCTCATTCAAGAGCTTCACCAAAGCACCGTGACCCCCCGACCCTGACCCTCGCAACCACCTACCTATATGCCATACAGCCGGTATCAGAAAGATACAGTGCATCCGCCCTCAACCGGCATCAGCAAAAAAAAGAAGAAAAAAAAGAAAGAAAGAGAAGAACAGAAGAACCCCGTCTCCGATTATCCTTCACGCACAACACCGTTGGAACCCCGCCATGTGGTTTTCACAGTACCATATCCATCTCACAGTACGGTACAGTAGGAAGCACATCGGGCACCACTCCGTACCGTACCGTGACGTGCTGGCCGATTCGCACATACCGTGTCGTACGATAACAGCACCGATACTATGCAATAGGAAATAAAAATAGCAAAATAAAAGCCCCCCCAGGACCTCCCTCCTGCTCTTCTGGTGTCTGTCCGTCTGTCTGTCTAGGGGTTCGTTTGCACAGACGCTACGCCAGCTACGACCATGTTCACATTACTATTTCCAAACAAAACTATCACAAAAGCCACACCAGCCTGGACAGACTTCGAAACACGAGATCACTCCCACTCACAGCTAACTTGACGGATAATTATTTACACAGTCATAACCTGTAAACTAATGTTACAAGGGTGAAAGCATTGGGAAACAGTCGGGAAAAAAAAAACATGAAAAAAAACCAAAACGAAACCCCCTGTTCGTTGACAATATCTCTAATTATATGACTCTCAACAAATGCAGGCAGAGTCTAGGAAAGAACTTAAACCCATTCTCCACAAGTCTACCTCCCGACGCCCTTGGCCGGAGCAACCAACTCCTCCGCGAGCTCCTTCTCTCGTCTTTCCGACTCGATAGCGTCCTGGTCCGGCCGCCTAACAGCAATATCCTTGGGTTTGTAATCGCTGAACAGGAACTTCAGACACTTCTCTATGATCCAGCAGACCCCAAAGTCCAGTACCATGACGCTGGTCATGGTCAATTTGAACCCGGTTGAGAAGGGGACAAGTCTTAGCTTCTCGTTGAGCTCGGGCACGAGTTCCGTCGCGCAGGAGAAGGCGACTCCGGCCACGCAGACGAGACCCCAGTACATTCCCTTGTTCTCCTTGATGGATTCGCGGAATGGCCGGCCTTGGTAGTTGATGGCGAAGGTGGAGATTTGCTGGATCAGTTGGAGGAGGTAGATTGCGGAGTTGAGGAGGCTGGGTGTGAACTCCCCTTCGAGATCCACGTTTTCGTCTCTCCTATTTGCCACAGTTAGTCTTAGGGTCCATGGTGGCCGACCGGGGAGATTAAACTTACGGTTCAACCCGGGCCACATATCTCGAGATGTAAATCAAAGTAACGATGTGCACGGCAAACTGTCCCAAAACACTTCCGATGATATAGAAATTGAAGATATTTGGCTGGGGGCGCTCCTTGCTGAGCTTCCCGACGGGTTTTGCTCGGCTCAAACTCAGGAAACAAACGCTCATCAACATGCCACTGATAGTAACCTGTCCATCCCCAAACTTGATGCCGTCGAGATAGAGCACACTGAGAGAATAGGCCGAGATCAGGCAGTTCAGTGCCAGAATCTTATACATTTGAATAGTAGCCACGAGCGTACATCTCCCTTGCCTGATAATGTTGGCGATGGCAATAACGTTGGCCAATTTACTGGTGAATGGAGCAGCAACTGAGGCATCCCCAAGTTTAATTGTCGGTGGCTCAGAGTCCTCCTCAGCCTCCATCATTTGCGCCATCATCTTATCCGCGAACTTGGCAGCCTGTTGCGCACCCTGTTGCTCCTTGGTAGGTTTGGAGTTTTGTAGAGCGCGGGCACCCGGTGTGACAATTGTTGGAATTTCCGCTTCACGTTTAGCCAGTATGCTCTCCTTGGTAACACCCCGCTTAGCAGCCTCATTCTCGACAGCCTTTTCGTAGTTCGGGTTTCCAGGTCCGGGAGGGTACAGATGAGCAATATGGACTGGGGGGGGCGGTGGAATCTGATTGAACCTCTTGGTCAATTGCACTTGCTTCTCGTACATCTCCTTGAATTTGGTGGTACGGTAATGATCCGAGATGCGTCGGAGGTCCTCCTCTGATCCATTTAGGAGGGCAACACCAATGTGTGCTTGTTTCAACGCTCCAACGTCATTTGTGCCGTCTCCGCACATCAATGTCGTGTAGCCTGCGGACTTTAATCCATTGAGAATGAATTCCTGCGAGTAGCCACTTAGTACGATCTCAGCATAAAGATACCCTTAAGAATAGCGACGTACTTTTTGAAGAGGGGAGACACGAGCGTAAACCCAGGTATGCCTTAGCAAATCTATAACGCCGGGTTGGTCTTGCATCTTAGATAAAGCATAACCAGTCACACAGATATCTCGAGTTGCAATAATCTCCTTGTCGATCGGATCGCTGGGATTAACCGGAATAATAATATTTTCATCGACGGATCTCCACACCAAATCTAAACTCAAATTAGTACTCGTTCAAAATACCGTAAAATCACGTGAGATCCACTATCTATGGGCTTGGTTTGGCAGATTAACAGAATTGCGAATACCGGTCAGCGGGATCCAACACACCTGGCCGGCCGATCCCCTACTATATCAGGAAAAAGCTAACCATTCTTGGGGGGCTGACAGAGATAGTGGATTTCACGAGATTTTACGGCATTGGGGGGAGGGAGCGATCGGACTTACTATTTCCAGATTTATCGTCCTCAGGTGCGTCCAAGATCAAAACATCGCGATCGACAATTTCAACCTCCCTTGCAACGTGAACTGCGGTGAGGGGGTTATCTCCGGTAATCATAACAACGCGATGGCTGCTCTCGTTCAACATCCTAACGGTCTTCTTCGCATCATCCTTGAGAGGGCATTGCAAGACCAAGAAACCGGCGAATATCAAGTTGCACTCAACCTCCTCTCGCTTCAAAGCGTTCAGTCTGTTCTGGCTCCACTCGCCATCAGTAGAGAGATATTTGTATCCAAGAGCGAGCACACGAGACCCACGGCGGGTGAACCATTTGAAAGTTTCCTCGTAATCGGCAGGCACCTCAACTAACATATTGCGGACAGTTTCCGGGGCACCCTTAACACCGACGAAGGTAGCCTTATTCTTCTTTCCCAGATGATTGAGTAATACCGAAGCGACAGAGCTCTGTCTCTTCAATGCCGATGAAAATTGAAACCGTCTCTTGACCTGCACAATACTTGCAGGGGTAGCGAAGCTGGCCCCGGGAGCTGCACCAGTGGCCTTGCTTGTCAGAGTATCATTCTTTCCGAGGGTCCATCCGAGCGCATTGAGAGTAGCTTTTTCCATAGGATCGCCAACAACCTCACCCTCATCGAGCTTAACAAGCGCATGAGCGGTAGCAAGAACCAGCGTAGTCTCTCCACCGGCATTCCCAACCTTCTTGAGCTTCTCAACTCCGGCATTCCCACCATTCAAACCTGCAATACCTTCGACTACCAAATCCTCACCAGTCAATGTACCAGTCTTATCAAAACAACAAACATCAACCCTTCCAGCATACGGAATTCTAAAAGGCTCGGTACAATAGATTGCGTATTTACCCAAAGCTGCCAAAGACGTATTCACAGCCAAGCTCAATTCCATGGGAAGCTCCGGGGGAACAACAGAAGTGATAATCAAAACACAGTCCAACAAAAGCTTGCTCCTCTTACGATCCTTCTGAATGCCTTCAGTCCAGACGTACCAACTCGCAGCAATAGCGAACATGAGCAAGAACAAGATAAACAGCAGGGCTTCAGCATTGTTGGCAGAGACGCGCTCGGTGGAGTAAATCATAGTGCGGACCAGGGAACCTTGACTGGTCTCAAACCCTGTGCGAGTGACAACAGCAAGAGCGCCACCATCTGGTGGGGGCTTTACACCAGACTTGTTTTCGAGTGGGGCATCATCGGAGTTGGCAGTATTGTGTGTAATTTGTAGAACCTTGGTACCACCGTGAACTATAGCGTTCTTGTCCATTCCCTCAATTTCGATCTCAGAATCGCTGGGTCTAAGAGCAATAGAGTCTTTTAGTAAAGGAGTTGACTCTCCCGAAAGCATGGCCTCGTTGACAATTGCAGTTCCAGATATAAGAACCATGTCGCAGGCGACACCAGAGTCCTCCTTGGTCCTACCAATGGACACAAGATCACCGGGGAGGAGCTGGTCAGACTGGATCTCCTTCCACTTCCCACTCCGATGAACATAGATCGGATATGGCTTGATGCTCATGCCCCTAAACTCATTCAGAGTTCTCTGACGCTGCCAGACGACCGTAGATTCGAAAGCGATCAGCATGAAGAGCGTGAACAACGAGTAGTACCAGTATTCATCCAAGCACCACAGACCAACGCAGAAAATCTGGAAGACGAAGAATGGCGCCACAGCATGCTCCTTAAAGAGCTCTGTAAAAGTGGGTACGGGAATGTCAAAAGAATTGGTTCCATAGTGACGAGACAAGTGGCCAACATCCTTTTCGTTGATTCCTCGGGCATTCTGGAAAGTCTCGAGCCTTGGCTTGGGCTCAATGTCAACGGGGTACACTAAGGGAGAGAACAAGCCGGTTTCGGGGGAGTAGATGAAGCGACGTTTTTGAAACAGGAAGGATATCTCCTCCCTTCCACTGCTCTAGAGGGAACGTCAGTAAGCCGCGGAAAATATGCTGCGCACTCAATGTGCTTCGAGGAACTTGCACTCACTCTATCACGAGCCAGCTCACAAATATCCGGGCTCCCGGCGTTCTCTACTGGAATGACCTTGATCAATTTCGCATCTTCAACCCGGGAAACCTACGCCAGCGCCGCACACGTCAGTAACCCACCTCCCGATCCCGTTGTTGATCCCCATACCTTGATTCCGGTGATCCAGGCCCTCCAACGGATACTCCAATGACATCCCAACCAAATGAGCGCCTGAACACTCAAGATAGTACCGAAATAGAGGACAGTCCACTCCTGGCTGCCTAGATACTTCTCATAACTAGCAGAAGGAAAGTAAATCGAAAAAAAAGCCGGGTAAGTTGCAAGGAAAGGCCATGTGTACAATCGGAATAGCGGTGGCAATGGATTGAGGAAAGACGCCGAAGCAATCTGGGGTGAATTCACCAGAATCGCCCTAGGGAACGTCAGCGGACGCAGGCGATCCATTAGGAAGGCCGGTAGAGGCACAACTTACATGGCGGAAGAGTTGATGGGACAGTGAAATATCCCACTGCGGGATTATTCGCAAATGTCCCAGGTACGGTCTTGAGGCTCTGTTGAAAGAGTAAAGGATACTAGGAAAGAGGAAACCGAAAAGCAGGGAATGCCTCCGGCAAAAGGAAGGAAAATAACGAAGAACAAGCAGAAGAAGAATAAGAAGAAAAGGGGAGAAGATGAGGAAGGAATGGGATGGGCCACCCTGTATATCCAGGAAGAGATTACCAAAGATGGATGGCGGATGCAGGACAGAGGGGAAAGGAAGGGGAAGAGGAAGAGGGGGGAGGAGGAGAGAGAGAGAGAGCTTCGACAGCCGTGCAGGTTATTCTATTTTTTATTTTTCTAAGGTGCCACAGAGACTGAATGGCCACCTTCTGCTAACTTTTGCTCTTGTGCTCGCACTTTGTTTCTGAAATTCGCACCAATTTACATAAGCCGCAGAACCTTACTTCCGCTATCCGAACTCCAGCTCAGTCTAAATCTGATGGAGAGGCAAATGGTATGAGGATTGCCATAGTCTAAGTTTCTGGGCGGCCGCACCGTGAAGGACAACAGTTGCGAGGCTAGCACTTCACTGCACTCCGCAATAAGTGACCACCCTATGGTTCTTAAACTCAAAACATAGTAAAGGACACATCACCCTCCCCCGTGCCAATGTCACTTTTTCAAGGGCCAAGAAACCCCATGATAATATCAATTCGCCGGACTGTTTAACCACTAGCATTTGACGTGACGAAAAAGGCAGAGCTAATGTGTTGTCGTCGGGCGTGCAGATGGAAAAAAGGTACCGCCATTCCCGTCCTGCTTGCTGAAAGCACATCACATCATAAACCGAACGCGAAATGATATACAAGGTAATGCGAAAGAAAAGAAGGGGAAAAAAAAAGCAAGAAAATCTGAAGAAAAAAAAGAAAAGAAAAAAGGAAGAAAAAAGGGAAACCGTGATGAACTATACAGCTATATCGAGAAAACGCACTCCCGCCATTGTCAACATTCATATATCATACTTTTGGTTGTCGTTACTAGTTTACTTGGTCTATTGCAAAATCGTTCGTGACACGCCAATTCATGAGATTAACCTACTTGACGAAGTGAAGGAAAGGGGGGTGAGGATTGAGCAAGAGGGGGGGGGTGTCCTATAGGAGCATTTCCAGAGGGCTCTCAATGAGCTTCTTGAGCTCTCGGAGGAATTCTCCAGCCACAGCACCATCAACGACCCTAGTTGTGCAAAAAAAAAAAAATTAATCATTGAATTCATACGGAGAGGCGATCCTCTTGCTTACCTGTGATCGAAGGATCCAGTAACAACCATTTGCTCATCCCACTCAACACCTCCATCTTGGCCCTCAATGGCAACCTTCTTAACGGTTCCGACAGCCAAGATGCCAGCCTGTGGGGGGTTGATGATGGCAGTGAACCTTTCAACAGCAGGATTCATTCCCATGTTTGAGATAGTAAAAGTACCCCCTTGGTACTCCTCGGGCTTAAGCTTTCCATCCCTAGCTCTCCCAGAAAGGGACTTGACCTCGTTAGAGATCGAAACCAAACCTCTGGCGTCGGCACTCTTGACAATGGGCGTCATAAGGCCAACGGGGGTAGCAACAGCAACAGAGATGTCGGCGGTGGAGAATTGACGAATGACACCCTCATCTTCGCGATAAGAAGAGTTGACAGTAGGAGCTTTGAGCAATGCATTCGCTACAGCCTTAATTAGGAAGTCATTGACGGAAAGCTTGTATTCTCCTTTGCCAGAGGCATTGAGAGCCTGGCGGAGCTTGAGAAGCTTGCTCACGGAGAGGGAGGCTGAGACGTAGTAGTGAGGGTTGGTGTTCTTCGAAGCCTGGAGACGAGATGCAATTGTCTTGCGCATGGATGTCAACGGGATATCGGTGCTCACAGTGGCGGGCGCGCTGGACGCAGAAGAAGCTCCGGTGCGTTTGTGGTTCTCGACGTCAGCTTTGGTAATGCGACCACCTTCTCCGGTCCCCTTTACGCCTTTCAGCGCAATTCCCTCCTCCAATGCAATCTTTTTCGCGAGAGGGGTAGCAATGATTCTTCCGTCACGTTCCATGACGGTATCTAGTCTGCCACCGCTCGAAGTTGGCTCCTCAGACACGGGAGGAGTGGAAGAGCCCAGAGATCCCTCCTTGGGCGGAGGGGGGGGGCTGGGCCCCTCCTCCAGCACTTTCGGCGGTAAAATCTTCAAAGGCGGATACATCTACCCCCTCTTCCACAACAACAGCAATCGGCTATAGAACACCATATCAGTACGCCATTATCACCTAACTAATCGGAGCGAAAATCGTGCGACCCGCAGATATCACAGTAAGTAGTATATGCACAATGTGTATAATCGAACCTACATTTCCAACTGCAACATCCTTAGAGCCAGTAGGCTTCAAGATCTTAGCTAGGATACCATCCTCCTGGTAATCTAAGTCCATCTGAGCCTTATCCGTCTCAATCTCAGCCAAGGCGTCACCGGGAGCAATGGCATCGCCAACGTTCTTGTGCCATGGGCCAATATTCCCAGAAGTCATCGTGGGGGATAGAGCGGGCATGGTGACAACGGTATAAGGGGGGTATTCTACTCGAAATTCGTCAACCTTTTCCCTCCCGGGCCGGGTCAAGGTGGGGAAATACGTTTTGATGAATAGTATCTAGAAAGCAGTGAGGGAAGCAATTGGGGTTGACTCCGACTAGAGAAGAGGGAAAGAAAAATATTGTAAGCTACTGTAGATTCCTCAATTGATACTCATGTCGCCAGCAGTGAAAATCTCGGCAGGTGGATCAACCACCCGGACTTTGCACCCAAGATTCTTCACACAGACTCTCCCTCTCGTTCCGGAAAACCAGACGATGATAGAGGAAAGGAACAAAAAAATGCGGTAAAGAAAAGGAGAAAAAAAAGGGAAAAACAACTTACAGTCTCAATAACCCAGCACTCCTAATACCACCACATTTCAAGCAAGCAGCAACGCCGCGTGACGAAGCTCTACCAAGAACCACAGCAGCCGACATTATTGCAAATGGATCAATTCTGAACTATGTCGGTAGAGGGGGATGAGGCAAGGGGCGTGGAGAGAGGGAGGGTGGTGGAAGGACGAGTTGAGAGGGATTCGGAGGTTGAGACGAAGGGGGAGCGTTATCAGGCGGGATGAGGTTTTCCGTTGGGCACAAAAAAAAATGTTTTGGGGGCCCAGCGAGGTCCAGAATAACGCGGTGTCCGGGACAAGGTCTCACCACATGCATCCACAAGCCAGAAAACCGCTGGCACTCGACATTCTCCGCTTAACCAATGCGACCGCGTATTTACACCGGGGCCATTCTGTTATTTCTATGATAAAATTATGATAATCCGAAGAGTAGGCCCAGCTCTATGTACCTTATCCGGTAAAGGGCTCATGAGGAATAAGTCTAGCACCTCGTATTCTGGGGATTACCCCCGCTGTGTAAACCGTGGCACGGTCTCACGGAAAAAGCTGGATAGGACCCAGCAAGGTACGAGTAGTCTACTCGTGCAAGTACGGTATGATAAACTTGGCGAGCTTAAAACTGTTCACAAAGTGCCTACGGGTAAGGCAAGCCACCACCCATGAAGCTACAGTATCGGGGCCGGAGGACCAGCCACAATAAAAAAAAAATCTCTCAGAGAAAAAGAAAGAAGGAAAGAAAGAAACATCGCCGTAACCGTGACAGTATCATTGTCGGGTTAAGGATGACTACGGTACTTTTTTTCTTTTTTCTTTTCAGACACTCACACGGTGTAAAAGGACCTCACCCGAACTCTCCCGAGCCCGGAGGTGGGGGGAGGAATCCCGATTCGAGTGATAGTCTATGAGTGAATAAATGATCCACGCGGTTAGAGAAAATCCCACTTGGCACCTGTGCCTTGGCTCTCCATATCCTCTTGATAGGGCTGGTTATGGCCCCGGGAGTACTTGGGAGGATCGTGTTTCATAGTATTATACTTGTAATGAAAAACACAGGAAGGGGTCTAGCAACGAGGAGGGTGTGGTTTGAGGTAAGTTGGATTCACTGTTATACAGTTATGGATACGGTACGCTCCCTGGAGGCTAGTGCTGAGGCACATAAGCAAAGATACTGCTCTAGAGCACGTGAAGGATCGAGAACTTTGTTTGCGGTGCCTGCTCGTACCAACCCAACGCTCAACCATCCCTCTGTAGTGGTGACGGTGCCCAATTCCCCTGCGTTTTCAAGAAACACTGTCTACGAGTAATGGGAATATCGGGGGTCCCATTCTAGTAGCTGTGGTGGTTGTCTCTCGACAGTGTAGCTTCAGCCACCCCCCCCGGGAGGGGGGAAACAACCGGGCCGTCGAGGCAACAGTACGAGTACCGTAGAGCGCTTAATGAAGGAGGAAAAGCCAACGGGTTTCCCGCAGCTAATGATATTCCACCATATCATACCAAACTGGTATGCACGATCTCTTGCGGGTATCGGTTTAAACCTAGTGCCACTAAATTACCGTACCGTACTTGCGTCCAAAGTGTGGAGGAACTGGGCGTTGTCGCCACCGCTGGAGATAGCCGCTTGAGTGCCTGTTGATCGTTCGGGCCACTCTGGGGTAGACTCGCTATGATAGGATCTCCCACCCCATCTCCGCCCCCACCTCGCTGCGAGTGTACCTTTCGAGCGTCTGCCCCGCCAATATCCGCTCACGGTACGAGTACTCGAGTAAACTGGTATCTGCCTTCAACAGCCCTTTCCGACTGACAAGCATCACACCCTCCCACTTTTCATGTACGAGTACTCGAGTACATGTCCCGGCTCCCTCCGCTAAGGAATCGTCGGGGCGGGTAGTTCCACCCATCGGATAACCGATCCGGTCCAATCCCCTGCTCACAGATTCTAGCGCACGGACACGCGGAGCGCCGAACATGAACAATCCCAAAATGTGCCCGTATCATACCGAGCGAGCTCTTCCACTCGAAGGTATGTTGGAGGAGGAGGGCAGACATGCATACGGTATCGTGCTTCAACAATTCAACACACTCTTCAACGGGGGCCACGACGGAATCATGCGGGTGACGGGCCAAAGTAACTTGTTTAGCAACCAAAAGGGTGAATTCCTCCAAGTATAACCGGTACCGGTAGGGTAACGAATGAATACTCTGTCATACCAATCACTGATCCCTGTTCATCACCACCAACACCGCCACCGGGGTTTGAGGTTTCGTCAAGCCCGTTGGAGCCTGCATCACAACGGGAGAATGGTACAGAACTCGTAGCACATCGCTCTTGATACTCGAGTACTCGTATTTCTTACTCTACTGTACGGGTAAGTTACAGGGCTGCATACCGGTGGTGTCGTATCCCGCCTGCCTTGGAGCTCCGCGGTTTATCGGATTCCCAGGGCGTTTCTGCCTCCACTGGGATGTCTTTGGGAATATTCTCCGGACGGGTTGAGTAGATACTTCCTCCCTCACGTCTAGTACTCGAGTGCGGTGGTTCAACCTGGGTGTCACTTGGAAAGCTTTAAAATGTGGACAGCCATTAGCACTCTGGATCGCCGGTGTGATACGGACGAGTGGTGGCCCTCCAGCATACGGTAAATTTACCGGTACTGAAGTCGCTATTCATCAACTCGTGCAGCATAGCTTGCCGGTGGCAACGATAGGGCCGGACCGTGGTACCGGTAGACTACTCGAGTACAAGTACAAGTATCATGGCAGGAACCAAAGCGCTTATTGTCACCAATCAATCCGCCTCCTGCCCTCTCCTCCACTACTCGAGTATACCCCCCACCTGGATCAAAAGTCTGACCCCGACCTTTGTCCATGCATGGCACGAACAACCGCTTCGCCGCACCTTGTTTCATAACCTCTCAGCGAAACTTACGAGTATGATAAGTTAACGTAATCCTCCCATCGCCAAGGCTGCCAGGAGCGTAATCGCCGTGTTGTCACTGGCGGTTAATTTGGCGGGGCATGAGTATACTCGAGTACTGGCACTGTACTCGTACTACAGGGGCAGACTTTTGATTTTTGCGAGTTCTTCCCTGCCCCCGTCAACGAATAACGTTAGGCTGGCGTGGAAGAAAAAAGATGAAGATGGCAAAAGCAAAAAAGTACGACCCTTATCAAATCAGACATAAAACAAGACTAGTTCCGCCCACGTCCAATTTTTCTCCCCGCTTCGAGCCTCCGCTGGTTCTTCAGCATACCGATAGTATCATACTTCAGCATCGTACCGGCACGGTATCTATGCTAGCGAGACACGGTAGTGCACCGTAGTACCGTTTCGCCCGTAACAACGAGAACAGCGACAATGACGCCCACCTTCAACCTTCTCCTCCTCCTCACCTCGCTACGCCTCCTCTTCTTCCCCACGGTGATCCTCGCTGGCACCGGTAAGCGCTCCTATTGCACGCTCACGGGAACACACACCTACCACGACAACTTTGGCCCACTATTCGTCGAAAACCGGTACGCCTGCACCTTCCCGCCCTCCCACCGCCCTCCCCCTGCTAGAATCTACGCCGATAGCACCTGGGGTCCCATCCGCCTACCGCCGCCCTGGGACCACCCGGCGGGCTCACAAGCCGGCGATGCACGAGTCGCCGAGCGCGGCACCGTAATCAGCGAGGCGGTGGACTACGCACGGCAACTCCGCGATTCCCAGCAGAAACACCAGATCGTGTCCTACGGCTGCGGGTACCTCCCGAACGCCCGGCGACTGCCGCATAGCATGTACTCGAATCTGTTCTGGGGGGTCAGTCAGCTGGCTAACCAGACCTGCCTCGCACCCGGCGGGATGGTCGAGTTCGTGGACTATCACCGGCCCTGGACGGCGGATTGGCGGTTCACCAATTTGAACCGTGGCGAGGAGACTATTTGCGATTGGTATACTGAGTTGGCGAATGTTGGGAGGGCGCTGCATTACTTTTGCTACCATACGCTCGGGAGGCCCGGGAACGAGGAGTTTAGCGGTGGTGAGGAGATTGTTGCCTTCGGGAGGGATTCCGATGAGCGCCGCGGACAGAGGTGGTGTTTGAGGTACTCGAAGAAGGGGTGGGGGGAGAAGTTGTTTGATGAAGAATGTTTGGGCTTATGATTCTTTCGGTGGAATAATTCATGCGGTGTACTATAGGTATATATGGATGGAAGCCTCCCCATCTATCGTCCACGCTATCACAAATCGTATTGAGTTTGCATGCCACGAGGAGAATTGCATCGTCTATCATCGGCCCATACAACTCGGTAGATATTGCCGGTATGTGACCTCGTGCGATCAGGAACTGGTCACCCGGTCCAGAGTCTGTGCCATGATCGAAGGAGGCGGGGGCGAGCTCATATACGGGGGTAATCTCGCCTACTGGCTATCATACCTACGAATCATCTCAGACCTGACTCTGAAATCCGGGCACACGGGTGAGGCCATGAAAAGTGCTGATTTGATATTTGACTAGAGAACCGATACCCATCCTTCCTTCCACTGCCCGTTTTACTCCGGCCCTATTATCTAACCCATCAGTAGCCAACCTAGCATGACAAACCCGGAAGTATATTTGGGTGGCATCACTCTCTGGGTTTGAACTTCTTATCCAAGGGATCACGAAATAGAAGATGAGGGATGTGCCGTGACAGTCTTTGTGGATAGCGTGGGGAGTTTGACACCACCTACGCAATGTCTGGATTTTCACAGAACAATTGTGGAAGGAAGAGGAGAAACAGAGCAGAGGACTGGTCAAGTCGCCTTTGTTCTATTTTTACTTGGTATTAGAAGAATGAAAAAATGAAATTTCCTCTGCCTAAGACCGTTGTGAGACCTTTACTGCTGATCAACCTTAGCGATATAGGAGATCAAATCCAGGACACGGCGAGAGTATCCCCTACAGAAAGTTAGCTCTTGTGACAGGGAAACAGGAATAGCAACAAACTGATAGCGTGCTTGGACTTACCATTCGTTATCGTACCAACTAATAACCTTGACAAAGTTGTTGTTCAATGAGATGCCCGCCTTGGCATCAAAGATAGATGAGGCGCTGTGGCCGTTAAGATCAGTGGAGACAAGCTCGTCCTCCGAGTAAGCAAGGATCCCTTTGAGGGGGCCATTAGCTGCCTCCCTGATAGCATCTTTGATTTGTTCATAAGTGGCCCCCTTATCGAGACGAGCCGTGAGATCCACAACGGAAACATTCTGAGTTGGAACACGCATGGCCATTCCAGTGAGCTTTCCGTTGAGTTCCGGGATGACTTTACCAACAGCCTACAAGGAAATTTTTGAGCATATAGCTTGTTCTAGACGGGTTTGCAGATAGTTTCTTTTCTCACCTTGGCGGCACCAGTGCTGCTGGGGATGATATTGGTAGCAGCAGTACGCCCACCGCGCCAGTCCTTGGCCGAGGGGCCGTCAACGGTCTTCTGGGTAGCGGTGTAGGAATGGATAGTAGTCATAAGACCCTCAACGATACCGAATTTGTCGTTCAACACCTTGGCCAAGGGCGCAAGGCAGTTGGTGGTGCAGGATGCGTTAGAGAGAACGGTAATACCCTTATTGTATTTATCCAGGTTTACGCCAACAACGAACATGGGAGCGTCGGCAGAAGGAGCCGAACTACAGGTTCGCATTAGCTACAACTTCTGATATATATCGTGGATCACCGGAGGACAAACATGATAACCTTCTTAGCACCGCCCTTCAAGTGAGCGCTGGCCTTGTCGGTAGTAGTGAAAACACCAGTAGACTCAACAATGTATTCGGCACCGGCGGCTCCCCATGGGATATTGGTGGGGTCCCTCTCAGCATACATCTTGATAGCCTTTCCATTGACAACCAGGTCCCCGGCCTCGTTGGTGCTAACCTCTCCCTTAAAGTTTCCGTGGGCAGAGTCGTACTTGAACATGTAGACCTAAGGGGCCAAGACATTGTCAGATATTGCTTATTTGAACCGAGCCCTAGAGCTTTCAACTGAGAAGGTGAAATATTTACCGCATATTTTGGGTCAATGAAGGGATCATTGATAGCTTTAACCTCGACGTCGTCGTGTTCGAAGCTGTTTCGTTGGTTGTAGTAATTAGAATAATTTCTTTTTTTGGGCCACGAGGATCCGGCAAGTTGCCCCGCAGATAAAGTTGCAGCGATAAGAGAAAAAATGGTGGGGTAAAAACTTACGCATTACGGAGGACCTATTCACCACATAAGAAGTAAGCCAGAAATACCCATCCAGTAGAAAAAATATCTACGAATGGGGAATAACCGAAGGATTAGTAGGGTGAACATACAAGACGTCCAATACGACCGAAGCCGCTGAAGTTAGAAAAATAACTGTTAGCACCGCCCCCGACCCAATCATGGGAAGAGTTTCAAGGCGTACTTGATACCAACAGAAACGACCATTTTTAATTGAGACTCTAATATATCTTATCAGTATCATGATAAAGAGTTAGGGAACCGGCTGGGGGGGACGTGACGAGAAAGGGGCTCAGATCATTGCAAGCGATTCCGAAAGGGAAAAAAGTAAGGAAGTATGATGCACTTACTGGAGGGGTAAAACAAGCAGAGGATTTGGGGAAAAAAGCGGAGTAGTGATGGAATTAGAGTGATACCGCGAGGGCTGAGAGGGGGAGAGAGGAGAGAGAGAAGGAGGGGGGCAGTAGGAGTAGAGAGGACTCAAGTATTTATCAAACAACCACCGCACGGGGCCGAGCCCTCACTCTCACTTGTTCTCACTATCTCCCTCTCACACTCTCTCGCAACCCCTGCCGGCGAGTTTTCATTCTCCACGCCTCACCCCCCCAGATGTGGATTTTTATTCAAGGTGACGTTGAGAGCACTTATGAAAACATTGGCATAAGATGAGACAAATTGTCTGACCATATCTCTCACCATTGCCATACTCGACCCTACATATTTCCTCGTGGAAAGTGCGGGCACTCGGTAACCCCCGATACAATAGGTTCGCTCTTTATACGAAAATGCATCGGAAAAACACCACACTGAAGTGCCAGTCCGGAATATCCTCGGCCCAAGAACCTCTTAATATAATAAGGGGGCTTCTCTCCCCAGAATTGAAGGTTTGCTTGAATTCCCCTTCCCCTTTCCAGCCTGCATTCCCCCAAGCCCGCAGAGATAGTATGGGGGAAACCTCTGCGACGTTCCTCGATAGCGTATTTGGACGATACCGCCTTACCTCACACCAAAAATCAGTCTTTTCATTTTTACGTTTCCGAACCCATTTACCCCTCCATCCGTTGTGTTGGGTCATACAGCAATCACCCCTCGTCCGGTCCAGCCTTTTTTTCTCTCTCTTCCTTATCATCCGCCCCTCTCAATTCAACGCCACTCTCCCGGTAAACATTTTTTTTCCCTCCATTTCTTTTTTTCCCTCATAGATAGCATTGGGGTTCTCAGACAGACCCTCCATCAGTCTCAGCTTGGTACCATGTGCCTGAGAGAACGGGAGACGAATCCAATCATCAAGGTCATGATCACAGAATTCGAAAATATTTTCCCTATCCCATCCTGCGCATCTGCTGTTCGTTTCATCCTAACTAAAGTGGACAGATACCGGTACGCATCACCAAGATTTGATTGATGTCATCGGTATTATGTTTAGGTTGCGGTGTACCGGGTGGCTGCCTGTTTATTTTTTTTGGTCAATTTTTTTAACGTGCATAAGCACGTCGTCGCGGTGCCGGCCGGATCCTCGGCAGTTGGCGTTCAAAGTCGTCGTCCCGTGTTTTTTGGAATGCTGCTGGGCTGGGGGCACAAGATGAGAAATTTTCCTCATAGGAAAAAGAGGTCAACATACATAGTACTGGTATCTGGTACTAGTACGGCCTTGTAATTCTGTGCTATTATTACTGTATTATATTGTGCTTAGGATTTACTTGTACTAACTACAATACAAAGGGAATCGATTACTCTAGCATCTCAGCAGGAGCTCCGCTCAAGTCTACTAGGTGGGTGGCGGGTATAGGTATGGGGTTACCGTGGAGCACCGTGTTTGCTATTGAATTACTTATCGCGGGGGTACGGACTTTGACAATGTAGGAACGATAATATGTCATTAACCCTGGTCCTTTGCACTGGGTCCTTGGATCCGGATCCGGGAGGCTTTAAAGGTGCATATTACTCGATGTTGATCCCATTTAACAGCTGGCAGCACAACTCTAAGTCCAATCGGAAATAACCACCTTGGGACTTTCCCGAGACCCGCCTGGAGCCTTGTTGTATAGTGATCGAAGCCTTTGGATTACATTCTGCTGTATTGGAAGCCTTGGTAGTGGTGGTGGCGTGACGCACTTGGGGATACAGACAGGTATTGGTAAATGCCTTGAGGGCTAATTGCAGAGCAAATGGAGCGCCCTGCGAACGTCCTAAATCGCGTGTACTGTACCAGTACATTACAAATACCATACCCTATCAACAGAAGACCCCGATACTCTCAAACGGAGCTTGGGACGATCCGCCAATCATCAATATTCACTACCCCCCCCCCCCCACCCCCCAAATCCGTCTTCCTCGGGGATACAAAGACATTCAACTTAGTCGAAACGCTCCACTGAGCCTTATTACACGGACGCTGCGATGTTATCTCCGTTTCAATTACTAACGTATCTACACTCGAGGACCGTAAAACATCTCCAACACCACGCTATAGGGGATTCCACGCAATGATCCCGGATCTACTCTAGGTGGCATACAACACCGGCTATGCTCCCAACCCAACTGGAATAGCAGTGGGATATTAGGCGCAAACCCAAACCAACCCAAGCACAGGAAGACAGTTCTAAGTGTGCTCGTACGATCACGAAATCCTCCTATACAGGAGCCATACTCCAAAGGGGAGGTTCCTCGCACCTCGTGGCGGGCACAAAGACTTTCCCCGGGGTAGGGTGGTGGAACAGGAAAAGAGAGTGAAAAGATGAGAATGAAATGGTGAGAGAGAAAGTCTAATAACGTAACTGCATGCGGAGCAGATATAAAAGGCCGGAAGGCCTCCACCATGGCTACCATACATACCATACCGTATTCTAGTTTCCGATAACACCAACTGCCACATGCAGTCCCATTCCCACCAACACCCAAGTCACCAAAAAGCGCCAGAAAACAAACCCTCTACCTCCAAAGACACACTGAGCAAGAGAAAGGATTCCCCGATTCCTACTTGGCCCCCAGCGTACTGTACAGTACTGTAATCTCCAAATTACCACTGGGACATACCGACAGAATACCATCCACAGCACAATCGTGCCAATCACGCCGGACTTAGACAGCAGCAATGAATAAGGAAATAAAATAAAAATATGTATCACATCTATTTCATTTATGTCCCGTAATCGTCCATCCCTCTTCCCATCCCATCCCATCCCATCTTCCTTCCTTCCCTCCCTCCCTCCTAAACCCGCTCAAACGAAATGAAGCAAAAAAAGGGAAATGAATACCAATCACATCACATCGCAACACCCCCCTCCTCCGCCTCGCCCTTCTCAAGGGAAGAAAAATGTAATTTTTGGAAAGAAATAAATCCAATGCTACCGACCAGCTAGGCAATTCCAGCCCTTTCTTTTCAGGAGAAACTGGAAGTAGGAAAGATAAATGATTCATTAACCGCTACCAAAGAAAGCGAGCCAGACAAATCAAAGCCAACAAGGACGAGCCTTTGCGCTTCTTTTCTTCTTCTTCCCCTAAAATTTATCATGGTGTAAAGTAAGGGATTCAATAATTGACTCGCATGGATCCCCCCAAAACCTCAAGGCCAACAAAAGCTTCACAAGAATACTAAGAGGAAGGAATAAAGTTGTTTTAGATGAAAGGAGAAGCGGTAGGATGATGAGGATAGTGAGCGTGAAGGCTATTAAGAAGAAAGAAGAATAAAAAGGACAAGAGAAGCAGGGGAAAGGTGAAAACATGAAGAATGAATAAAGAAAAAAATAAACAAGGAATCTAAGCCTTATCCGTATCCATTCTATCGTTATCTCCTCCCTCACGCCTTTTAGCCATATCTTCCTGGGCTTTTCTCATGGCGTATTCCTCCTGTTGCTTCGCTATTTCTGCCTGGCGCTTCTCCTCCTCTCTATCGAAGTAGCGTTGAGCGATGGGGCCGGCATGAGAACGAAGCTCCTCAATCTTGGAGACGTAAATTGCTTTGGAGGTGTCTTCACCCTCTTCGTAGAGCCAGTTCTATAGCACTGTTAGTATCTAACCGATCTCGGTATAGTGGGGATGGAAAGGGTGGGGGCAGGAAACTAACCTCGGCATCATCTAGGATAGATCTGAGCTGGCTCTTTTCGTCCTCGGAAGCGAATTTAGAGTAAAGATCGTCAAGCTTGCCCCGGAGTTCGTAGATGTACTCCTCGAGCGCGTTCTTGCGATCCTCGGTGTCAGCAACCAGCTTGTCCTCCATGACCATCTCGATTTCGCGCTCCATATAGATGTTCTTAAGAGTCTGGTCGATGGTGGCTGTGGTGCTGAGAACCGTCAAATCACCGCCCTTAACCTGCTTCTTAACCTTACATGTCTTAGGCTTGACATTTTCATCCGTCTCCATAGCCTGCTGCCCAGTCAGTAACAGATCATCGGCCATTTTAACGCGTTTGCGGGGCGGCGGGGGGCCACCGGAAGCAGCAGATGGATGATGCTGGCGACTCGATAAATCCCGAGTTTCCTCAAAACCGATAGGAGGGGAGGAGTGCAGGGCACTTGTTTGACTAGAAATGGCTAAACTCACATCGCCCTCTTCTTTGATCTCCTCCTCCACGTCAACCTCCTCCACCCAATATCCACTCTCAACATTCAGGACTCCGTGAAGGTTAACACGAGCCTTCAATTTACAAATCATAAAGTCATTTTTGGAATCTGCCTTCACGCCTTTAACGGAGAACCTCCCAATCCATGGGGACATGGCTCCCGGAAGCTTGTTGGGCTCTGCATATTTGGCTTCCAAGTCGAAGGGGTCCTTGCGGTAGAAGGTAAGAATCTTAGTCGATGGGACGGCATTATTCTTATTGAAAACAGTAAGGCTAGTATCTTCGTCCGGAATATCGTTTGACTGCTCCCAAGTGAACTCGATAGGGTATGAGACGATATCGTGCACGGAAAAGTCCCTAACCTTGAAAACCGGCGAGAGGATAGCGCAAGCGAAAGCGCATCCGCGTGCTACAGCCTCGTCCTGGTTGAGAGTAAAGGATAGCGGCTTTCCGAAGAAGTCGGCGATCTTGTCCTTCAGCGATGGAACACGGGTACATCCACCAACTAGCTCGATTGCGTCAATATCACTCTTCGACAAACCAGCATCCGCAAGAGCCTGCTCCAAGGGAACAGTAACACGACCGAGAAGGGGCATGACAAGTTCCTCGAGCTCCTCTCTCTTCAGCATTGATGAAGCATCAACGTCGTTCATAACAGACTCGATATTCAACACAGACTGAGCATTTGCCGAAAGAATCTTCTTCAACTTTTCGACACCAGCAGCAACACGGAAGTACGCCTTAGGATTGGTGTAGACGTCAATCCTGTACTTTTCCTTGAATTCCTTTGCGAAATGATCGATGAGTGCCTTATCGAAATTCCGTCCACCAAAATGCCTATCGTAAGCGGTAGATAAAACAGTCAACTCGCCCTTCTTGAAAGCAACGATGGAGCAAGTATAATTGCTGTGGCCGATATCGATAAATGCAACACGGCGGGGCTTCTCCTCACCGGCCGGGAGATCGGTCTTGGTAATGCCATAGCCGAGAGCAGTGGCAGTGGTATCGTTCATCAACCGGAGGAGCTTCAAGCCAGCAATTTCGGCAGCATCCATGATACTACGACGCTGAGCATCGGTAAACCAAGGAGGAACACTAAGCACGACATCCGAGACTGGGAGCTTGAGTTCCGCCGATGCCGTCTGCCTAACCTTGGACAAGAACATCGCAATCAATTGGGTACCCGTGAAAACCTCATCCTGACCCAGGTACTTTACTCTAGCACCGACTTCACCACCCTTCGCTTCGACGAGATCTACTGAGACGAACTGCCTCTCGATGTCGAGTTCCGGCTCACCAAACCTTCGGCCGGCAAGACGCTTGAGTCCGGAGACGGTGTTCCTGAGGTTCGAAATCTCTTGGGTCTTTGCCGCTTCACCTAGGTATCTACTCTTGGGACCGAACCCAACCATCGAGCTAAACATCGAATATTCAGTAAACCCATCACCAAGCAAGAAAGCAATCCCCCAGACGAAACCGGGGACAAAGGGTAGGTGAAATGAAGGTCAATAAGAATGGTGGGGGGTAGACTGACGGTGTTGCACGGTTAGATACTTCATTGGTGATCTACGGGTTGGAAAAGAAGCGTCAGTCCCAAATCTCCTCTTTTTATCGATCGCAAGATTTCACCTGGCCCCACCATGAGAGAGAAGATGAAAGTGAAGGATGAAGAAAAGAACCAATACTCACAACATCAACACCCCTATTCCTAGCCACCGCAATCACAGTATTGAGCGCTCCGAGGTCGACTCCGACGACAGACATGATTGGTAAAACTCTGGTATTTCTTCTATAAAGGAAGAGGGAAAGGAAAGAAGAAGAAAAGGAAGATTGTATCTCCGTTTATCAATTATTCTAGGAACGGATGGAGAAAGACGAGAGCTCCTTTCTCTTTCTTTTCGACTTTTTCCCTTTTTTTTTTAAAAAAAAAAAAAAAGGAGGCCTCTTTATCTAGGGCCAGCAGTAGTGAGATGTTTGAAGGTACTATAGGGAGACTGCAAACGTGAGAGGTATATAGATGAACTCCTGGAAGGATGCAGCAAAAAGGAAGCAGGGAGGGGAGAAAATTGAGGGGAGAAAGAAGAAATCCGATCTCAAGGATATGGGGTTGGGGGGAAACTTTTGGTGGAAGCGGGAACTTGAGTGGTAGTGAAGTATCACCGGTGGTTGTGTAAGCCCTTTGGTTACAGCGAAAAGAAGAAAAATAAAATAAAAAATAAAAAAAAGTTCGAATTGAGAAGAGGGGGAGGGGTTGAGAAAGTTGGGTTGCTGCGTTGTTATCACAGCCTCATGCTTTTTTATTTAAGCTGTTAACCTTGCTAAGTCTTGGCATATCCAGGGCCTTCTAGCAATTTCTCAAATCTTCTATCAACCTCGCAGCCCAACGAATTCTCTCACCTTATTTTTTTTTTTTCCTTTCCCCCCTTTGGCCTAAAATGCCTTCTCTTTCTGTTTCCATTCCGCCCTTTCCTCGTATAATGCCCGAAAAATTTAGTGCCCTGGACCGATTGCAGCCCAGCCCAGGAATTCTCTCCCCCCAACGAGTCCCGTGCGGTGATGATGTGGGGGGGGTTCCCTACTGCTGTTGGATACATATACCATACCCGTCTGAGCACACATTTCCCTCCCATATACCCCCACCCCACCCGGCACGCCTCTCTCTACCCATGATATGATACCATTGTCCTGTCCTGTCCAAGAAAGCATCGAAAACGCAGCATTCCGGCCCACGGGTAGCCGGGAAATACCCATTCCTTTGTGCCCCGGGTATCCACAGACTTCTTATTATATATATAAACAAACGTTACGATCACAAGTACCCAGCCAAACCAGTAAGGGGGGGAGAAAAAGAAGAAAGACCTCTTTAAACCAAGTCACATGACTCGATCTAGCCCTTACCCGGAAATTGTCTATGTAATACGATACCGGCATCATAGCCCTTCTATCACAACACCATTATTCTCCAATTCCTATCGTATCGTAGAGCCCGGGTTCAGGACCGGCCCTGCTCGTACGGGCACTGGCTGCAGGATCGGTATCATGATAGCATACTCTTGCAGAGACCGCAGTGATATGACAGCCCTGGTCCAAAAAAGGCCTGATGGAACCGCGCTTTGGTGTCCTTTCCGCTACTACGATCCTAGCATACCGTGCCGTACCACACAAAACACAACACCTTATCATAACGAGTAGACCCGTAGAACCTCGCAGAAACCATTCGTCCTGGTCAGCTAGTACTCGTAGTCTATTGTACTTGTACAATTATTACGTCGGATCCTTACCACGTGTCTGGACCGTAAAGCACGGTAGTATACCCAGCCAAGCAATAATCAGCACAACTATGAGTAGCTTGAGAAGAAAAAAACAGCACTTTGATCGATAGTACCCGTGCGTGGTGATGCATAAACATGCATCGGGGTAGGTCTTCAATTACGATACACACCAGCAGTCAGGGAGAAATTGGAGGGGCCTAATAACCAAAGGCTTTTGCCACCATTCATTTAAAATGTACCCCATCTTCCACAATGGTACCATAAACTCCGATCCAGCACCCCACAACCAATTCCCCGACTCAGCTTATATACTTTAAAAGGAAACAGGGGGGCAAGCAAGTGAAAACGATAGATAGTGGTGTCTGCGAAGAGTTGCACGTGGGGAGAATTAAGAAAAGCAACTCATTATCGACACTGGTTGGACACCCTCTCCGTCATGCATGAACAAACTGGAAGAGAGAAAAGGAAATATGAACGGCAGCAGGAAAAGAATAAGTATCAGAAATGGTATCAAAAGACAAATATGCAACAAACCTCCTGCCACGCTAAGAATATAAGCATGTTATGTCATATCCCATCCTCCTGTTCTTTCGTACATCGGTATATCACAGCATACCAAGACGTCGGAACAAGACTAACTGGAAATGAATGAATGAATGAATGAAAACCGGAAGCAAGAAAAAGAGAAAAAAAACTATATAAAAAAACTATAGAAGAAACGCACATAAAACAAATTCGCAATCATGAAAAAATGACCTAAAAGCACCGATAACTTTTTCTGATGCGAGAAAGCGCAGCCTGTAGCCACATTTTCTGCCCCCCAATTATTGCTAACAGTATTTATCAAGCGAAACCAATTATTTTGTACAATCATAAAAACACCAAGGAGAAAGCGGAAAACCGTGAAACCCGTTAAGAAAAGCTATAGAAAACACAAGTCGATCATTTGGACGAACGATTTGGCTTCTTTGTGAGCTTCTTCCTTTCTTTTGACCGCCCTTCCCGATCATCATCAGCAGCAGCATCGGCGGGAGGAGCGGAGGGAGGAGCGGAGGGAGAACCAGGAGTAGCAGTCATTTCTACACCCTGATCACCTCCCTCGCCATCAGCCGTCCTGACCAAGCTTAGTCGGGCGAGCGGACTACGCGCAGCACTCGTACCGCGGCCATTGGTGCCTATCGATTGAGGACGATGGGCGGGCTCAGGAATGGCCAAGTGACTAGCCTGGTCCTGAGCCGCATTATTGGGAGCGTTGGGGTTGGTTGGTGAAGTCGATCCGCTCACTGGCTGATTATAATTGTGTTGGTTGTTGCTGCTATTTCTGTTGTGATATCCATTACCGGCACTTCCAACAGAGTCGATGGAATCACTCGACTCGTTCACAGCATTTTTGTACCCATAAACATCTAATTCCGAAGACTCAAATGCTTCCTTCCTCGGCTCAACCATGTATGCGCCTCCAGCCTCACGCTGATTCGACTGCGCCACGAGGTACTTTCTGCGATCCTCCTCACCCATGATACTCTCAACTCTCCTTGGGAAATAAACCGAGTTCCCGGCAGTAGTACTTGTCCCAGAGACGAAACTGTCGAACGAGGCACGGGGGTGAAGCGGAATCTGGGGAGCGTTGGGATTGCGAGGAACGATGTCCGGAAGAGTGCCCATAGAGTCGTTGCTATAATTGTAGTATCCACCGGGAAGTCTCTCTGAAGCTGCAAATCGTCCTTCAACTCTGCCATCGGGGTGAACCGGAATACGCTGGCGGACTTGGTTGTTCTGGGCTTGCTGCTCGGCAGCAGGCCGGAAAGTCTCCGGGACAACCTGGAGGTCATCGCCCCTAGCTTCGGCCTCCTCGATCGCCTGTTGCGGTGTCTTGGTATCATCGGCAGTACCAGCATCTGCACGCGGCCCCCCCCATGTGCGTTGACCAGCGGTGAAAATTCCATAGACCATATATACCCAATTGAAAAAGGGGTTGAGGATGAACATCATGGGGTACAACCAAGCCTTAAAACGCTTAAGCTTAATTCCAAAGTAGAACATGAGAGCCCAATTTAATCCCAAGGATACAGCGATAAAGCCAACGGGAAGTTGACTGACTTTCTGGGTTGTTGTCAAGAGCGAGAGTACCATAATGAAAAACAGAAGGGCAGTGGTACGGATGGTGTTTTGCATGAATCGAACGACGCAGAGAATCGGATATCTCTTCCAAAGACGAACGTCCGTCAACATACAAACCTCATTAGTGATGAAACCCAAGAACCATCTTCGTCGCTGTTTGAGCAAACTCCTGTAGGACAAGACAGCCTCCGTTTTACAGAAAGCACCGGTACACATCTGGATCTGATATCGCTCCTTGGCCCCAATCATGAAAAGATGGGTGAGCCATCTATCCTCGCCCAAGTGACATTTTCCGTAATCAAACAAGTCATCACACTGTTCAGCTTTATCCGCAAAGTAGTATTTGGCCATCTTACGGAAGGCAGAAAATCGCAAGATGGTGAGCGCGCCAGGAAGACAAGTAACAGAACCACAGGCTGATTCCACCGACCGCTCAAAGAGCTGACCGTGGATATACTCGATGTCTTGTAGTAGAGTAATCAAGGACTGCTTCTTGGCAGTCGATGTGATAACACCAGTCATAGCCAACATGTTCTGCTTACTGCCAGGTTTGAGCTCCTGTGAAACAGAGAATCGGGGTCAGCAAACCGGAGCAAAACCTAATCAAATCGAGTTTTAGGCTGAAAATCAGGGTTTAAAGAGTCCTTGGCCACGCCCAGGAATCGGTTTGGAATTTTCGGGGGAGTAATCCAGAATCCAGACTCACCATCTCATACACAAAGTTCTGAATGCAGACCTTGTCCAGAATACAATCAGAGTCGATAAAAAGGATGAACAAGTTGTCATTTCTCTTAAGGTATTCAGTATAAATCTTGTCGATGAGCTTGAAGGTCCTTTTCTGACAGTGCCGCTTTCCTCCGTGAGGGAAGCGAGAAACAGTGATACGAGTGCCGCGGTAGGTAACGTCCAAACTGTGGGGATAGCTGTCGAGGGAGAGCGGAACCCCCAAGCTCTCAATCGTCTTGAGATACAACTCATCCTCCTCGTCTCCGTCGAATGACAAGAAAATGTGTAGGCATGATGGAGGATAGTCTCCGTCGACAATCGAATCAATGGCAGTCAACAAGACCTCGGGAATCTCCTTATAAACCGGCATAACAATCACGACCTTCGGTGCGCTCGATTCGTCCAACACCGACTTGATACGGCGATGTCTACCAAGACTGTTGGTGACAAGCTGGTAGACGCAGAAGAGCCACGGAATTGTCAAGAGGGCGGCAAACGAATAGAATGCAAACCACTGCAGGAAGTTGACCATGGCAATGGGGAAGAGAACCGTGATCCTAGGGGGGAGAGGAAGGGTGACGACCATTACCGGCAAGAAGATGCAACTAAAACGATATGTTAGAATCCAACCCATCAGCCGCTCCAAAAATATGGATGCAAACCCACCGGAAAGCAGTGAAAAGGAGCATCATGAGAACGGCGAGAACCCGAATGTGCCATGTATCGGCCTTCTGGAACACCTTAACCAGACAGTACAAGAAAGCAGCCTATCCGGTTTTTAGCATCAAACCCCTCTATATCCCAGGCATAGGATCCCGTACCAGCCATAAGAACCATTCCAGCAGAGCTGCCAACATGACCGCACCCATGATCGAACAATATACGATCTACCAAGTATCAGTCAGTACCAAGCAACCTCAGCTCACCAAAAGCCACCAAGAGGACCATTTACCTCAGAGACAGCCCATGGGTCCGTCAAATCAGGAACCCCATCCGCATTCACCATGTTGAAAAAAAATTAATATTAACCGCTTGAACTTTTGTTATCCGGAAGTCAACGAGAGTGCGAATGTAGGATGCTGTAAAGAAAAGAAAGAAAGAAAGAAAGAAAACGCTGCTAAACGAGAGACTGGAATTAAGTTTTTTTTTTTCTTTCGCAAAAATTATTACCGGAGAATATTCTTTCGATCCGGGGTTTTTAATTCAGGTACCAACGCCCCCTTCAAAAAGGTGGGCGAGGCCGGTGTTTTGATGCCTCCGACTGGCGAGACGCCCAGACAATCCACAACCGGTAACGTGGTTGTCGTCAGAGATTCCTTTGTCCACGAACGGCAACGAACCCCGTCCCTGAAGTGTCGTTTGAGTGTTTGACTAACTCAACAGAAGAAAGGTGAAGCGCACAAGGAGCGTTTCGACCAGGGAGAGCCCGGATGATTTATGGCGGGGGTTGCTGGCAGATACTCCCGAAAGCGAAAAAGAAAAAGAAAAAGCGAGAGAACCGCGGCGATAAATTATTCAATCCGTGACAGCTCAGGCAGTTCCCGGCTCTTACAGAGTGTGCGAGGAGGGTGAGGTTGGCTGAGTACCCGAAACGAGCGAATAGCTATCGGGAGAAATCGTTAACGACAGTACCTCAGATGCTACCCGACAATTGAAAAGAGGGCAATGATAGAAAGGCGTAGCACAGAGTGTTTCTGGATACAAGGCCGTTCCGCTGACCTGCAGGGAGGCAAAGCCAGAAGCAAGAAGGCAATTCAAGAGAAGAATTGCCGGATAACGCAAGCAAAACAGAAAGGAGGTCACACGTACCAGCACGAGCACACACTACCCGGAAGCCCTAGGAACAACGATTGATGGAAGCCCAGTCGAAGAATTCCCCAGCAACACCGACCAAAACGAGGGCAAGCGGTGTGTGTTGAGAGAGGGTTAGAGAAGAGGGAGGGAGAGAAGAAGAAAAAAAATGGAACGAACGTGGGAGGAGGAAAATATCCCCGGATATTGTGGATGAAGAGAAAGTGAAGCAAAGGTTGCGGAGCAAGTGAGCAACAGCAGGGAGGAAAGCAAGCAAGAAGTATTGCTTCTTTTTTTGGGAGAAGGGAGGGAGGGGGTGGGCAAGCAAAAGCAGATGAAGAAGGGAAGTCGATCAACGGGACAGGAACACCCGAGCAGAAGGTGCGCAAGTCACCACCGCACTAATTGAACTGGCTGATTGGGAGAACGAGGGTCTAGCTAGTTGTGGAGGAGGGGAGGAGGGGGGGGGGGGTAAGTATAATAAGTGGTGAACTTGCGGTTCTGCACTCGTACAGTGCCGTATCGCACAGCACTTTGTCCCGCGAGCACAGCACAACTATGTCAGGCGTAAGGATACATGCAAGCACTGTAACTGTACAAACGCTGCGGATGATAACCTCTTGGGCGGGAAGAGAGGGCAAGAACAAGGGCAAGAATAGGGCCAAGGGGCAGGAGACCAGTCAAAAGACAACTCGAAACGCAATAGTACTTTCCGACCCACGTTTGTGTCTCTCAGACCATCCCCCATCTCGGAAAGTTGCTCCCAATTCTACAGGTACTGTACATGTATGATGCTAGAGTGCTTGTACTTGCACAGTATGCTCCCATTCATGTCATCCCCCTCCCCTGCGGTGCTTAGCTTGGTGGAACTCCCAGACATCCCTCCACGACCTCCATGCCCGAGCTAGCCCAAGTGAGAGGTCCAGAAACCAGGGAGAGAGGCAGGAAAAATAATCAGAACGCTGCACCAGTACATTACCAGTACTCGAGTACTAGTACAGCCCCAGCAAAAGGGGCAACCCTTGAAGGAGGATGGCATTCGGCGAGAACAAGCAACTGAGGTCCCAGGGTCGATTCCGCCGTGAACCGTGCCCACACTGCGAACATCCCTCGGGGCAGCCGGAACCACATCTCTCAGGCTATAATACTCGTACCTTGATTGCCTCCGCTCCGCTGCTTCTGGACAGCCTCACCCACCCAATCAGAAAGGGCCATCACTCACCCACCCATCACGTCTTAAGCGAACGACATCTTGAAGCCAAGGATAAGGCATCGGCCATCTACTGGGTAAGCTACGGTACATTAGCATCACCACCCCCTGCCGAGAGTTATCGTATCCAGTAATAGCACCACCTACAAGTATCAATCACCTCTTCAAGTATGATACCCCGGGACCTTTTTTTTTATTGCAAGGCAAGGACTACCGTATTTCGCAGCTTAACCCAGGTTAACACCCTTCACCAGCCTCTCATGGGCACCCGGAGGCTGACGGCTTTGATGCAAGCACCATCAGCAATCCTCCTGCCCAGCGGTCGACAACAAAACCATACCGGTACTCGAGTACCAAACTTACTAGTACACTCGCACATCCTTCTAGGTTCGGTTTATTCTCCGCACGCCAAAGGCCTAGGGAACCTCCTCCCCCGTGTCGCTTCGAACACATGAGTTCTCCGCCACACCTTGTGCACTTCACGCGCGCTCCCCTTCACAGCTCACACTGGTGGACAGCACAACCCGCCAGCTCCCGCAGACCTAGAAATCCTACCCTCCCAAGCGTTCGAGCACGAGGGGAGAGCTCTCTCTCATTCCTTCTGCCCACTCGGCGGGATGATAATAAAGTACTCGTATCATGCCGCTAACTGCGAGTGCTTGCAACGGATAAGGTCAGACCGAGGAGAACTCGTACAGTACTAAATTTTGTACAACCACAAGGGCCAAGCAAGAGCGCAAGAGAGAGAAAGTGATAATTTTTAATCTTTTTGTGCACTTCCGATCTCCAGTTGCCGTTCCCATGCAGACAAATCACACAATAAATATATCCCACACCACACCATTGTTCGAGACCCGAAAGTGGGTGGTGTGTTGCCGAAAAAGGTACCATTCCGCTGGCCTGTGCGAAAACATCCCCCCTGGCACACTCGTGTTGGATAAAATCGCCACTTTAGTCGGGGAGGGGCGAAGACACGGCCAATTTGCGGAGTGCACCTCATCCACTGCTCGAGTAGGGGACGGTACCGTGCAAGTACTCCTTTCACAACAGGTTCTCGGGGAAAAGTCTTTTTTCTCTTTCCTCATTTCTCCGGGAGGAAGGGAGAAGAGTCGCTCCACGATGATCCACCGGCACGGGAGGTCACTTCATACTCGAGTACCGGCAGGCCAAGTCTCGATCCACAGAGCATCGCCCCGACAAAGCCCTGAAAGTGACTTCATCAGGGACGGTAGTTTTCATCCCACACCCTGCACTTCACTTGCGGTATCCACTCAAGGCAACCAACCACAAGATATGCACACACATCTCAAGAGTGCATAAATGGAAAATCACCTAATCTCAATGCAATAAAGATCACCAATTACCATCCTCATTTCCAAGCATTATAAACGCCATCATTAAGAGACTATAGAGTGAAAGAAAAGGACCGGAAGAAAAAGGAAATTAATCCTTCCGTCTCCCTCCCTTCCTTTCCCACCGTAGCCGCCATCCAGAAGGCCGAGAAAAAAAAAACCCCCAATCCCCAATGGTAGCGGTAGAAGGGTGAGGAAAACTACTCGTGTAAGACATCCGCGGTCTTCCCATCCGTACCATTTCGAGGGGCAAAGCAAGCTCTCCCTCTCTTGAACCAAATCCAGTTCTATTTTCCCGGTTCGTTAGGTGCGTGCAAGTAATATACCGGCAATCTCAGGGGAAACATCCCTAACTTACAGCTTTCCCTACCGTAGCATACCGCAAATGGCACTAGCGAAGTAGCGTATGCGCCCCCTCAGGAAGAGAAAAGAAAAAAAACCCCTCCATGGAACAATACGATTCTCCTTTTATTAGTATGATATTATACCTAGTCCCTTCCCCCACCTTCCGCAGCAAGCCAGTCCACGTACGAGTACCGTACCGTATGAACTGGAGCACAGTACGGTATTGACAGCACAAGCAACCGCAGCCACAAAATACAAGCAAGCAAGTATGATGATGAGCATGATAGGAATCATTCAGCCCCGGGTAAAAAATAAAATAAAAAAAGAAAGGATTTAAGCCCGTCTGGATCTACAAGAACTGTATTAGCACCAGCATGATACCAGAACGTACGGGTACATACAGTAGTCCACTGTATTGCATCAAATCATCACGAAGTGGGAAAAAGAAAAAAAAGAAAGAAAAAAAAAAGCGTTATTGTGCAAACATCAACCCGATAAACCTCGCATACAGTTAAAACGTTCTTGGCCCGGGGCTGAAAGCTCCCTCCATACGATAGGAAAAAAAGGAAAAAAAGGGAAAGAGAAGAGGAAGAAGCAAGGAAAAAAGAAAAATTCCGCCTAAAAATATCATATGTGAGTTAGTTATGATACATCCAGCCAGCCAGCCAGAATAGCCAGACATGGACCAACCAACTCGTAGGAAGCAGGTTCCACGGTTACCGAGCTGAACGGAGGGAGGGGATGAATGATAGGTGTTTGACTTACCCGACTTATGCTTGGTAGTCTATATTAATATTAGGTTATACACGTGTATGATACAATACCGAGCCGCGCGCCCGAGAAGAGGACAGAACCGTCGTATCATGATACGTGCGATCGGCATACCCTCTCACTCGGTTTTGGACATATTTGGGGGTTTTTTTTTTTGTATCAGGTTTATGTAATTGTAAGTGCTTGTAGCCGCGGCTGAATTTAGTGTATTGTGCTCGTAAGTACCGTACAGTACAGTACAGTACAGCACCGTAAACCGGTACCTACCTACTCGAGTACCTACCTACCTGTACGAGAACTGCTGTGCCGGGCCTGTGGTAAGAGTTACTGCGGTGCAATTGGGTAACTTTGTGCTTGTTACGAGCACGAGTAACCGAACCTTTCCGTTTCGGAGGAGCAGACGGAAAGGAACAAATTTTCCTGGAGGTATTTTTTCTTTCTTTTCTGTTTTCCTCTTTTACTGTATGATGATGATGATGATGACCCGATTTCGGGAGGGCGGTGCGGTACATGTACGAGTACTTGTAGGCTGCGGGTACTATACCTTTTGAAGGGGGTGAGAAAAAAAAAAAAAAAAAAAAGTCGGATCCACGCCCAATTGCCTTTCGATTCTTCTGGCATCATTCCCCAAGCGTGGCGATTCGATCGCCTTTGTCACCGCCCCATTGGTTCGGTTGCCTTAGGCTCCAACACGACATATTTTTTCCTATTTTCTTGCGGAAAGATACGGTACAGTACGGAGCTCAAGTACCGGAACTGAGTACCGGTAACGCCAACAGAGGGGCGGGGCGGTGGCGAACAATACCACCAAAATACTCGAGTACAGTACGTATTCTGCTACCAAGCGTCATATTTGGTACAGTACTTGTAGGGCTGTTCGCTGTTCCCCTCCACCTTGTACCATGTTACCCATGATACCGTGCCATACCCACTTCCACCTACCCCGCAGGACTCGAATGGACAAGCATTTGGAGGAAGAGGAGGAGGAGGGCGAAGAGGGTTACTGATATCATACCCACATTCGGTAACCCTGACTTGTCCACACTCCTCCCCATCCATCATCCATTGATATCAAATCGTGCCATTATATGCGGTTGGAAGTTACATGGACATTTGGGATAAAAATACACCTGAGGTTCGCCTTTAAGGGTATGGCTATACCGTAAAAACTCGAATACAAGAGAAATGTGCTAGGACGTTGCAGTTGCCTCTCCTAGTATGGCGCCGTGTATATTCCTTTTGTTTTGTCTTAGCTGAGGGCTGAGTTTGCGGTGGTTTTCCCACGCTTTGTCGAGAAGGGGAATTCCAACGTCCTAGCACATTTCTCTTGTATTTGAGTTCTTACGGTATGCTATTCAGGTAGAAAGGGGGGAGGATAACCTGACGCCCGGCCAACAAACCCTCCAACAACTTCCTCCCTCACTTATGATCACTCCTTTTTTTCTTTTCTTCTTCTTCCCCTCTTGCGAGAAGAGAACTTCCAATTCGACCAATCAGTCAGTCAGTCAGTCAGTAACCTACAAGTACACTCGCAGGGTGAGGGGATGGAAGAAAGGAAGAGAAAAAAAAAAGTAAAACCGTGGCCAATGGCTGCCCACCACACCCATTGAGCATTACCGTATGTCCCATCCGAAGAAGCGAAAACCAGGTAATTGGTTCGAGCGGGACGGACGAATGGATGGATGGATGAGGTGCGTGCCACAGACCTAGACTATCGTACCAAAGCCGCTTGGTCCGGGTACGAGCAGATGAGGTAAGCACCGCTACTTTTCGGAAGCTGGGAGTGAGTGGATAGGGCAGGCAGAAAGAAAGAAGAGGAAGAAGAGGAAGAAGAAGGGAAAAATGGAATACATTATATCGTCATTTCCACGGGAATGAGCGTTTGACAGGAAGCTGATTCCGGAGGAATTGCCATAGACTGCCATGTGTGCTCTACCCGTACCATACCTGCCCACTGCGGTACGGAGCACGAGTACGCACAGGAAGGAAGTGCGCCGGTACAGTAGCATTCATTGCGTGGGAACCATACGTCCATCCTCTCACACCCAGTTTGAAACCCCGCATCAGCCAGTGAAATCGTTGCGTTTGAAGCCCAGACCCAGGCGACCACAGACCTCGTTCCACGATTCGTTCAGCTCGGGGAACGAGTACCGGCAATCTAAAAGGCGGAGAAAAAGAGCTAAAAAGGAGTTTCCGAACTCGTTTCCCAATTTCCACCTGCTCTCTTCTCTCTCTCTCTCTTTTTTTTTTTTTTCCTCCCAAAAGGCGAGTTCCGCACTCCTTTTTGCGTCAGGGGTGGCGCGTTGATATCATACTTGTACTAGTACTGTACTCGAGTGGGTTGGCGTTGATCTCGGTTCGTGGGCTAGGCTTTTCTTTTTCTTCTTCGCTCCACTTACCCGAGTACTGTACTAGTACTTACCGTAGTAAGTTAAGTTATGCCTGATCCGAGGTTTTCCCCTGAGTTACTTGTGACATGCCGGCACTGCACGTGTACCCGAGCAACTACAAGTTCTTGTAGTGCTCGAGTACTGTAACTTAGGCTGGAGTGGTGGGTGGTACCTGGAGAGTGCAATATAATGCAGTGAGCGAGTGAATGATTGAGTGGCGCTTTGCGTTGCTGGCTCGGTGGCTGGCTGATCTATCGTGGAGTGATAGGAGGAGAGGGGGATTAGGCGATTGGCGTCCTCTTTTTACTAATGTTTTGCGAGTGGGTTGTACGAGTACTTGTATCGTATGCACTGCACCGTGTGCGGGCAATGCTTTCTTTTACTGCATCGCGGGGTCCTCCAGGCATGAGCAAAAGACACTTCTGTAATCTGTGACTCCGACGCTGCTACCTTCGGTAACATAACAAGGTTTGGTTGCTATCTTGAATAAAGGTCTAAACTAACTCATATATAGAAGCGCTCTGTCAGCCGCGATAAAGTATGCCAATAAATCGGTCAAAACAAAAGCCCCCATCAAAAGTAGCATTTATCAATAGACGAGGTGGCCCGAATGCCCCAGTTACCGATAGAATATTCCTGCTCCAGATACTGTAGCGGCTGCCCAGCCTGAATCGAGCTCAAGCATACGTTATGCAAGTTGCTTCACGAAATATCACCCCGGGTGGAATACTGTTATTACAAAACTGCGCTGTTATCAAACCGGTGCTCGTGTGGCCAAGTTGAAGCTGGACACTTTGTATAGCAATTGTTACAGTAAGTTGTTTGTCAGCACAGATTCAGTACTCGTGCCTCCTCGCCAAGAGTTGGTACCTGTTTCGGCATAGTGAGCATAAACCGAAATGTAGTATGGTGTGACTACTTGATAATTGAGTGGGAGCGTATGCCCCAGGAACTGGTTGATCATTTCTGTATGAATTTTCACACAAATTTGCTACAAGTTCAAGCATGTGGAGGAGGTAATAGATTTAATGCATGATTCTGTTTGTGTAAATGATTACTACTTTGATTTCTGTATTTACAGTCCGTTGATTATTGGGATACTAGGCAGGGGAGGTGGTAAATTGAAGGCTATACTGCTTATAGGTCGGTGGCAGCTATTCCAAAACGGGTGCCAACTCTTGGCGAGGAGGCACGAGTATAGGAGCCATGTTAAAACACCATGAAAAGTGGTATTTTTTTATCAGATTGACTATCTCCGAGCGGGGCCCCAATCCCCATATGAGGGGGCATAGCCTTCTCATACCGAGATCAGAACCCCGCACGGAGATAGTCAATCTGATAAAAAAGTACCGTAAACAATTAAGACATTCCTTTAATTATTATTAAAAACACCAAGGCCTGAAACCATCCCGCCCGCCCGCCTGCCCACCCGCCTGATTCTAGTTAGTAATTATGCCACTTAAAGTCAAACTCGATGACTTACCCTTAATTTTTCGTCTCCTCGCCGCAACCCCCCTCATTGCATTCTATCAGGAGCAGTGTTCGCAAGCGGCCAGTCCGGCCAGGCTTGAGGTCCAGGGCGGCCGGTCTGGGTTTCTTTGGTGACCGGCCGGGCCTGACTGCAGGCCATAGTCCGGCTTTAGTGACCTATCTGACCGGGTCTGGCCGGACTGTAGATATCTGTGGGCATCTTCAGATATCAGTGGTGCACAGACACAATATTTACTGGTCAGGTGGCATATGCCAAAAGCCTACCGGTGCCCCCAGGCATCCACGTAGCCTATAGGCTTCACCAAAACCTGGCCTACAAAGTCCAGGTCAGTTTCACTTTGACCTGGCCGGGCCGGACTATGCATCTGCAGGCTATCTGCAGGCCGGCCTGGCCGCCTGCGAACGCTGATCAGGACCTTCATCTCCTTTACCACTTTTCCTATCTCCTCCTTACCCCTCTATGGCCTCAAGGGTCAGAATTGCCGTCCTCAAAACAAGTCCTTGGGTCAGAACATCCTCGATACCAAGCTCGGTAAGCTTATTATCTGTAGTGACAAGGTTCTTGTTAATATTGTCAAGCTGATTACTGACATTGGTGAATTGCCTACCGATGTCGGTGAACCGGTTATCAATACCGGTATATGTCCGAGAGGCATACATTTCTTTTTGGATATCCCAGCGGCCAAGGCGTGCATCGGCAATCACCAAGGCGGTTCCTCCAAAGCCAGCAGTGAGAGTCGGGTTCTTTGACATCCATTCTGGGGAGCACAAGATTGGGTTAATTTGTAGCCCACTACTCAATTTCCACAAATATCCGGAATAAAAACTTACTTCCCAACCTCTGTGGCTTATCTTTCAGGAAGGTCCAGGTTCTTTTTAAACGAACGAATCTCGTAGTACTGTAGCAGACATTCTATCACCTTGTTAGCCTTGTAAAGTAAAAGTGAAGTTTGTATCTGACCAAGTCTAGTCTTGTGCGGGGAGAGGAGATCGAGGAGAAGAATTCTATTGATGAGAGCTGGCGTTGCTAGGCCTCACGTTGCTGCACCGAGAAGAAGAATAAAGGGGGAAGGGGAGGTTTTCTGGGTCAAATGCGGACTTGCAGAGCTAGTGTTACCTTGCTGGCGGCCAAATTTTCATATCTGGCTAAGAAAACAAGAGACGCGGCTCTAACGTAGTGCCAGTACAGGTATACGTACCCGTGCCTTTGTGGGATGCCGTGGGATGTGATAGTGCGGGAAACTGCGATTCCGGGGGATTCGGTAGATTCCCAAGAGGGGGGAGGAAAGCTTGACGGAATGCATGTATTGGGGTACTCGGGTACTGGTACTGTGCTGGCAGTATGGATCCTTGGTTATTGAGAAGGGAATTTCTCAACTTGGGGGACGGAGGGACAACCAAATTTTTTATCTTATCAGACCCACGTGACTAATATATCTATCGGCCGCACTCGTAAATTGTCGGGGTAAAGTGCGATGAGTGCAGCAATAAGTGCTCGGGGGACATGAATGAATGGTACCTTTACCAGTACAAGTGCCATTGGACGATAACTGCACCCCCCAAGTACAGTAGTTCATCTGTCAGTAAGTGTGATATTTGAAAATCCTGCCATTGTTACACAAGCACTCATCTAGTGAAAGAAGAAAAAAAAACTGTTTCGTTTTCCGACACTTTATGCCAGACATAGGTACGTACCGCGATCGTCAAGTGCGGTAGGTACCGGTGCTCGAGTACCGTAGTATTCCGTTTCCTAAGCTTCACCCACGGAATTATCGGATACCATACGCTATTGGGACATCACTCATTTTATGAAATTTCACCGCTCCTCATTTTGGGCTTTTGCTCCACCAAACGAAGTGAGCCTAACTTCCTCTGGTAACTATGTTTTACTGTGAAATGGCATCATATCTCTAGAAGGATATGAATAGAGCACTGTGCGAAAAAGGGGGGAAGAAAAAGAAAAAGAAGCACGGTACCGGTATTGAGATGCCCAACACTCTGTCTATATCTGCCCCTGGCGATGTTGGAAAAAAGAAACAAGCTTTGGATACCGGTGCATACCGGTGCTCGAGTGCGTACCCGTATGATACCCGTAGAAATATGAGTGGTTCTTGGGATATAAGAGGAGGGCCGGTACTGCATGAACGCATCTGGGTGATGATGGACTTCAACACGAGCGTTGAGATTGTTCTTTACCCCGTCGGACTCTTGGGGAGAAACTGTGAAGGTGATGGTGTCTGCCTGGGTTTTACGGGTTTAACGGTAGGCTGCTCATTCTTTACACTGGTATTCGACTCGCGCATCGGATGCTCCTGGAGTCCAGGTGGCTGGCCGGGACTTGAAACGCTCTGCAGATTTCTCTTCTTTCTTTCTCTTTCTCTTTCGCTGGAACAATCGTGCTATGTAGCACGGCCGCTAATCCGGTGCGGCCAATACCGTTAGGTGGAGAGGCGCCACGGAGCTCGCGCTCATGTCGAAGGATGACTCTCATCGTCGGAGCACCCACCCGGGCAAACAAAAACATTACGATCTGCATTGAGCTCAACTCCTCGCTGACTCATAGAACTGCCGATAGAATCCTAAGGTTCGGCTTATCGCGGGTTATTGCCGAGAGAGCGAAACTATCTTTCTGTTGCGATGAATCATCCAAGGCATGATGACGGATGTCAGCAGTAGGTAAAAAGTACCAGGAGTCATGCACTCGAGTACTGTACTCGTGCTATTGCGGACGGGTACTGGCATTATGGATACCCGCATATATCTCAAGTTTTAGCTGATCTCGGCGCTACTGCGATTCACTACGCGACTGGCACTGTACGAGTACTGTGCTCGT
This sequence comes from Tuber aestivum, assembly GCA_900010015.1. Lineage (NCBI taxonomy): Eukaryota > Fungi > Ascomycota > Pezizomycetes > Pezizales > Tuberaceae > Tuber > Tuber aestivum. The sequence goes on from LN890985.1 coordinate 522,486, forward strand.
ACAGGTAAATGACAGGATCACGTTGAGCAGGGTTTCTCAGGTCATTATTGGCGAGAATGGGTGTTTCTATCATGAATCGGCGGCTACTGTACCGCTGGCGGTTATAGTTGTTATGGATTCGGAAATACTTTCGTTCTCCGTGTAACCAAGCCGTGAGAGAGAGAATCTGGCTCATACGGTACCAGTGCCGGTACTGGTATTGTGAAAGCTAACCAAGGTGTCTCGGTCTAGAATGTGCTCGAGTATAGTGCCGTACCGGTGTGGCGGTCCTCAGTCACTGCGCCCCATCCCTGAGGTTGGGAAAGGCGCTGTCCGCCTTCCTGCCGCAGGCAAGCAGGTGGCGCATTGAAAGATCGCCGTACCGGTAACCTACAGTATAGCGAGAGTTCCTAGATACCGGTTGACCGTGCATACAGTAATATGTTACCGTAGCTGTGCGGGTACGGCGGGGTTTTTGTCTGGTTTCCGATTTTATAACATGCCGTTTTCGAATTTGGCGCTCCTGTATTTTTTGCAAGGCCGTTTGTGTGCATTCGTCTACGTACCTATGGGAGATTGGGGTCTTGAGGAGAGGAAGAGGATTCGGGACTCTGAGTCTGTTTGTCGGTACTGGAATACTGGTTCCGGATTGTCGTGAGCGTGATATCTGTGCCGACCCTCTAGCGTGACTTTTGGTATCGATACTTTGGAAATGGCCGTCGCTATTCCGGTCCATCGAGTGCTGCCAAAGATATCCGGATACCCTTGGCGCCAAGTGTGCGCACACTTATGAAAAATCCGCGAGTGTAGTGGTGCTTTTCAGTCACTACTCTTCACTCGCACCAGCAAGATTGTCAAAATTGGTTTTGGGGAGCTGACTAGCAGGGTGGTAACAGATGTTATGGTAATGATGTGAACCTTTCCGGAACGGATGCTTCACACGAGGGGGTATATACAATGATGAGAAGGTTTTATTTCTTGAGGTTGTTGTTTGCCCCCTCCCCTCTACCAATACTACTCCATTTTAGCAAAACAAACACCACTTACGGAACTCGGGCCCGTGTTTCGCGCCTTTCATATTGGCTATCTTGGGTATTTACTGGCACACCCTGATGATACATGGGCCCTCATGCCGCCACGGGCGACATCAAACATGAAATTTTAGTGTTGGTTGACGAGCAGTGGTTTATGTGTGTCATGCATCACCCGAGACCAGGGAGGGGTTGGATTACCTCACTACAGTGAAGGTTTTTCGTTTCCCAATTTCTTTTATCCGGTGTTTAGCGCTGGGATTGGAGTGATGAGCATCTCGTTCATTCATCACTCGGTGCCGGACGATCACTCGCAACTGTACTGCTTTGTATGGTACGTCCTGGGGATACTGCAGCACTATTTGGCGTGTCCATTTTTTTTTCTTTTTTCAATTTAAGGTGGAGAGGTGCTGGTAAGAGTACGGCGCTCGGTTCCTAAGGAAGTTGTCACGGATTGTTTGGCACAGTTCGTTATCCAGGTGTGGGATAAACGGTTAAAGTATCGTAGGTGACAGTGTCCAGAATGAGAATAGCACAGTTTGTACGTGAGGGGTCCCTGGTTCCGCGCTGGTGCTCATGGCGGGCTCGCGTCTACAAATTTGCGCATACCACCTTCGGGTGGAGGAGTAAGATACGCTGATATGAGGTCTTCTATTGTCTAAATGGGTGTTACAATGTACTTGAACTTTAGTATCATCTCTGTGATGTCTATCCTCTCGCAAATGAAGTGCTAAAGGCTAAAGGCCACACAGCAGCTTAAGGAGCCAGAATCCGCATGAGGAAGAAAATGATAACCTAACGAAAGTAAAATGTAAAAGAAATGGTATGCACATATATCAACGAGTGCTTGTCCTCTTCGCTCTGTTGTATTCGGAAAAAAAAACTGGCGCAATAGGAATATCGGTACATACAGCAGGGGAAATGCGTATGCCAGTGGGCAATGCACATACATCATACCACTATACATACGTCATACCATTATACATACGTCATACCGTTATACATATAATACATCATACCACTGAGGCAGACCGCCCAATAAGGTCGGATACTGGTACGTTGATAGGTGGTCATTTTGGGTTGCGATGCTAACTTGTAGCTTTCACGCGCTATATACCCCATTGGGCACCCTGTGCTTCCCCATGGGACATCCCGGTTTTACTAGGAGCTTAACATATCTCTCGGGCCAGCCAGGAACTTGAATCCCTCAGGCGTGTGCCCCATCTCGGATCATCTCCAGTGGCTACCGACGGAATGTTCAATTGCTACTAGGCTACGTCATTCTTCAGGGCTACGACTTTTTTTTGGAGAAAGAGTGGGGGGGAGGGGAGAGGGACAGGCAAGGATCCGATATATGGCTTTTTGTACTGGACCCTGTGTTCTCCGCCCTCGCCTCCCCGTCCCTCTCTGAGGACGGTATTTTTTTTTTAATACACTCCAGGGGAATTAATCTTTGTCGGGGAGGGGAATAGGGCTCGTGTTATCTTGTTTTAATTTGTGTATCCGCAAGGCTGGAGCTAGAAGGGATAGATAAGCTGGAGTGAGGAGGCCATTTCAGATGGGGTATTTAAGGCGGAGGTCTAGAGGGGGGACTTGATAAACGAGAGAAGACAGACCAAACACCTTGGCCACAGATTGTCGGCCGCGAGATATCTACCTATTTAAAGCATTGACACAATAGGAATGCTGGTGGACGAGAGAGATGCGAGGGAAGGATAAGGGTGTCTGGGGAAGTCACTTACCGGACATATACAACCATGGGGACTTTAGACAGCTTAAGGCGATGATAGATGAGTGATAGAGGGGTACAAAACCATTCAGAGCCCATAGAAATCCCTCCGAGGCACTGATGGCTTTCAGGTCGGGAGCCGCCAGCATAGAAATATGGTAGGTTAGGGTCAGAGGAGTGGTTCTGATTTTTGCCGGTGAGTTGCGGTTTGCACCTTACTGTGTTTGCCCTTCAGTCATGTTTGAGTCCGCAGAGAGGGTTTGTAATGATCCGTCTCGGAGTTCTAGGCTCTGCTAGGCTCTACTGCTAAAGTCTCAATATGATAACATGTAACTTAGTGTACACTAAAGGAAAGCTCTGGGTGGCACTAGAAGCAAATAGTTTAGATGAGCAACACCCCCGACTCTATGTCCCAAAAATACGGGTGATCACGTATGAACTCACCAAGCTTGAGCCGTTTCGTGTCATACACTACGGTATAAAAAAAGACTCAGAAAGGCCCGTAAACGACGAGGACCGGTGGTATCATATTAGGGGCGTATGATAGATCACTATCGTATCCCATCCAGAGGCGGTGGGAACCCTACCCTAGAGCAAACCTGAAAACCTAGCTGAAAGAGAATATCCTATAAAGAAAAAAAGTTCCCTATTAGGGCTCTTCAGTTCCTCGTAGGGCTTTTCAGTTCCTCGTAGGGCTACCCGCACATTGACTCCGTATAAATTCCACCCACTTCCACCAGAGCTTTCCCCTCCCCGCCACACACATCCAATTCCGCCAACACGCAAGCTTCAACTTTCCTAGTTCGACTGCAAAAAAATAAATCGGGAAAAATGAAGTATATGAAAAACGGAAATCCCGTGGTCTGGGATATTTACCGCCGTGCGAGGTATGATGTACCCTTCCCCATGGGACTCCTCTCGGCCCGATCGAACAAAATATTTCGTAAAGGATCCAACGAAGGCTGACGAGAGTGAAATCTGGTGGCAATGGAAAGCGTTTGCGTGGCCCTCATCGATGCTCTTGACGAACTTGTCGAATCGGGCAAGATCACCCACTCTTTGGCTCGCAGAATCATCTACAATTACGATGTCTCTGTTCAGGACAATATCGAAAAGTGCGGTGTTGAGATCAAATTGAAGGTATATATGTGCTCCTCCTCCCCCCACATGCAGCCTGACTATTAGATCTTCGGGATCAGCTCTGAAAAAAATCAAAATAGGCCAAACTCTTGGACTACAGGTTTGTCGATTCAATCTGGTGGTTCAATCTCAAAAACATCGTCATCTCGAAGGGCCCCTTGGTAAAACGCCGTTCTGGGACAGAGGTGGCCCGATTTGAAGGCCCGCTGCGTGTCATTGCTGTTGGCTATGACGCCACCGCAAAGAACGTGAAGAACAGGGTCCCCGGCCATAATATGTTCGAGGGTGAGGGTCATCAGGGTTGATGGGGCTTGTGGGATTGGGGCATGAGCGATCTAGTCAGGGTAGTCTGTGTCTTTTTAGTCCAGCTTGGGGGTAATTGATTTGTTCGTCGCCTTTTTAACTTGATTCAAACCAAATAACCTTACTTGCTCATTTGTTTCTATTTTTCCCCCTCTATTCGTGACTATGGGAATGGGTTTCAATGTAGTGTATTGGGCGAGCGGATTGTCAGGGCTGGTTGTAAGGTATATTCAAGATTGATCCATCGGCATTCGCTCGGCCCTCGCAAAATTTCGGCACTCCGGACGAATGGTCTCTTCGAGATCTCCCCCTTTCTGCTTGCCGGACCTCAATAGCTCTGCAAACACAAAAGCCAAAGTCCTTTCTCTGACACTTGTTTCCTCACTATCCGGTCACCTAGCTTGCGAAGGGAATTGCATGGCAGTCACCGGGGAAATCATGGAAATGCGTAGATTAAGGGGCCAAGGCACGGAGAAATCTCCTTAGAATTTAAGCGAGTGAGTGAACGTGAAGATAATTGCCCCATGAAAAGTGACTGGCAATGAGAGTCGCGCACTTGAGCAGGATCTGACGAGGTCCTGAATTTTAAGGAACGGTATGGTTGCCCCTCGTCCCAATCAGCTAGGTATGCCCGGTGGATCCGCGGATGGCGTATAATAACGTACAGCACGCCCGGACATGTTTTCTTGCGCACACGTATCGCTCCCTTAAGGCCTCCCGTCCAGCGGGATTACATATAGGTACCTCTTACAGGCCTCCTTTTGTTTTCTCTTCTTTCCTTCCATCTTCTGGGATACAAGTTATCGGTCCCTCTTCAGCATCAAATAATGGGCATCATTTATTTACTCACAGTGTGTCACTCGATTCGTTTGAGCGGGGAGATAATGTCCCAAGTCCACGCTGTGATTGCTGAAGAGATTTTATTTTTATCTCCAGCTTGGCTTCTATCGCCGTCCCAGGTATTTTTATTTTGTGGGGAATGTCCTACTGGTTTCCTCTGAATCTATCGCCAGGCATTAACACCCAGCCTGGTTGAGGCCTCCCACAAGCCTTCCTCCGATGGCCACGGTGTGTCCTTTGGGACCAAGGCTCAGGGCAGCACTGCCGAAGCACACACCTAATCTTTTCCATCCAAGGATCCAGGACCTCGGATACCCAAACAAAGTTTCAGCGGATATTGGATGCGTTTAATACGCGAGCAAACACAACCGGGACAATGTTCTAAGCAGAACCTGATAATAATGATCCCATGGTCCGACAGTTCAACCGCAATCTCGGTGCTCCCGGGCCTGGACCGAGCCTCTGTCTGTATCGGTTATTAGCCCCTCGGGGAAACAACATACCGGGTCGGATTAACAGACCATCCTGACAGCAGAGTGTGTTAGCCTGGGGAAGTTCGCCGGAGCCGGAAAGAAGGCGATTTGAACAGGTGCGAAGAATGCTGCATAATGTGCGTAATCACGAATACCGTAGCATGTGTTCGCACGTCGCTCGAGTGCCGATAGCCCTCGGACCCCTCCCTCCGTGTGCGTCGCCAGCTGGCGGATTACACAAAGTCATGGCCGCTCACTCGGGGTATGCTGAACTAGTGCATGCAGTCCAGATAAGCATCTCGCCGAGCTGGCTGGTTGATAAGGGGACAGCGGGTAAAAAATCGCGCTCTTCGAGTGATAATCTCATCGCCAAGAAATAATTGCGACAGCCTTACTTTTTGGATCGGGCGCCAGCATCACGCTTGGGACAACTTTATTTATGCGCCGGATTTTAGTGGGAATGTGTTGGTGAGGCGCTGAATCGCACATATTTTTGGACAGCCCGATCGGGAGTGACTTTCCACAGCTGAGCCTTGTTCGTGCTCTGCTAGCCGCCAAGAAAGCGGGCGAGGGCCTCGAAATTGCATGCGATGGGGGAGCCCTTCTTTTCCATGGCTGCCTTTGCTTGAGTCATTCACCGGGAGGGGCTGCTGAGTGCTTCAACCCCGCCTGTGAAATATCAACCCTATCGTACTTTCCATAATACCGTACAGACACTGTAGACAGACAGACGAAAGAGCCGCAAATAGACGCACAACACAGACAGAGCGAACACGAGCGAACACGATACGATACTGAGATATGGCAAACTCATGGAATTACGACAAGCGAGAGGATAGTCGTTATGCCGGGTACAGTGATGAACCGGACTCTCCAGTCTCCCCAAACTTTTACAACACAAACTTCACTCCTCCTGGGTCGGGCTATTCAGACGCCCCGAGATCTGGCTACAACCAACCTCCACCAACATACCCACCACCGTCATACCCAAACCAAGCATCAGTATGGCCCCCTCCTCATACCTCACCATCTCGCACCCTGCTAACAGGTTAGGAATATCAAAACCCGAACACCTATCTAAGCCCTGGCGCGCAAGGTTATCTCCAGACGTTTGGCGGAACGTCCGCTCAAGTTCTTACCCACTCCCGGCCCTCTTCTGAACATGGAGAATATCCGTACGACACCGGTACCGTCGCTGTTAGCAATTACTCGAACTACGACCCACCGCTGAGCTATGACCCCACAAACCCACCGCCAGGGGGTGATCGTGGCCTGGGGTCCGCGCTGGTGGGTGCGGCGGGCGGACAACTCATGCATCACTCTGGAGGATCATTCTTGGGCGCGGCGGTCGGGGCGGCAGCAGCTAACGTTATCGGATTCGAGATAAAGAAGCACAGGAAGAAGAAGAAGAAGGAGAAGACTAAGGAGAAGAAGGAGAAGGAGAAGAAGGAGAAGAAGACGAAGAAAGACAAGTACGAGAAAAACGAGAGGCATGAGAGACACGAAAAGAAGGAGAGAAGAGAGAAGAAAGAGGGGCGCCATCGACACGATTCCTCCAGCTCGAGCTCTGGCAGTGGAGCCTATCACACGCATAGCCATGCCAGTAGCCACTCGCACAAACATCGTAGCAGTCGCCGGACACATGGTGGGAGCGTGGACGAGAAGAAGGGTGGGGTGTTGAGCGGGTTATATGCCTATGGTTATTCGACGGGTGGTGGGCATGCCTTCAGCGGGAGAAGGGGCGGGGGGGGTAGGTTCAGGAAATCTAGACATCATTCGAGGCACGGAAGCGTCAGTAGTTATACCTCCAGTTCGAGCTCCAGCCCCAGCTCGTCATCGTCATCGTCGTCGTCGTCCTCTTCTAGCGACTCCGATTAATCTGATACCGTGGTGTTCTGGATCCCTTCCTCCTCTTTTCTATGGACGCAAGTGGGTGTTTAGCGATTCAATCTCGTTTTTCCAATATTTTTTTTCCATGAACATTTTTTTCCCCTCTCCGTTCCCCAAATCCCTTTGGACATGGTGCATGGAATTTATGGGATTGAGTTGGTCGGTTGGTCGGTTGGTCGGTCTGGTACCGGTGCGGGGGCATGGCCTTTTTTATATATTATCCAACTTATTTACTATTATTATTATTATTATCATTTTCTATCCCTACTCGTGACATGTCCGGTTTCCCAATTCCCGAGTGAGCTTGCAGTATCGCCGTTTTCGCTCCATGATATCTTATTTACTTGTTTAATATCACCCTCGCACAGCGTACTGTACGGTAATCCACGGAAACCCATGATGACAGCTGTACCGGTATCGTACTTGTACTTGTACTGTGATGTGCCCACCACCGTTCGAATATTACTGTGCCTGCCGGCTCACCGTACTCGTACATGTACGGGTTACAGAATACAGTACCGTACTGGGACAGCACAGCACTCTGCTCGATCACTGCTACGCCTTGCCTTACCCGCATCCCACTACGCTTCAAAGAAGGCGCACCCGTTCCATGCGTCCACAGCCCCTTCCTTCCTTCCTTCCTTCCTTCCTTCCTTCCTTCCTTCCTTCCCTCCTTCCACCTGCCGGCAGTCTCGCACTCCAGCTCAAATCCCTGCAAGGGCATAAAAACTTAGTCGCACTCGTACAGTATGATACAGCATTTTTATCACACACTTTACCTGAATCCCAACCAACACAGCCAAGCACTGCGTGAATTTTCACCTTTTTTTTTTTTTTTTTTTTTCCCCTTTGCGAAGGAGGGAGGGAAGGAAGGAGGGAAGGAAGGGAGGAAGGGAGGGAGCGTCCCACCGCGGGTTTTCGCAGGATGTTGCGGTATCGTGTACAGTACGGTACCGTACCGCTTTTGCAGATACTGTACTCTACTGTACCGTGTCGTATCGCATCGCATCGTGGCACGGGTGGGTGGGTACTCGTACAGTAGGTGGAACCCTTCCTAGTATGCGTAGGCGGAGCGATTGGACACTGTGCTATGGGTATCTGGGGGTATCGATTGGAATCTGTTGGCTGGATTTTTTTTTTCTTCTTCCAACTTTTGTAATATGACGGGTGGTATGAAAATTTGATTGATGGTATCGTACGGTATGCAAGATTAGATGGTATGGATCTAACATGCCGGTATCTATGGGATGGTATGGTGTCTAGCGTGGGGATTGGGGTGCGGTATGGTAAGTATGGAAGGGTAGGTACCGGTAAGGTACGATGCGGCAGTTGAAGGATAGGTTGGGTTAGTTTTGGGGGGGGTATTGGGAGAGTTGGTTGTGGTGAGTGACTGTGGGGGTTTTTTTTTGCTGGTTTACCTGGGGATATGAATGTCGTACTCGAGTACTGGATGGATAAATTTACATTATAATATTATGAAGGAGTATGAGATGATACTCGAGTACTATGGGAGTGATATTATTACGCTATCATACCTCAGGATACCGTAAGCGAATAACGGGCTTGGGTCACAATCCATTTGCGGCATTAGTCCGGTATTCTACATATAAAGAACCATATTTAAAGTTTTTTCCTCCAGTTTTTTTCTTTCTTTTCAATCGCTTACTGTGCCCGAGTAGCTTACTCAAGGACCAGTCCGCTTAAGTCCTAGTCAGCAGAAAGTACCACTCCGCTTTTTTCCCCCCCCGTTATCGATATGGTAAGGTACGGGGGTGAGATTCGTGATTGCTTGCGCGCCCATAGTTCTCCATCCGGATTGTGGGGGTGAGAGTGAGAGTGAGAGTGAGACTGTTGGGGGAGGAGACGAGACTAGGCTACCGTCCTGTGCGAGTGGAAAGTCCGGGGGAGGCGGAGGCGGAGGTGAGAAGTCATCCTTGGAAGGTGGAAGCTACGGGTTTTGGTACCGTGCTGTGGTGTTGAGGTTGAAGTGGGTCGGTTACTCGTAGTTACCGGTGGCAGAGGTGAACACGTAGGGTAGGGTAGGGTAGGGTCGGGGGTGAGATTGACTTGGATGGGCAATGACTGGAGGAGCTAGAGTGGGTGAATTGAAGGATGATTGAGTGATGGGAGAACGAGAGTTTGGTTACACCCTTCCTTCCCTCCTGCCCCAAGCTTGGGTACGGGTACTGGTACTCGAGTACCGTAGGTACGGCACTTTCGTTTGGCCTTGTTCGTGTCAATGAACCCTTGCTTTGTGGCAGGGAGGGAAGGAGGAAGGGAAGGAGGGTTTGAGCCCCCCCTTTTTTTTTTCAACATTTGTAATTCACGCGTCGTTCTCCGCCATACTCGTGCCAAGGTTGTGACTAAGCGTCACAACCTGGGCACGAGTAGGGTTCTGTAGCTTGGAGTTACATGTACAGTACTTGTACGTGGATGCTACGGTGCGCTGGTCATTGGGATGTACTTGTACAAGTATCACAGACTAACTGGGGAGTGTTGGTGTTGTTGACTTCCGGCACCGCATCGACCCTAGCCGCCGCACATGTTGTACTCGAGTACTTGTACAGTAATACAGTTTTGAACCGTACCGTACGGAGTACTCGTACCCGCGGACTTGATCACCCCGATACTGTGCCTTTTCAGGGACACATATATATAAGTCAGCGCAAGTCAGTAAATTACCCACCCTCTATCGTCGGTCCGCTGGAGCGAAAAGATTTGGAAGCTCTACGAGTATCGTGGGAATTTTCTGCTTGCTCGTTTGTGAGAAAAGGTTTTTTTTCTTTTCCCTTCCCTTTCATTAATCGACACTTTCTCCCTCTCACACCGCGCACGCTTTTTCCATTTTTCCATTTGTCGGTCCTTATTTCTTGGCCTCGACTGGACGAAAGGATGGACGAATGAATGAATGGATAACAAAGTTCGGCGGCGAGGTGTTTCGCCTCATTATTCTCGAACTTCTCCTGATTCAGGCATTTATGCGGGTGGGTCGTGTCGCTGAAAGGGGGATGTGGGTGTTTCCAAATTTGGGATTGGAAGCGTAGGGTGGAAGAGACAAGGGATCTCTGACTTGCGTCCCGCCAGGACAGGGAAGGCGCTATTGAAAAAAAAAAAGGGAAAAAGAAAAAAAAAAGGTTGTTGATTTGATCTTACATTCTGCACGATAATTTAGATTTAGATGGGTTGTTGCCGGCCGTTGCCTCTTCCTTGTGTATCCTTTTTTGTTTTTACCCTACCGGTACTGTACGAGTACTCTGCTAGTAAGTAACCTGCTAGCGTTGAGAGATAATACTTGGGGGAAACACTGGATAGTCTCCCCGTAATCGAGGATGCTCTGTACTCGAGCATCCTTTCTCCTCTTCTTTCCACTTTCTCAGTCGAGTCCGGGGTGGGTGAGCTGGGGCCAAAAGGAGCCGGGCTGAAATTCTGGGGAGAGAGAGAGGTGAAAAGAAAAGAAAAACTGGGGGGGGGGTGAGACTTCCAGAAGAAAGGTTGCGCGCTGTGCTGAGCTTTGACGGGGGTGACTAGGGGCCTAGGGGTGGGGGGCGGAGCTTGGTTGGTTAGAGTGCGAGGATGATGAAGTGAGCACAGCATATCAAAGAAAAAGTACGAGTACTATGCTCCAAAGCGAAGCAGAAAGTTCACGTCTGTGAGCAACGAGCGAGGATTGGCCATTTCGGGTACTTTAGGGTAATGCCGGTGCTGCACAGCCCACCCCTGCGGCGGAGGTGGGAAAATGTGCCAGGGAAGAAATTTTTTTGGACTTTTGTATTGGTGCTTGTACTGTACTTTACGTATTTTTCTCCTCTTCTCTCTCTCGCCCCACCGCCCCGTTCGAGTACGGGGGAGAATTGGATTTGATTCACCACACCGGGTATGATATCGCGTTCCTTTGGACTGGACGATGGATGGATGGAGTGAGGCAGGACGGGTTGGTTGTTCTGCATACCAACTTTTGGTCGAAGGGGTCCGGGTGTCACCAGCGCTATCGTAGCGAAGCGGAGGACGATGGAGCCACCGTGGCGAAGCAACACACGGACTGTGAGGGTTTCTGACATGGTGGGGAAAAGATGGAGAAGGGAAGACGCTAAGATAGTGAGCAGGCAAGAGGGAAAGATAAGAAAAAAAAATGTGAAGATTACGAATGAGGAATTGAGAGCATCGTGCATGTAACTTACTTGTAAATTAGGGATCCCCCAGGTTCAGAATTGGAAACTCTTACAGTATCCGTGTCATGAGAGTCGAGTTGAGTTGAGTCGATCTTGACACCGGTACGGTACGGTAAGTCGCTTGAGCAGTTGGCGTGAGCTCAACGAGGCGTTGGCGATGAACGACCCCCATAGGGAGAGGACAACACCCCATACCGACGAGCAATAAGACGGCCTTTCCTCTCCGTCCAGAGCGGGTTCCGATTCTCCTCCTTCATGATGCTTCTGCGCCCGTCGCCGTATTATTCTGTGACTATTTCCTGTCGATTTCCTGCGGCTTATCCTGGGCATCATACCGGTACAAGTACCGTATATCACGAAGTCAAGGTCCATCTTTTCCACGGGCGCCAACTCGGTCGAACAAACTATGCAAGACCCGGAAGTCAACCGAGACACTTCCACACCAGTGCGGGTAGAGTAAATTCCTATTGTTGGGAGCCCTCGCCTTGTCTATTCCCGGAAAACTTTTGTCGAGAGATCTGAGCAAACCGAGGCCAGATGGCCGTTCTGGGTTAGCCCTAGTAATTATCCTCCCATTATCATTTCCCCCCCACCACCATCACCCTAATTCTTTTTCTTTCTTTTTTTCTTTTCTTCTTCTCTCTCTTGTCATTTCCCTTTTCCTTTCCCTCTCTATTTTTTCCCCCTTCGCTTCCTCTCTTTCACCCACACGCACACACTCGCACAGAGAATTCTCCTTGCCGCCAGCGTCCTTTTCCTCTTTATTCAGCCCACCTTCTCCTGAACACACACACCTTCTCGAAACTCGGATATAAGAGTCTTCTCGCTCCCAGTGCCTGCACTTCTTTCCTCCTTTTTCCTCCTCCATACACCATCTCCTCTCCTTCTCTTTGAAAATAGATTTCCGGTTTTTTTTGTCGGGGTTTTTCTTCCTCTATAGACGGGAACGAACAGAAAACGCGGAGGACGCACTTCTACGCTGCACTAGCTTTTTGCTCTTTCTTTGCAAGATCAACAACTTGCCGCATCTTCACTGGAACGCTAAAGAATTTTCAGGGCACCATCGTCCCTAATCTTTTTTCCTTTTTTTCCTTTTCCCCCTCTGCGATAATTAGATCTTAGACTGCTTTTCGGTGTTTGATTTTTTTCTCTTCTTTTCCCTTTTCATCGATATACCATCCGATCCCTTTTAAACCCAGCGCAAATGGCCCCCGCTCTCGACACAATGACCCCCTCCGACGCCGTTGTCGCCTCGGAAAACCAAAAGTCCGTCAAGGTCCTGGATGAGCTTCTTCAGAAGTTGTCCGTTTCGAAGACAAAGGATGATGCCACCTATGCTGCCGAGAATTTGGCCACCTTCATTAATGGTCCCATTGAAGAGCATGAGGTTCCCACAAAGTGAGTTTGCTTGCCCTCTGGCGAGTCCGAAGGAGTTTGTTCGCTAACCACGGCCACTTAGGATCCTCAACCTGATCAAGAAGCAACTCGCAAACAAGAAGGACGCCCTCGCTAGAGAGCATGCTCTTACTGCCATTGCCGCCATCTGCTTGAAGCAGGTTTCTGCCGGTATTGAGCCTTACATCGTTTCCCTGCTCCCTAATGTTCTCGCCGCTGTTGGGGACAAGATCACCGCTGTTAAGAAGGCCGCCGAGACTGCTTCCCTGAAGATTGTTGGCACCATCAACCCCAACGCTGTCAAGGCCGTTCTTCCCGCCATCTCCCACTCGATCACCAAGGCCCAGAAATGGCCCGAGAAGATGGCCGCCCTCAAGTGCCTCGATGTTCTCGTCGAGACCGCCCCCGGCCAGACCGCTCTCCGTCTCCCCGAGCTCATCCCCACCGTCTCCGAGGCCATGTGGGACACCAAGCCCGAGATCAAGAAGGCTGCCCGTGCCGCCATGGAGAAGCTTTGCTCTCTCATATCCAACAACGATATCAACCGATTTATCCCCGAGTTGATCAGCTGTATCGCCAAGCCTGAGAAGGTTCCCGAGACGGTCCATCTCCTCGGTGCTACCGTTTTCGTTGAGAACGTCCAGGCACCCACTTTGTCCATCATGGTTCCTCTTCTCGAGCGTGGTCTTGCCGATCGTGACACCACCATTAAGCGAAAGGCTGCCGTTATTGTCGACAACATGTGCAAGCTTGTCGATGATCCTCAGATCGTTGCCCCCTTCTTGCCCAAGCTTATGCCCAACCTCCAGAAGAACTATGACAACATAGCCGATCCGGAAGCTCGTGAGAAGACCAAGCAGGGTCTCGATACTTTGACCCGGGTTGGTGACGTTAAGGACGGCAAGATACCCGAGATCTCCGCCGCCGGGGATCCCAAGGTTATTCTCGAGATCGTCAAGGCTGTCTTGTCGAGCAAGAAGGATCTCGTTGCCAAGTTTGAGCCTATTCTCGCTTACATTGCTTCTATCGCCGGTAGCTTGGTTGACGAGAGGGAGAACGAGGTCCTTATCTGGACCGAGCACACCGTCCCATACTTTGCCGCCTTCTTGCCCGAGGGTGAGGCACAGGGTACCGCTGAGACTTTGAGGAAGCGTGCTGCCCCCGGTGTCGCTGAGGAGGAGGCTGATGAGGATGATGAGGAGGGTGAGGACCTCTGCAACTGCACATTTAACTTGGCCTACGGTGCAAAGATCTTGTTGAACCAGACCCATCTGCGACTGAAGAGGGGCCAGCGTTACGGTCTTTGTGGGCCCAATGGTTCTGGAAAGTCCACCCTCATGCGCGCCATCAACAACGAGCAGGTTGAGGGTTTCCCCAAGAAGACCGAGGTCAAGACTGTCTTCGTTGAGCACGATCTCGACTCTGCCGATACCGAGAAGACCGTCGTTGGATGGACATACGATAAGCTCGCTGAGACTGGCTCTGGTGTTTCTGTTGAGGACATCAAGACTAAGTTGGGTGAGTTCGGTTTCCAGGAGACTATGTTTGATGCTCCCATCACCTCTCTTTCCGGCGGTTGGAAGATGAAATTGGCTCTTGCCCGTGCTGTGTTCGAGAACCCCGATATCCTTCTTCTGGATGAGCCTACCAACCACATGGACAGACAGAATGTCAAGTGGCTGGAGCAATATTTGATCAACTCTCCTTGCACATCCATCATTGTCTCGCACGACTCCGGTTTCCTCGACAACGTTGTACAGCACATCATTCATTATGAGCGCTTCAAGCTCAAGCGTTACAGGGGTAACCTCAAGGCCTTTACCGAGAAGGTTCCTTCCGCCAGGTCTTACTATGAGCTCGGTGCATCCGAGATCAACTTCAAGTTCCCCGAGCCCGGGTACCTTGAGGGTGTCAAGACCAAGGCCAAGGCCATCGTCCGTGTCTCCAAAATGAACTTCCAGTACCCCGGTACCTCCAAGCCCCAGATTCGTGACATTACCTTCCAGTGCTCTCTCGGATCCCGTATTGCTGTCATTGGTCCCAACGGTGCCGGAAAGTCTACCTTGGTCAATGTCCTTACTGGTGAATTGATCCCAACCAGTGGTGACATCTACACTCATGAGAACATCCGTATCGCCTACATCAAGCAGCACGCTTTTGCCCATATCGATAACCACTTGGAGAAGACTCCTTCCGAGTACATCCAATGGCGTTTCCAGACCGGTGAGGATCGCGAGACTATGGACCGCGCCAATACCAAGATCACCGATGACGATGAGCAGGCCATGAACAAGATCTTCAGGATCGAGGGCTCCCAGAGACGTGTCATCTCTATCTCTTCCCGAAGAAAGTTCAAGAACTCTTACGAATATGAGTGCTCGTTCACTCTCGGGGAGAATGTCGGACAGAAGGGAGAGAAGTGGATTGTCATGTCCACCTCCGACAACGCTTGGATACCCCGCACCGAGCTCATCGCCTCCCACGCCAAGATGGTTGCGGAGATTGATCGTGCCGAGTCAATCAAGGCTGGTCAGTTCCGTCAGCTCATCCGTAAGGAGATTGAGGCCCACTGCGCTCAGTTCGGTCTCGACGCTGAGCTTGTCTCTCACTCTCACATGAAGGGTCTCTCTGGCGGTCAGCGTGTCAAGGTCTGTCTTGCCGCTTCGACATGGCAACGCCCCCATCTTATCGTCCTTGACGAGCCTACCAATTATCTCGACAGAGATTCACTAGGCGCCTTGTCCCGCGCTCTCAAGGCGTTCCAGGGTGGTGTTATCATCATCACGCACAGCGAGGAGTTCACGAAGGATCTCACTGAGGAAGTGTAAGTTTTATTCCTGTCTTATCTGTGAATGATTGACCGAATGCTAATATGTGTTTAATAGTTGGTCTGTTCTTGACGGAAAAATGACGCCTTCTGGACACAATTGGGTTCAAGGTCAAGGTGCTGGTCCTCGTCTCGAGGACAAGGCAAATGAGGAGGATGTTTTTGATGCCATGGGTAACAAGGTTCAGGGTGGTAAGAAGAAGAAGAAGCTCACTTCCTCTGAACTCCGCAAGAAGAAGAAGGACCGTATGGCGAGGAGAAAGAAGGGTGAGGAGGTTTTCTCCGATGAAGACGAGTAATCTATAGGGGAGCTGTCTCGAGTTTTTCTTGTTTTCTGGCTCGGTTGTTTCTTCTTGTTTTTTTTTCCCTTTGTCGTCGGCCATGATAATGATGAAAAGTGGGGTTTCGGGTTTTTTCTTTCATGTTTACGGATGGTGGGCTTGTGTGGTTTTTTCCTGTTATTTTTCTTGTTTCACCATTCTTATGATAGAGATAAACTGGTTCTATTAATACAAGTACATGATGGAGGTTGTTTCAATTGTTGTCCCGTTGGAGTTTTTGTTTTGTTTTTATCGTCTACAAGTAGACGTGAATTTGTTTGCCCCCGGTACGGTGATTCAAAGAGAAAAATCGGTGGTCGTGAGATGGGTGGTTGCACACGCACCTGTGAGATCTTGTTTACGGTTTCATCCTATCGCAGATATCCGGGCATCCCTGCATGCCCGCCTGTCTGTCTGCATTAACTTGCTAAGCTTTTGACCTGTGATACCACATTTGGAAAGTGGACTCGATGGTGGTGGGTGGATGCCGGACATGTGGTCGTCCATACAGCCATCCATCCATCCATCCATCCATCCATTACACTGGATTGTAGACTATGGTTGGGGGCATTTTTTTTCACTTCATTTTTTCGTTTCTAATTGAAAGAGGGGTGATTTGTCGAATCGGCACTATGCATATCATGGTGAGGTTCTTTTTTGGTTTTCGGCGTGGGGGGGGCTACTGTATGGTACTGTACGGCACAGTACCTTTATGGTTGGTCCGGAACGGGGAGAAGGATGAGGGGAGTATTTGAGTCGACAGAAGAGGGGAGTATCATAGTATGATACGTGTAGATTAATTTCAGTTATAGGAATCGGGGTTCTGTGAGTTTTCTCCTGCAATATCGAACACACCGCGGAATTCCAGATAGTTTATACATATCATTTGCCACTGGAGTATCCTGTAGACTATCGTACGGTACGGTTGACCACTGGTGGCCTGCGGCCGTTTAGAATTGGGCTCCCAGGGGTAGGGGCGGAGGGGGGGTGAGTGCTGTGCTGTGCTGTGATGTAGGTACGGTATGGTATGTACTTTATCGTAGATATATCGTACGCCATTACTTCTCGACTTGACTGAGCTTTCGGATGCGGTTCTGGTACGGTGAGTCGTGTGGCTTGCGTTTTACTTCTAGAATTGTGTATCTTGATAAAGTTACCAGTGCGGTGTGGGTACAGTACGATATCGTATAGCGCGTACTGTACTCGTACTTGCTTCTATGCTGGTACTTCCCGGGACTGACTGGGTTCATCGTGGAAGTACAATAATTACTTGTAATGTAGGGTGGGAGGAATGAAATATGTCGTGTTGATCCGTGTTTTCGTGGCGGGCTGTAACTTACTTGATCTAGGGAATGAATTTTTTTTCCTCTCTTCCTTTTTCCTTTCTTTAATGGAGAGTTCTTGTGCTTGGCTGAGGAAGTCGGTTTCGAGTATAGTATTTCATACTGCGCTGGTACTCAGGGGTCTTGAAATCCTTTTTTCCCCCCCCTCTTATTCTTCTTTCATTTCTCTTTTGACTTCCCTGTCATGACAATTACGTTTTTTTTACGGGTATTTTTTGTATATATCATAATAGATAGTAATGCGAATGTTAAGAAGTGAAAAAAGGTTGGAGATGAGAGATTTGGCAGGTTGTGGGCAGTGGTAGCGGGACTGGCTAACTCACTGTATTGTGGTATCAGTTAAGTTACTCGTATACACCAACCATTCCAATATTTTACAGTGGAAACTGGAATGATCGAGCTGTGTGCTATTATAGGTGATTTAGATTCAGCTTGGACTACCTGTGGTTGAGGATTCTGGACTTTGGGAAAGGGACTGACTTGACTGACTGGAGCGCGGCAGATAATAATAAAAAAAAAGGGACCGGGGACGCCTCTGGGAGATGTGAGAGAAGAAAAAAAAAAAGAAGGGAAAAAAAAGGGACCTTACCTTAGGGGGGGGGCAATTGCAACGATATGAGATAGCACTTGGCTGTGTTGTTCAAGTTTTTGCCGTGGATGATGGGGGGAGGAAAGGGAGGGGAGAGGAGAGGAGGAGGAAGTGGGGTGAAGCCTTTTTTCGTTTTTTAGATTGAATAAAATAAGATCTGTTGACTGGGTTGGAATTAGCTCTGTGATGATAATAATATTGATGTATCATAATAGACTACGGTGCGAATTGAGTTAGAGGCCTGGTTATCACACTTTTGGCTAGGGCACTGCAATCTATCAAGGCTGAATTCGGCGTCCGGGGTGGAAGCTGGGTTCGATAGTTGCTCACCCGGGTGATATTTCATGCAAATGCTTGCAAGAGCATGCTCTATCCCAACCAAGGAAGGCTGGGCTCAGTCTATCTAAGTGGGAGTATGTTGCGAACGATTAGAACTCCAAGTTCGGTTCGTCTATTGGCGAACACTACTTTTGATAGAGGGGGGGGGGTTTGAGGGGACTGCCTCCCCCCAGGGTGGCAACCGGTGGGATCGATGGTTGCCGATTTGTAATTTATTATGATATGTCTTTTTTCTAACAGCGGTAGGTGTGTAGTAATGTGTTTGATTGTCATGTTTGTAATGTTTGGGGGACGGGGTCCTCAAGGTATGACTGACATCATACCTTTACAGTAGAGCGTTCAGCCCTTGTGTGAAAGAAGGGCTTTCCATCCTTGGACACATCGCGTAGAACCTTACTGCAGCACTTCAAGCTATGGTAACTGTCATGTTGCGGGGTTTTTATTTCTTCTTAGTGATCTTAGGACCATGTTAGGACAGCCAAAGTGCTTGGGGGGTGCAGAGACTTTTCTATTTTGGAGTCTAATCAACGCCGGGAGACTTGAAAAGAATATTAGTGAGATACATGATTGGGTGGCATTGGGTGGTTATTCTTGGGGTCTCTTGTATGCCCCCTGCGAAGACTACTGGTGTCGCAGTGTCTTGACTAAAGAAACCGCCGTCGCTCGCATTGCGTAATGCACTTGCGATTTACCTAGAACACTGGAATTTTGATTAGAAAAATTGTGGCTTTTGTTTGCAATTGTGCTGGTCATGTGTGGGGGGAGAGCTTCTATCATATTGAGAAGGAAAGCCTTGTAAAACTTAACTTGGAGTCAACGGTGTTATCACTACTGATGCTGTTTGTGGTTTCTAAGCGAAATTGATTCCGCGGTGCCTGCTACTAGGCTGCTGTAGTTTATGTTAGATCTAGCTAGTTGGACTCAGTATACTGCCGCCGCGTTTTCGTGGGCGACTGTGTTTTTACCGTGCGAGATAGGACTGAGACACGAGTGTAGGGGATGCCTCATTTTATATTACCGATGTGGTGACAGCAAGGGTGAGATTGGCTTCACACCTTTGGCTGGCTTACAGTAATGGGACTTTTATTTGCTATAGTTGGGTATGAGAAGTGGCTTTGAGGCGCCGCTTTAGCACCGGTACTTTACACCCCCGCTTTTCTTCAGCTAGGCACCACTCTTCTTCAGCTCCTAGGAATACCATCAACCGACCATACTCGATAACTCCTCTACAACAGTGCAAGCAACAACAGGTCGAGGATGTCTCAAAATACTGTCAACGATAGCACCAACTGCCTCAATACTACGAACTCTTATAATTCTAACTCTTATAATACTAACGTGTGGAACAACTATACTGTTGGCGACGATCGGTCTCAACTACTAGCTTGGCTATCACCCCTGGAGCCTAGGCTACGGCATCGGGACCTTCAAGAGCGCCGTGTCAGAGATGTGGGGGAATGGGTCATGCAAACTGAGGAATTCAGAAGCTGGCATGACTGGAGTGGGGTAGGCGAAACAGATAACGCAGTCTTATTTTGTTATGGAGATCCGGGAGTCGGCAAGACATTTATCAGGTATGGTAGCTGGGATTATTCTTAGTGGAGAGGGGTAGAGAGCCGGCGCTAACAGGCTGTGATTCTAGCTCGCTGGTGGTGGATAGGTTATGCGATGAGGCTAGGGGACAAAACATCGCCGTTGTGTGTTTTTACTTTGACTTTGCAGCGCGAAAGGAGCAATCAGCGACAAGTATGCTGGGTTCCCTGCTGAGACAGATTGTTACCGGAATGGAAAGTATTCCAGAGGAGATCTCACGGGCCTTTCAAGAGCAGAAGAAGGCCATTGGTGGGCGGGCGTTGGAGCTTCATGGTATCGTGAAGATGCTACAGACCATCGCGTCCTCAATGCGCACGATTATATGCATTGACGCTCTCGATGAATGTGCGGCACTACATCGAGTCCAGGTCCTTAATTCGCTGAAACAAATCCTCGAGAAGTCCCCAGGCACACGGATCTTCATGACCGGAAGGCCACATGTTCGGGCTGAGATCGAGAAGCGCCTTATCGGAAGAGTGAGAAGTGTATCGGTAGGCCCGAGCAGAGATGATATCGTTAGATACCTTCGCGTTAGACTGGACGAGGATGAAACTCCCGATGCCATGGACGAGACTCTGGAGGTAGAAATCCTGGAGAAGATTCCCGAGAATGTATCGGAAATGTACGAAGTGGCAATGATACTGAGAACCTCCTAGATTACTTGCTAATAGATACAACTAGGTTTCTGCTGGTTTCGTTGAATATCGAGGCAATCTTGCAGGAATCGACGCCTCATCGGAGACGGGAAAAGCTCAGTAAAATGACGGATGGATTGGGATTGGGGGATGCTTATGATGCGACTATTGAACGGATAAAAGCGCAGGGTGGAGATAAATCGAAACTCGGGATGGCAGCGTTGATGTGGATTAGCCATGCGGAACGACCGCTGCAAGCAAATGAGCTCTGTCACGCCTTGGCAGTCGAGCTAGGCTCTACGGATTTCAATTCTGGCAACGTCCCTTCGATCTCGACATTGGTGGGCTGCTGTCAAGGGCTTATCACTGTGGATAAGGAGGCATCAACTGTGCGATTGATCCACTTTACTCTGCAAGAGTATCTTTCTGCCCATCCCGATATATTCTGTGGACCTCACTCGGAAATGGCGGAAATCTGTTTGACCTATCTGAATTCCCGGCAGGTCTGGGCCCTTTCAGCCGATCCGACTCTTAACAGCCAGAACACACCCTTTCTAGAATATTGCTCCGTATACTGGGGAGTGCACGCGAAAAGGCAACTCTCCGACCGAGCGAAATCACTTGCGCTGAAGCTACTGCAGGAGAATTATGGCCATATACCCACCGGATTTCTTTTAAAGGGAGTAAAATATTTGTATTTTAGTGATTCTATGACTTGTTCTCCTTTCAGTGGACTGCACTGCGCATCGCTCTTCGGAATTGTTGAGGTTGTAACTGCCTTGATAGAGATGGGATGCTATGATCTCAACGGAGAGGATTTCTTGAGGTGTACACCACTTTTATGGGCTTCCCGTAATGGACATGAGGAAGTGGTGAAAATACTACTCGAGCGGGTAGAGGTCAACCCCGACAAGCCAGGTAATGACGGCAGGACACCGCTCTCGCTTGCCGCTTCGGGTGGACATGAGGGAGTGGTGAAAATACTACTCGAGCGGGCAGAGGTCAACCCCGACAAGCCAGCTGATTACGGCAGAACACCGCTCTCGTATGCCGCTTCGGGTGGACATGAGGGAGTGGTGAAAATACTACTCGAGCGGGTAGAGGTCAGTCCTGACAAGCCCGATGATGACGGCATGACACCGCTCTCGCATGCCGCTGATCGTGGACATAAAAGAGTGGTATCGCTGCTACAGTCTCGGATAGTGGTGAACCCCACCACGATTTGAAGTACGGGAGCGCATTACTCATAGAAGTTGCCCTTGGATATCAACCTTTGTATCATAGTCGGTGGGGCTATATTAGATGGGTATGCGCATATGTCACTACCACCTGGGCCTTCCTCGGGAATTGGGTTTTTTGTCGAGTGAGGAACATGAGTTTCTATTTACGAAGTGCAGTAGGGTTTGGCCCACGGGGGGGGGGGGAATAATTCTGTTGTTGTAAGAAAGGTCTAGTTTATGGCTTGCAGTTTTCGCCCTATCATATTTGATTTTGTTGCAGCTGTAAATTCTTGCCTGTGACCTCTTTTTTTTTGCACAGTTTGTCTATCCTTTTCCCTCCTCCCTCCCCTGCATGATAGATAAAATGTATATAGAGTACAATTTAGACCGAGGAAAAACGGTGTACGATAGCGTGTTCATTCTTGAGGCCATTGCGAACTGCTATTTAAAGATAGTACCTACCATAGGGGCTGGTTAAGGTGACAAATATGGCATAGTGAACAGTGCGGTATCGTGCGTGGCAGATAACGACTAGCCCACCACGCTATACACTTAAGTATGTGGAGTGGGGGCTAGAAAATATGCTTTCCATGCCACCCTTTGGTCTCACTCGCCCGCCATCCATTTGATAGCATGAAACGGACCAACAGAGAATATCGGGAGGATAATTTCTACCATAACTTAGTGTGTATTTAGAAACTACAAGACTTCCCGGTCGAATACGTATTAATGCCACCGGATGGCCAACCCTCCTCATGTACGCGTCTGGAGATCGGCGAGAGAGTATACATACCTTTGGATTGGCCGCTGAAAGGCTATTTCTAAATACCAGATCTCTCTCCTCTTCACAAGAAACTATTAAACAAAAGCAATAGCGAGTCTCCCATACTGGGGATCCCCTCATCGAGTTTGAAGAAGGGGCCATCCAAGGGGTTACAGAGCCATAGGGTTCTATATTTTAACGGATTGGAGGGGAGGGATGGCAGTAAGAGTGAGGGGGCTAGCCTTCCTTTTCTGGCGCCATGTGATAATTGTTAGATCGGAATTAGTGTGGTTTTATATGATCTTATGGACAGGGTGCTAAGTAAGTGAGAGACCTGGTTAGCATATGTAGTTAGGGTATTGTAATCCACCGGGACTAACTTCGGCGCCGGGGATCGAAGTTGTGTTTGTGCAGTTCGGGGGGGGGGGGGTGTTCAAACGAGTGATATTTCATGAATTCGCTTGCATAGGAGAGGATCAACCTCCAGTAAGGCCGGGCACTGGTCGCTAATGGTGTGGGTATTTTATAAAATGATCACAACTTCCGGGTCGGCTCGTCTATTAGCGGACACTAGATTCTGTAGGTGTTTGCTCTGACCGATTTACATTCCCTCTGGGCGTATGGGGATGGGGGATGATTGCCGGTGTTGTGACTTATTATCCAACAGTGGGGGCCAATCCGCATTGAGAGACCTGAAAGGAATATCGGTATGGAATACGTGCTCTGGGGTGGGGTATTGGGTAGGCTTTAACTGAGAATTTCTTGTGAGTTCCTGGTGGATGCTATCGCTCTTCCTTGGCTAGATGGATCATCACCACTTGCGTTGCGTAACACGCTTAGGATTTACTGGGGGCACTAGACAGGAAAATTGCGAATTTTATCTGCAACTGTAGTGGTCATATACTAGTATTTAGTCTCAGTGCTTTAGTAGCAGACTTGTATAATGAGCTAGGATATAGATATTCTTTGTACGTGGAATGGGGTTCACACATATTGGGTGGCTTGATTGCACTTTCTTCGCTACTTTGGGAATCGGTGGCAGGGATGCTGCTTGGACACAAGCACACCCCCGCTTTTCTTCACCCCTCAGGAATGCCATCAGCCGACCATACCGATATTCAATAACTCCTCTACAACAGCGCAAGCAACAATGAGCGGAAGATGTCTCAATATACCGTCAATGATAGTAACAACTGTCTCAATATTACAAACTCGCATAATGTGTGGAAAAACTGTACTTTTGTCGACGATCGGTCTCAGCTCCTAGTCTGGCTATCGCCCCTGGAGCCTAGGCTACGGCATCGGGACCTTCAAGAGCGCCGAGTTAGGGATGTGGGGGAATGGCTCATACAAACCGAGGAGTTCAGGAGCTGGTATGAGTGGAGCGGGGAAGGGGAGGGTAATAACTCGGTTTTGTTTTGTTATGGAGATCCGGGGGTTGGCAAGACATTTATGAGGTATGATATCAAGGATGGTTCTCGGTGAACAGAGGAAAGGGAGCTCGTGTTAATAGGGTGCGATGCCAGCTCGCTGGTGGTGGATAGGCTGTGTGATCAGGCTAGGGGACAAAACACAGCGGTTACGTGTTTTTACTTTGACTTCGCGGCGCGAAAGGAGCAGTCAGCGACAAGTATGCTGGGTTCCCTGCTGAGACAGATTGTTACCGGGATGGAAAGTATTCCAGAGGAGATCTCACGGGCCTTTGAAGAGCAGAAGAAGGCCATTGGTGGGCGGGCACTGGAGCTTCATGATATCGTGAAGATGCTACAGAGCATCGCGTCCTCAAAGTGCACTATTATATGCATTGATGCTCTAGACGAATGTGCGCCCCGGGATCGAGTCAAGGTCCTTACATCGCTGAAACAAATACTTGAGAAGTCACCGGGCACACGGATCTTCATGACCGGAAGGCCACATGTTCGGGCTGAGATCGAGAAGCGCCTTACCGGAAGAGTGAGAAGTGTATCTGTAGGCCCGAGCAGAGATGATATCGTTAGATACCTTCGCGTTAGACTGGACGAGGATGAAACTCCCGATGCTATGGACGAGACTCTGGAGGTAGAAATCCTGGAGAAGATTCCCGAGAATGTATCGGAAATGTACGGAGTGGCAATGATACTGAGAACTTCCTAGATTACTTGCTAATAGATACAACTAGGTTTCTGCTGGTTTCGTTGAATATCGAGGCAATCTTACAGGAATCGACACTTCATCGGAGACGGGAGAAGCTCAGAAAAATGACGGATGGATTGGGATTGGGGGATGCTTATGATGCGACTATAGCACGGATCAAAGCGCAGGGTGGGGATAAATCGGAACTCGGGATGGCAGCATTGATGTGGATCAGTCATGCGGAGCGGCCGCTACAAGCGAATGATCTCTGTTATGCCCTAGCAGTTGAGTTAGGTTCGACTGATTTCAATTCTGACAACGTCCCTTCGATGTCGACATTGGTGGGCTGCTGTCAAGGGCTCATCACTGTGGATAAGGAGGCATCAACCGTGCGCTTGATCCACTTTACCCTACAAGAGTACCTTGTCGCTCATCCCGGTATATTCAGTAAACCTCACTCGGAGATGGCGGAAATCTGTTTGACCTATCTGAATTCCCGGCAGGTCTGGGCCCTTTCAGCCGATCCGACTCTTAACACCCAGAACACACCCCTTCTAGAATATTGCTCCGTATACTGGGGAGTGCACGCGAAAAGGCAACTCTCCGACCGAGCGAGATCACTTGCGGTGAAGCTAATGCAGGAGAATTATGGCCACATACCCACCAAATTGCTTTTAGGTCGAGTAAAGAATTTTTATGTTAGCGATTTTACGACTTGTTCTCCTTTCAGTGGACTGCACTGCTCATCGTTCTTTGGAATTGTTGAGGTTGTAACTGCCTTGATAGAGATGGGATGCTATGATCTCAACGGAGAAGATTTCTTGGGGTGTACACCACTTATATGGGCTTCCCGTAATGGACATGAGGAAGTGGTGAAAGTACTACTTGGGCGGGAAGAGGTCAACCTCGACAAGCTAGATAATCGCGGCAGGACACCGCTCTCACTTGCCGCTTTGGGTGGACATGAGGGAGTGGTGAAAATACTACTCGAGCGGGCAGAGATCAACCCCGAAAAGCCAGATGATCAAGGCCGAACACCGCTCTCGTATGCCGCTTCGGGTGGACATGAGGGAGTGGTGAAAATACTACTCGAGCGGGCAGAGGTCAACCCCGA